>CAWUFW010007844.1:0-102500 GCA_963921515.1 Calotriton arnoldi
GCAGTGCATGTGGATGCGTGTGTGTGTTCCAGGGCCCCATCCCCTGTGAGTCTGGCTTCAGTCCCCTGAATGTGCGTGCGTGTGCGTTTTGTCATTGGCGTGTGTGTCAGTGTGCTGGATGTGTGTGTGCTGGTGTGTGCCTGTGCCGGTGTGTGTGTGCTTGGGACGGGTAAGGTGCTGGGGAGTGTGGATGGAGCAGAGGCAGGAGGGGTGAGGGACCGTTTGAGGAGGGACACTGCTGCCGTCAGGGAGGAGTCCATGGACCTATTGCCCCTCTGTAGGTCAGACATGCCCGATGAGATGCCCTCCATGAACGACACCAGCTGAGTCAACAGCGCGGTGTGCGCATGGAGGACACTCAGCATGGCTGTCTGCCCTACATGGAGCTGGCGAAGGAGGTACACAGACTCCTCACTCAGGGCAGCAGGGGACACAGGGGCAGGGGTGCGGTGCCTGGCCCAAAGGAAACACGCTCCCGGACATGGGAGCCTCCACGGACCTGGGGAATGGGAGCCGATGGGAGGGCGGTGGTGGTGCTGGTGGTGGCGGGGACAGCAACACTAGCTGGGGTGTGGTGGCTGCTGACACCCGCCTCCACAAGGGAGTCATCCTCCGAGTTGCTCTGGTCCTCAGCTGAGGTGGATGCTGCTGAGGACTCCTCGGTGTGGCTCCCCTCGCCCTCCGTGCCACTGGGTCCCTCCGACCACTCCTCGGCTGCTGACCCAGTCTGGCTCTCCGGCTCCTCCTGGTCCGTGGAGCTGTCCCCTTCCGTGGCCGTGGATGTATCTGCAAACAATGGGGATACAGACAGACATCAGTCACCTGCACATAACGCACACACCACTGTGAGCACAGCACAGCACATCACAGAGCAAGCCCTGGCATCATCAGTTGTACATTGCTAAAAGTGCCCTAACTGAACAGGAGAAGTCAATTGTCAGTCTGATGCCAAGCATGGCACTCACATCCCACATGGCCTTGCACCCATCTGTCTGGTGTCTGTTGGATTGCAACACCCCAGTGTTGACACATGCACCAAGTACACAGTAGTTGGACAGTGCAGAGGACACGGTGTGGACACATCACAGCTCTTGCCACTGAGTCAGTACAGGTTTCCGGATGAAAGGGATGCCCAGAGTCAAATAGGAAATGCATGTGATGCATACCAGCGACAGACACCATGATGCACCCATGTCCTGATAGCCAGCGCCACTATGGTGTGCATGTAGCACATGTCACTCCCCTGCAGGCTCACCAATCAGTAGACACATGCCATGGCGGAGGCATGACTGCAAAGTCATACATCACTGTCTCAGTGATGTATGACTTTGCAGCCAGACAACAACACTCTGCACTGTGTCACAATAGTAGGTCATGGGGAATGCAAGTCCTGGAGCTGCACAAGTGCACATGTACATCCCCCACAACACATCCTCTTAACCCTCATCTGTCCAGGTCATACCTATTGGACATATGGGAGACCTGTGACACTACCCTCTGAACCTGAGCCCCTCACACTCTGCTGTGCATGGGGAACAGCTGCCTGAACTTCACATTTACATGCCCCAGTCTGCATGGGCAGCTGATCAGACACCTATGTGTCACACAAGTATCGTCTCCTATGGTCACATCTCCAGTGGCATGCTGAGCCCCTACCAAGAAACTCCACAGCAGTCCTGGCGACTAATCTACAGCACACTGACACAGAGGCAGACACCTGAGGGGTCAAATCACTGTGCACAATGTGTCCGCTGATACACGGGAGTGGGAGTACAGAGTGTATTGTATGGCCTGGAGTAGGCATGACTGTCCAGCCCCACATGAATGAGGGATGAGCCCTGGACTGTAGGCAGCTGGCTGAGTATGTGTGACACACGTCATATACATACTCCTGGGGCCCAAACATTGTTCCCACCCGCAGCATGGGTGTGTGCCAGATACCCCAGCCACATGTGGTGGATCAGCTCAGCAATTGGACCACAGATCAAAGTAACACGCTGAATACATGTCAGAATACAGGCATTGTGTAAGCAATGGACCCACCCATGATGCCCACCACAGAGTCAGGGAAACAGATGCTGTCTCCCACCTTGAGTCAAGCAAACTGCAAGGACACAGTCCTAAGTGACAGAATTCCCTGCATGTAAGGGCCACACCTGGGTATCAGATGAGGAGTGGGCAGTGCACAATAGAGGGACATGGCTCCTGGACAACATGACTGCTGTACTGTGGCAGTTTAACCAGGCCCGAGGAGGGCACATAGCATGTTAGACAGAGTACACAGTGCAGTCTTTGACTCACCCCCTCCTTGCTGCTCTCTGGCCTTCAGCTGCCCATCCAGGTCTGGAAAGACCACCGCCAGGATCCTGAGCATGTGGGGGTCAGGGTCCGTGTTCCGCCCTCCTGCGAGGAGGCGACAGCTTCAGCTGGACCCGTGCAATCCTCCGGGTCCAGCCCCGAAGGTCCTGCCACCTCTTTTGGCAGTTGCGGATCCGGCGCTTGTAGACCCCCACGGACCGGACAGCCCGGACGATGTCCTTCCATATCTCATGCTTCCGATGGGCAGAAGCCTGTCAGGATGACAAAGTGATAAGGCCATTACTACACATGCAACATATCCGTGCATGACACAGTTGCATATACATGTCGCAATCACAGGGGCACATGGTGTACACAGGCAGTGCACGGCTGCCCATGGACAGTTTTCCAGAAGTCACTACATGGTATCATTGCATGGGGAGTAAAACCCTGTTCAGAAGCACTGTCACTGCACCATACCTGTCCAGTGCAAGTCACTACACACTATGGGGGTGACAACTACTCAGTGAGCCTGCTAGCCAGTGGCGTGCTGACTCTCAGCCTTGCTAGTCAGACAAAATGCACATTCAGAAAGGCAGTGCACAGAACACTCACCTGCTCCCCTGGTGTCCCATACAGCTTGCTGTACTGTGGAAGTAGGCTGTCCAGCAGGGCCTGGTTCTCCTCAAGGCTGAAGGCTGGGGCTCTCTCCACAGTACGTGCCATTGCAGGGTCCAGAGGGGCAGAGACAGCAGCAGTGCAGTGGCAGATGTCGTCCTGGAGCATGTAGTGCAGGCAAGTGGGCTCTCAGGGGAACAGGCAGCAATATATATGTGCTGGAGAGGCAGATACTGTCCCTTGTGTCCAAAGTGATAGGTCCAAGTCGTTTGCATCTTCTGAATCTGGCCAATCCATGGAATAGCAGCACCAAAACACGCCCACAGCATCCTTCAAAACTTCAACTTCATGACATACATGATTTTGCAACATTGTTGTGGGTGACCAACTGATTTTCCAGCAACCGACTCGTTCGAAATTCGAAAACGCGTCCGTTGCCAGGCAAGCCCATTGTCAATGGGTGCGCACCGATCGGTCCATTGCGGTACAACGCGCACAGGGGTACAACGCGTACCCGCACACATTGAAAGCAATGGGCCGGCCGGAGGCACCGATCGGTCCATTGCAGTTCAACGCGCACAGGGGTACAACGCGTACCCGCACACATTGAAAGCAATGGGCCGGCCGGAGGCACCGATCGGTCCATTGCAGTTCAACACGCACAGGGGTACAACGCGTACCCGCACACATTGAAAGCAATGGGCCGGCCGGAGGCACCGATCGGTCCATTGCAGTTCAACGCGCACAGGGGTACAACGCGTACCCGCACACATTGAAAGCAATGGGCCGGCCGGAGGCACCGATCGGTCCATTGCAGTTCAACGCGCACAGGGGTACAACGCGTACCCGCACACATTGAAAGCAATGGGCCGGCCGGAGGCACCGATCGGTCCATTGCAGTTCAACGCGCACAGGGGTACAACGCGTACCCGCACACATTGAAAGCAATGGGCCGGCCGGAGGCACCGATCGGTCCATTGCAGTTCAACGCGCACAGGGGTACAACGCGTACCCGCACACATTGAAAGCAATGGGCCGGCCGGAGGCACCGATCGGTCCATTGCGGTTCAACGCATCACTGTATATGTGACTGGCATAGGTCAGCATGCCTGTCTCAGATGGACATATGCCAGCCACAGATAGCTCCCAGGAGTGAGGGGCACACCTACATCACGACAGCCTGTCCAAACCTTATCATAAGGCATGTAAGGCTGCATTTCCTATTGTGTGTATGTTGGTGTACATGTTGTCCTGTGGGTGTCACCTGTGGGCAGCCACCCCCAGGCTGTGCACGTGTTCATGGGGACAGGATCCTGGGTGTTACGTGTACGTGACCACTGTGATGTGCAACTGTTCATATCTGTGCATGTGTCATGGTCACATTTCACAGTGGTGTTTGTGTATGTCATGTCACATACCCCGTGAGTCCCATGTGGGACGGTATGTTTGAGCCAGGGTGTCCCAGTGGCACAATAGTGATGGCCCTCCACGGTCTTTGTGCATGTAGTGTTTACAATGTCTCTGATTTCATGTGCACAATGGGAGACAGTCTCCACATCCACCTTGTGTGTGCATGGACTCTGATGTTGTGCGTGTGTGTCACAGACGTCCATGGCTGTCCTGCCATGGCAAGTGTGGCCACTACCTGTGGGGGTCATGTTTGTTTTGCTGTGGTGTACACATGATACTCCAGGTGATGCCAGTGTCCATGTGGCATTACAGGGTCCCTGGGAATGTGCCTGTCGTTGAGCTGTGGTGCCTGGGGCACATCTGTCCTCACATGTCACTGTGGGGGTGACTGTGACACAGCATCATGATATCCAATGGGCCAACCTGGGACAAATTGATGCCACCTGTAGGACCGTGTTGACAGATGTTGGCCATGTATGTACCATACATGTCGTTCGGTACTGCACACTTCATGTAGTTGTGCCTCATGATGATGTATGTTGGGATCTTGAGTGTGTTCAATGCCGCATATGTGGGGTGACTGACGATCTTGCTTACTTCTCCTCTGCACTGCAGGGCTCCTGCTGTCCATCGGCCATTCCCAGACCTGGCAACGATGGTGGAACGGGACAGCATCCGACGGTACCGCTTCACCAGGCAGCTGATTGAGGATTTGGCAGTGCAGTTGTCCCCACATTTGCAGCCTGGCCGGCCGTATCCTACAGCGCTGACCCCCAAGGTGAAGGTGATGGCAGCCCTACACTTCTTTGCCACCGGTACCTTCCAACATACTGTGGCGTCTGCTGGTGGGATGTCACAGACCATGTTCAGCCGTGTGCTCCGCGATGTTTTGGCGGCAATGTTGCTCTTCCTGAACCGGTACATCTATTTCCCTAGACTGCGACGACTCACTGACGTGAAGAGTGACTTTTATGCCCTGGGGAGGATGCCGCATGTCATTGGCTCCATTGATGGGACACATGTGGCTTTGGTACCACCACAGGCCCAGGAGCAGGCCTACAGGAACCGCAAGCACTACCACTCGGTCAATGCACTGGTGGTGTGTCTTGCAGACATGACCATCACACACGTGTGTGCCCGTTTCCCTGGTTCAGCACCACGATGCCTTTGTGATGAGGAGTAGTCGCATCCCCAGGATGATGGCACAGATGCAGAACCAGCGTGCCTGGCTTGTCGGTGTGTACTGACTTTGTGCCATTGTGTGTGATCTGATCTGTAGTATTCCGCCCACTTTTCCAAGTCAGCTGATGTGCACTTGTCTGTCCGTAGGTGACTCGGGATACCCCAACATGCCGTGGTTGCTGACACCCCTCAGGAACCCTGTGACACCTGCCCAGATGCGCTACAATGAGGCACATGGTCGGACCAGGAGAGTGATTGAGCGGACCTTTGGTCTCCTGAAGAGCCGCTTCCGCTGCCTGGACAAGACCGGAGGGTCCCTCCCATATGCCCCTGCGAAAGTGTGCAAGATTATCATCGTCTGCTGCATGCTACACAACCTGGCAGTGCGGAAGGAGTTGCCTCTCATCCAGGATGACGATGACCAACATCCGCCACCTGTGGAGGATCCTGGCCTGGACCACGATGCCAGTGACGAGTGATGATGATGATGGTGATGGTGATGTCCGCACACAGCTCATCACCAACTTCTTTAGCTGAATGTGAGTATCCTGAGGTGTCATGTGAATGATGTGAGTTGGCATGATGTGTGGGTGGTGCTCTGGTGCTGTTGGAGTGTGTCCATGGGCTACTTGACAGGATGTGTGTTGCGATGTGTGGTGACAGGTGGGCTGTACTCCCCAACAGTGTTGACATGCTAACTTGGTTCTGGGTGGGTATCTTGTAACATGTATTGTGCATGAGTTTTGCTGTTCTGTCCTGTACTGCATTGCTTTTGACTGTGTGTCATTTCTGTCCTTCACAGGGTACTTTCAGATTCGTTTGGTCAACTGTGTCCACCGACGACGTGATTGCACATCCAGGCTGGTAGCTGTTGTGTCCCTACAGGTGATGTGCGCCACACCCATGGACTTCCTTCCGTCTACAGTTGTTGACTGTGTGCCCGCTACCAGGTGGGGTTACCTTGCATCTGTAGTGGTTACGGCATGTTGCTACTGTGTAATAAACCTGTGCTTCACTTAGTGATGTGCGTTGTCTGTGGTCACACATTTGACTGCCATTTGCTTACTGCACCTGTGGGCTACTTGACTACAACTGGGAATGGGTGTGGTGTCTGTGCATTGCACCGTCTTCCCTGGCAACATCAGTGTAGGCAATGAGTCAGATGGCCTAGGTGTGTATGTGTTGTGTACCCCTGGTGGTGTGTCTCCCTCATATGTGTCACGTTGCCTGTACTCACATGCCTGTGTTGTCCTTGCTGTTGCAGTTCGCATACACAGTGTAATTTTGCAGTTCATCATCCCCATAACAGCACCCACGTTGGAATCACGACAGAGGCAAGTATGGTGTATTAGTGTGTTTATTGTGATACATCTGTGTTAATAGTGCATAGGATGGGTTGTGCTGTACATGAATCTTGCAATCCCAAGTTCCTAGGTGAATTGAAAGTCCAGGTAGACAGGATCCCCAGTATCGGGGCCACAGTTGTCTGACACATTGTTCCAACTTGTACTCCCCATGCAATGTGTGGGAGTAGTGTTGCCATCAACAGGGTGAACAGTCTGTGCACAAAGGCGAAAATCCAGAACAGGTTCAGGCTTCCTGGGAGTTGCGCTTGGCCATCAGCCTCTCACTTTCCCCTCCTCGGACGACCCCTCTTCTTGGGGGGCCCTCAAGTGCAGGCTGCTGCGGTGCAGGGGACTCTCCGCCAGAGTCCTCCTCCCTCCCTGTGGCAGTTGCAGTTTGTTCGGTACCAGATGTTGTTGGCACACAGGGAGGTGTGGACTGGTTGCTGTTCATCTGGCGGAGGCATTGTAAAATGTCCCTGTGCACCGCCGTCATCTCATGTAGTACATCCCACTTGGACTCCACGCGGGACATGTGGGAGTCCACACGTGACATGTGTGACTCCACGTGGGACATGTGGGAGTCCAAGCGGGCATGATGGGCAGCCTGCTGCTGTTTGATGTCTCTGAGGAGCCCCACTACCTGGCTGAGCTCTCCGGTGCTGGACTGGTACGCATCAGCTATGCGTACCAGTTGTGGGTCTTCATGCACACCAGCAACGTCTGCAAGCAGCGACCTCTGTCTCCCACCCCTCCCACCACCCCTGCTGACATGTGCAGTGTGTGCAGTTGCACGCACAGATAACCCTGGTCCACCTTGGGGGTTGGTGGTGGTGGTGGTGTCCATGGCCCCAGGTTGGTCCAGGGTCACTGCGCTGGTGTTGCTCCTTATTCTGTCCATGTCGGCAGGGATGGTATTCGTGGTGACAGTCGTTGGAGGGGTGGGTGCAGGGGGTGCAGCTGGTGGACCTGCTGGTGCTGCAGCTGGTGGTCCTGCTGGTGCAGCATGTTGACTTGCACCGGATGTGCCAGGTTGTTCATCGTCCGAGGAGGACAGAGGCTGTACGACGCCAGTGAGCTCGGCATCCTCTTGAGCCTGGGACTGGGACTCCTCAGCGTCTGCTGCTGTGTCCCTATCATCACCTGTTTTTGGGAGACACAAACAATGTATGTCATGTTTCTGCAGGCATCAGTGGTTGACACACCTGACAGTTGTGACTGTGCCTCGGGGTGCGGGCCTGTACATTGTATTGTCCTAAGTCGTCACAGTCAGGGGTTGATATTGGTGTGGCACATTGTCCTGCATTATTTGGGCATTTCTATGTATTCTCTGGGGTGTGAACATGGTCTGCATTGATTGTGTTTGGTTGACAGCCAGACCTCCTTCCCACCCACCCACCCAGCCAGTCAGTTATCCCACCATGGAACGTGCTTGCATTGCAGGGAGTGTAAGTTGTCTCTCAGGATGTCAGTCAGTGGTGTCCTGCTGTTTGTTGGTGCACAGTTGGCAGCAGGGCCTTGTGCTCCCCACAGCAGTAGCCAGTGTCAGCCATCTTGTGAGTCCTTCTCCACTCCCTGTGATGTGAGCATGGTTCAGGGTGGTGTTGATGGGACAGTTGTGAGGCTGAGCAATGTCTGTGACTACGACTCCCATCATGCCATTGCCTCCACCCCACTTGCCAGCATTCCCATACTTACTTGCTTTTGTGTGGAGTTCAGTGGGTGTGGGTGTGAGGGCAATGGCAAGATGGCTGACAGTGGTGTCCTGCTGTTGGTTGGTGTGCAGTACCCAGCATGCCCTTGTGCTCCCCACGACACAGCAACAGTGTCAGACATCTTTGATGGGCCTTTCCACTCTCTGTGGGATGTGCATGCGTGAGTGTGAGCTTGCTGGGCCATGTGGTGGGGGATGTAGGGCTGTGAGTACGACTCCCATCATGCTATTGCCTCCTCCCCCTTCCCAACATGCCCATGCTTCCTTCCTTTTGACTCTGCTTCCCTGTGGGTTGGGCTGGCTGTGCTGACAGGATGGCTGGGAGTGTTGTCCTGGCAGTTGTTTGGCTAAGAGTCCCAAGAGTGTCCCTGTGCTTCACACAACATAACCCAGGGTGGTGGTGCTTTGTGGGATCTTGTGTTAGGATGGAGGGCATTGCATTCTACCAGGTGGGTACTGTGGAGTTTGTGTTGGGGAGGGTGTGAGGGGAGGTGCTGGTGACTATAGTCAGTGCTGCAAGTCCCCCTTCCCACCCAGCCAGCCAGATATCCCACCATGGAACGTGCTTGCATTGCAGGGAGTGTGAGTTGTCTCTCAGGATGTCAGTCAGTGGTGTCCTGCTGTTTGTTGGTGCACAGTTGGCAGCAGGGCCTTGTGCTCCCCACAGCAGTAGCCAGTGTCAGCCATCTTGTGAGTCCTTCTCCACTCCCTGTGATGTGAGCATGGTTCAGGGTGGTGTTGATGGGCCAGTTGTGAGGCTGAGCGATGTCTGTGACTACGACTCCCATCATGCTATTGCCTCCACCCCCCTTCCCAGCATGCCCATGCTTCCTTCCTTTTGACTCTGCTTCCCTGTGGGGTGGGCTGGCTGTGCTGACAGGATGGCTGGGAGTGTTGTCCTGGCAGTTGTTTGGCTAAGAGTCCCAAGAGTGTCCCTGTGCTTCACACAACATAACCCAGGGTGGTGGTGCTTTGTGGGATCTTGTGTTAGGATGGAGGGCATTGCATTCTACCAGGTGGGTACTGTGGAGTTTGTGTTGGGGGGTGAGGGGAGGTGCTGGTGACTATAGTCAGTGCTGCAAGTCCCCCTTCCCACCCAGCCAGCCAGATATCCCACCATGGAACGTGCTTGCATTGCAGGGAGTGGAAGTTGTCTCTCAGGATGTCAGTCAGTGGTGTCCTGCTGTTTGTTGGTGCACAGTTGGCAGCAGGGCCTTGTGCTCCCCACAGCAGTAGCCAGTGTCAGCCATCTTGTGAGTCCTTCTCCACTCCCTGTGATGTGAGCATGGTTCAGGGTGGTGTTGATGGGCCAGTTGTGAGGCTGAGCAATGTCTGTGACTACGACTCCCATCATGCCATTGCCTCCACCCCATGCCAGCATTCCCATACTTACTTGCTTTTGTGTGGAGTTCAGTGGGTGTGGGTGTGAGGGCAATGGCAAGATGGCTGACAGTGGTGTCCTGCTGTTGGTTGGTGTGCAGTACCCAGCATGCCCTTGTGCTCCCCACGACACAGCAACAGTGTCAGACATCTTTGATGGGCCTTTCCACTCTCTGTGGGATGTGCATGCGTGAGTGTGAGCTTGCTGGGCCATGTGGTGGGGGATGTAGGGCTGTGACTACGACTCCCATCATGCTATTGCCTCCACCCCCTTCCCAGCATGCCCATGCTTCCTTCCTTTTGACTCTGCTTCCCTGTGGGGTGGGCTGGCTGTGCTGACAGGATGGCTGGGAGTGTTGTCCTGGCAGTTGTTTGGCTAAGAGTCCCAGGAGTGTCCCTGTGCTTCACACAACATAACCCAGGGTGGTGGTGCTTTGTGGGATCTTGTGTTAGGATGGAGGGCATTGCATTCCACCAGGTGGGTACTGTGGAGTTTGTGTTGGGGAGGGTGTGAGGGGAGGTGCTGGTGACTATAGTCAGTGCTGCAAGTCCCCCTTCCCACCCAGCCAGCCAGATATCCCACCATGGAACGTGCTTGCATTGCAGGGAGTGTGAGTTGTCTCTCAGGATGTCAGTCAGTGGTGTCCTGCTGTTTGTTGGTGCACAGTTGGCAGCAGGGCCTTGTGCTCCCCACAGCAGTAGCCAGTGTCAGCCATCTTGTGAGTCCTTCTCCACTCCCTGTGATGTGAGCATGGTTCAGGGTGGTGTTGATGGGCCAGTTGTGAGGCTGAGCGATGTCTGTGACTACGACTCCCATCATGCTATTGCCTCCACCCCCTTCCCAGCATGCCCATGCTTCCTTCCTTTGACTCTGCTTCCCTGTGGGGTGGGCTGGCTGTGCTGACAGGATGGCTGGGAGTGTTGTCCTGGCAGTTGTTTGGCTAAGAGTCCCAAGAGTGTCCCTGTGCTTCACACAACATAACCCAGGGTGGTGGTGCTTTGTGGGATCTTGTGTTAGGATGGAGGGCATTGCATTCTACCAGGTGGGTACTGTGGAGTTTGTGTTGGGGGGGTGAGGGGAGGTGCTGGTGACTATAGTCAGTGCTGCAAGTCCCCCTTCCCACCCAGCCAGCCAGATATCCCACCATGGAACGTGCTTGCATTGCA
The DNA here is from genome assembly GCA_963921515.1 of Calotriton arnoldi. Classification (NCBI taxonomy): domain Eukaryota; kingdom Metazoa; phylum Chordata; class Amphibia; order Caudata; family Salamandridae; genus Calotriton; species Calotriton arnoldi. The sequence continues at coordinate 11,113 of CAWUFW010007844.1, forward strand.
GGGAGTGGAAGTTGTCTCTCAGGATGTCAGTCAGTGGTGTCCTGCTGTTTGTTGGTGCACAGTTGGCAGCAGGGCCTTGTGCTCCCCACAGCAGTAGCCAGTGTCAGCCATCTTGTGAGTCCTTCTCCACTCCCTGTGATGTGAGCATGGTTCAGGGTGGTGTTGATGGGCCAGTTGTGAGGCTGAGCAATGTCTGTGACTACGACTCCCATCATGCCATTGCCTCCACCCCACTTGCCAGCATTCCCATACTTACTTGCTTTTGTGTGGAGTTCAGTGGGTGTGGGTGTGAGGGCAATGGCAAGATGGCTGACAGTGGTGTCCTGCTGTTGGTTGGTGTGCAGTACCCAGCATGCCCTTGTGCTCCCCACGACACAGCAACAGTGTCAGACATCTTTGATGTGCCTTTCCACTCTCTGTGGGATGTGCATGCGTGAGTGTGAGCTTGCTGGGCCATGTGGTGGGGGATGTAGGGCTGTGACTACGACTCCCATCATGCTATTGCCTCCACCCCCTTCCCAGCATGCCCATGCTTCCTTCCTTTGACTCTGCTTCCCTGTGGGGTGGGCTGGCTGTGCTGACAGGATGGCTGGGAGTGTTGTCCTGGCAGTTGTTTGGCTAAGAGTCCCAGGAGTGTCCCTGTGCTTCACACAACATAACCCAGGGTGGTGGTGCTTTGTGGGATCTTGTGTTAGGATGGAGGGCATTGCATTCCATCAGGTGGGTACTGTGGAGTTTGTGTTGGGGAGGGTGTGAGGGGAGGTGCTGGTGACTATAGTCAGTGCTGCAAGTCCCCCTTCCCACCCAGCCAGCCAGATATCCCACCATGGAACGTGCTTGCATTGCAGGGAGTGTAAGTTGTCTCTCAGGATGTCAGTCAGTGGTGTCCTGCTGTTTGTTGGTGCACAGTTGGCAGCAGGGCCTTGTGCTTCCCACAGCAGTAGCCAGTGTCAGCCATCTTGTGAGTCCTTCTCCACTCCCTGTGATGTGAGCATGGTTCAGGGTGGTGTTGATGGGACAGTTGTGGGGGTGAGCTATGTCTGTGACTACGACTCCCATCATGCCATTGCCTCCACCCCACTTGCCAGCATTCCCATACTTACTTGCTTTTGTGTGGAGTTCAGTGGGTGTGGGTGTGAGGGCAATGGCAAGATGGCTTACAGTGGTGTCCTGCTGTTGGTTGGTGTGCAGTACCCAGCATGCCCTTGTGCTCCCCACGACACAGCAACAGTGTCAGACATCTTTGATGGGCCTTTCCACTCTCTGTGGGATGTGCATGCGTGAGTGTGAGCTTGCTGGGCCATGTGGTGGGGGATGTAGGGCTGTGACTACGACTCCCATCATGCTATTGCCTCCACCCCCCTTCCCAGCATGCCCATGCTTCCTTCCTTTTGACTCTGCTTCCCTGTGGGGTGGGCTGGCTGTGCTGACAGGATGGCTGGGAGTGTTGTCCTGGCAGTTGTTTGGCTAAGAGTCCCAGGAGTGTCCCTGTGCTTCACACAACATAACCCAGGGTGGTGGTGCTTTGTGGGATCTTGTGTTAGGATGGAGGGCATTGCATTCCACCAGGTGGGTACTGTGGAGTTTGTGTTGGGGAGGGTGTGAGGGGAGGTGCTGGTGACTATAGTCAGTGCTGCAAGTCCCCCTTCCCACCCAGCCAGCCAGATATCCCACCATGGAACGTGCTTGCATTGCAGGGAGTGTAAGTTGTCTCTCAGGATGTCAGTCAGTGGTGTCCTGCTGTTTGTTGGTGCACAGTTGGCAGCAGGGCCTTGTGCTTCCCACAGCAGTAGCCAGTGTCAGCCATCTTGTGAGTCCTTCTCCACTCCCTGTGATGTGAGCATGGTTCAGGGTGGTGTTGATGGGACAGTTGTGGGGGTGAGCTATGTCTGTGACTACGACTCCCATCATGCCATTGCCTCCACCCCACTTGCCAGCATTCCCATACTTACTTGCTTTTGTGTGGAGTTCAGTGGGTGTGGGTGTGAGGGCAATGGCAAGATGGCTGACAGTGGTGTCCTGCTGTTGGTTGGTGTGCAGTACCCAGCATGCCCTTGTGCTCCCCACGACACAGCAACAGTGTCAGACATCTTTGATGGGCCTTTCCACTCTCTGTGGGATGTGCATGCGTGAGTGTGAGCTTGCTGGGCCATGTGGTGGGGGATGTAGGGCTGTGACTACGACTCCCATCATGCTATTGCCTCCACCCCCTTCCCAGCATGCCCATGCTTCCTTCCTTTTGACTCTGCTTCCCTGTGGGGTGGGCTGGCTGTGCTGACAGGATGGCTGGGAGTGTTGTCCTGGCAGTTGTTTGGCTAAGAGTCCCAGGAGTGTCCCTGTGCTTCACACAACATAACCCAGGGTGGTGGTGCTTTGTGGGATCTTGTGTTAGGATGGAGGGCATTGCATTCCACCAGGTGGGTACTGTGGAGTTTGTGTTGGGGAGGGTGTGAGGGGAGGTGCTGGTGACTATAGTCAGTGCTGCAAGTCCCCCTTCCCACCCAGCCAGCCAGATATCCCACCATGGAACGTGCTTGCATTGCAGGGAGTGTAAGTTGTCTCTCAGGATGTCAGTCAGTGGTGTCCTGCTGTTTGTTGGTGCACAGTTGGCAGCAGGGCCTTGTGCTCCCCACAGCAGTAGCCAGTGTCAGCCATCTTGTGAGTCCTTCTCCACTCCCTGTGATGTGAGCATGGTTCAGGGTGGTGTTGATGGGCCAGTTGTGAGGCTGAGCGATGTCTGTGACTACGACTCCCATCATGCTATTGCCTCCACCCCCTTCCCAGCATGCCCATGCTTCCTTCCTTTTGACTCTGCTTCCCTGTGGGGTGGGCTGGCTGTGCTGACAGGATGGCTGGGAGTGTTGTCCTGGCAGTTGTTTGGCTAAGAGTCCCAAGAGTGTCCCTGTGCTTCACACAACATAACCCAGGGTGGTGGTGCTTTGTGGGATCTTGTGTTAGGATGGAGGGCATTGCATTCTACCAGGTGGGTACTGTGGAGTTTGTGTTGGGGGGTGAGGGGAGGTGCTGGTGACTATAGTCAGTGCTGCAAGTCCCCCTTCCCACCCAGCCAGCCAGATATCCCACCATGGAACGTGCTTGCATTGCAGGGAGTGGAAGTTGTCTCTCAGGATGTCAGTCAGTGGTGTCCTGCTGTTTGTTGGTGCACAGTTGGCAGCAGGGCCTTGTGCTCCCCACAGCAGTAGCCAGTGTCAGCCATCTTGTGAGTCCTTCTCCACTCCCTGTGATGTGAGCATGGTTCAGGGTGGTGTTGATGGGCCAGTTGTGAGGCTGAGCAATGTCTGTGACTACGACTCCCATCATGCCATTGCCTCCACCCCACTTGCCAGCATTCCCATACTTACTTGCTTTTGTGTGGAGTTCAGTGGGTGTGGGTGTGAGGGCAATGGCAAGATGGCTGACAGTGGTGTCCTGCTGTTGGTTGGTGTGCAGTACCCAGCATGCCCTTGTGCTCCCCACGACACAGCAACAGTGTCAGACATCTTTGATGGGCCTTTCCACTCTCTGTGGGATGTGCATGCGTGAGTGTGAGCTTGCTGGGCCATGTGGTGGGGGATGTAGGGCTGTGACTACGACTCCCATCATGCTATTGCCTCCACCCCCTTCCCAGCATGCCCATGCTTCCTTCCTTTTGACTCTACTTCCCTGTGGGGTGGGCTGGCTGTGCTGACAGGATGGCTGGGAGTGTTGTCCTGGCAGTTGTTTGGCTAAGAGTCCCAGGAGTGTCCCTGTGCTTCACACAACATAACCCAGGGTGGGGGTGCTTTGTGGGATCTTGTGTTAGGATGGAGGGCATTGCATTCCACCAGGTGGGTACTGTGGAGTTTGTGTTGGGGAGGGTGTGAGGGGAGGTGCTGGTGACTATAGTCAGTGCTGCAAGTCCCCCTTCCCACCCAGCCAGCCAGATATCCCACCATGGAACGTGCTTGCATTGCAGGGAGTGTAAGTTGTCTCTCAGGATGTCAGTCAGTGGTGTCCTGCTGTTTGTTGGTGCACAGTTGGCAGCAGGGCCTTGTGCTTCCCACAGCAGTAGCCAGTGTCAGCCATCTTGTGAGTCCTTCTCCACTCCCTGTGATGTGAGCATGGTTCAGGAGTGGTGTTGATGGGACAGTTGTGGGGGTGAGCTATGTCTGTGACTACGACTCCCATCATGCCATTGCCTCCACCCCACTTGCCAGCATTCCCATACTTACTTGCTTTTGTGTGGAGTTCAGTGGGTGTGGGTGTGAGGGCAATGGCAAGATGGCTGACAGTGGTGTCCTGCTGTTGGTTGGTGTGCAGTACCCAGCATGCCCTTGTGCTCCCCACGACACAGCAACAGTGTCAGACATCTTTGATGGGCCTTTCCACTCTCTGTGGGATGTGCATGCGTGAGTGTGAGCTTGCTGGGCCATGTGGTGGGGGATGTAGGGCTGTGACTACGACTCCCATCATGCTATTGCCTCCACCCCCTTCCCAGCATGCCCATGCTTCCTTCCTTTTGACTCTGCTTCCCTGTGGGGTGGGCTGGCTGTGCTGACAGGATGGCTGGGAGTGTTGTCCTGGCAGTTGTTTGGCTAAGAGTCCCAGGAGTGTCCCTGTGCTTCACACAACATAACCCAGGGTGGTGGTGCTTTGTGGGATCTTGTGTTAGGATGGAGGGCATTGCATTCCACCAGGTGGGTACTGTGGAGTTTGTGTTGGGGAGGATGTGAGGGGAGGTGCTGGTGACTATAGTCAGTGCTGCAAGTCCCCCTTCCCACCCAGCCAGCCAGATATCCCACCATGGAACGTGCTTGCATTGCAGGGAGTGTAAGTTGTCTCTCAGGATGTCAGTCAGTGGTGTCCTGCTGTTTGTTGGTGCACAGTTGGCAGCAGGGCCTTGTGCTCCCCACAGCAGTGGCCAGTGTCAGCCATCTTGTGAGTCCTTCTCCACTCCCTGTGATGTGAGCATGGTTCAGGGTGGTGTTGATGGGACAGTTGTAGGGGGGCAATATGTGTGACTGCGACTCCCATGATGCTATTGGCTACACTGACTTGGCCAGCATACACAGAATTCCTTCCTTTGAGTGGTCTTCACTGTGTGTTGGTGTTGTTGTGGTGGCTACATGTGTGGATGTGTGTGTTAGTTCTATTTGTGCCACTGCCTAGCTGTAGTTGTGGTTGTGTTTGTACATGTGTTGGCACAGTTGGATGTGACTTTTTGATGGCATGTGTTGTGTTTATCTGACTGACATACACATTTTGGGATGATTCTGTTCTAGTTGCTGTGTAATTGCTATGAGTGCATGGTTTGACTCTCCCCTTGACAGTGATGTGTGTGTTTTGTGGCAGTTTATTGTGTACATTTGTTGTGTACTCACCAGGCTCTGGGATGTCCTCTAGTCCATATACGCTCACTGGCGGAAGGATGGCCCGCACCTTCTCCTCCCAGGGCCTGAGGTATATTGGCTTGGCAGGAGTGCCACTGCCGGTGTGTTGGCTGTTGATGTAGTCTTTCTTCAGCATGTCCCGTACCCTCCTGCGCACGTCATACCACCTGTTCTGGATGTCCGTCTTTGTGCGCCGACATGGTGATTGGGCGTTCACCCTGTTGATGATCCTCTCCCACATCTTGGTTTTCTGCGACATGGGGGTCTGTTGGACCAGAGTGCCAAACAGCTGTGGCTCCACCCTGAGGATCTCGTCTACCATGACTTCCAATTCACTATCTAGGAACTTGGGATTCTTCTTGGGGGCATGGTGATGGGTGGTGATGGTGGGTGATGTGTGTGTTGGTGTGCAGGTGAGGGTGTGTGGGTGTGTGTTGTGCTGGGTGTATGTGAGGTAGGTATTTGTTGGTGTGCTGATGGTGTGTGGCTTGTGTGAGGGATGAGCTGTGGGTGTGTGGTTGCTTTCTCTTGGGTGCTGGCAGTGGAATGGCATTTGCAAAGGCTCATGGTAGTGATTTGTGTCCTTTATATAGGTGGAGTTGTGGGTGTGTCTTTGTTCTCTGTCCCCACCCCCCCAGTATTTATTGGCTTGGTAATTGCTTGTTTGGCCTTTTTTGGTTGATTTTCCTTTGTGCTGTTTGTGTATGTTGGAAACGTTCTTGTGACCGAGTCGGACCCTGCATTGGTCTCGTACGGTGTTTTCCGTTTCGTTCACGCTGTGTTTGTGCAGTTTTCTATGCTGCGTACGCGTCGGTCGCGGTGTATTGTGTTGCTTCGGCTCGGTTTTGTATGCGTGTCGGTCGTACGGCTTGTCCTCCGTCCGACTCGGTCGTGTTTTCGCGCCTTGCATCGTACTTTGCGGTTTGGAGTTGGCGGGTACGATTCGGTCGGATTTGTTCCGGGTGCGTGTCGGTCGGTTGGATTCGTGTGTTTTCCGGCCGGATTGCTATTTTCCGTGCGGCTCGGTCGGTCGGCTTGGTTTCCTAACGTGTCGGTCGGATTTATCGCGGCTTGCATCGTACTTGGCGTGTCGGGCGCCACTGGTACGTGTCGGTCGGTAATTTTCCGGCTCCGAGTCGGTCGGTGCTTTTTCCGGCCCGAATCGGAATCGACCTAAAGTGTTTTCCACTTTTGCCAATTTCTATTATAAGAATAATTTATCTTATAAAAACATTATATACAAGTCCCATTGCATTTCGGCACTCCAATTCGTGAGAATTTGGTCCTGTGGATGTGCTGGAGTTGTAAAAATTTTAAAGCACTGAGTATGTAGGCTTAGGGAACCGTTTGTTAACCTGCGGCATTGGCAGAGCCATGAATCCAGGCTTTTTGCCCACTCCTGCTCTGGGACCAAAACTTGTTGTGCTGCCTGGACCAGAGCTGGAGTTTGATGAATATGCAGATTTAGATGTAGATTCTTGGTGGAGCGAAGCAAAGGAGGGCGAAAGTTCCATAACTGCGCGGCCTGCACCGAAACAGTGAGACAGACAATTCATGCCTTCCTGAATTAGGGAACAATAAGCAGAGTGGCACAGGCCGAGAGGAGCATACCGGTCCGACCCGTATGCTCTGTGAGGAGAGATGAGAGGATGAGAGAGGACAGCAAAGGAGTGAGAGAATTCGATTGAAGAGGTCAGGGATGAGGAGAAATGTGAAGTGCCGAAGGGAAGTGCGGACACGCAAGAAGTGAGTGTGAGCGAAAAGTGAGGGCTACTGTTAAATCGTGAGAGAAGATAGCTGAGAGATGATCTGTGACCTAAAAAGATAATTTGATGTGACATGGGTGAGGGACAGCATCGATAGGAGAAGAGAGGGAGTACTGGGGTGGGTGCTGAGCAGTGATTCATTTGTAATAAAACATGTGCCAGGGCCCTCACCAGTAGGTCACTGCAACTTTAACCACCCACCCATTGCCTGGCCTGCGCGGCCAGCTGACAATACCTATGCAACTACCAACCATAACACTTGTACAAGTGTGACTATTCAGACTATTTCAAGCCCCCAAAGCTATAAGAATGGCATGGGTGTCAGGAGTTTATCGTTTTTAATGTATATTGAATTAATAAACAGCTGTTCTGCTCATCTCTAAATTACACAGACAGAGCCACCATGTGGAAGTCTGTCATAGTGCCAGAGCGCACAGTTAGGTGCCAGTGCGGAGCACCGGAAACCACCTGCTCAAATTAGGCACTGGTGCTGAGGTAACAGGGGAGAGGGACGTTGGTTCAAGAATGTGTGGAAGAACAAAGGGGAGATGTTAAAGATGAATGGGGGGACTGGAGAGTTGTAAGATACAAATAGACAAAAATTTGAATGGAGAGACTTGAGGTGAATGAGAAGTGCTGAGGGGCACGAGAGGTGACGGGGCCAGAGAGGCGATGAGATAAATGCGAGAGTCTGTTAGAGATGAGGGCAGTGAAAATACAGAATGGCAAGGGGTGATTAAAGGTGAAGTGAGGAGTTGCATGGGGAGAGTTCAGAAGTTGTAAAAAGGGGTGAAAGAAAATGGCCTGCAAAGTGAGAGAGGGATCCAGGGTTGGGAGACAAGAGAAGAGAGGGATGGAAGGGAGGGGGTGAGAGGAAAGCAGCATAGGTAAACTGCTTAACTCTGCACAAGAACGCCAGGGTTTTAAGGGACCCCTGCTGCTCATGGCCAGGGCCAGGTGAGCTTCTAATGTGGCAGCACGTATTCCTGCAGAGTGGAGTGCCCTTCACAAAGGTTGACTAGACATCTTTCTGATGTTAATTGCTGTATTTTGGTTATAAACTGGTACTGATGTGGTGAAATCTTTCCTCAGTGTTACTGTGTGTAAAAATGTCAAAATAATGAAGCAATGCTATCCCAAAATACGCGGCATAACATAATATTATTTACATTTTCTTCCCACACAATTTAGTCAAACCTGTCGCGTAATTTGGTCCTCACCTGCCTCATAATTCCAGTAGCCCTGCCTACAGGTTTAGAAATTTTTGTTAGGAGGGGGTCCTCACACCTGAAAATGTTGACGGGGGGTCTCGGCATCCAAAAGTTTGAAGACCTCTGCCTTACAGCCATGTTCCTGGGGCCCTCTCTGGCTCCGGTGCTGCTTCCAGGGCTGCTCTGCTGCCTCCAAGTGCTGCCTCTGTTAAGACACTGCTACTCTGTACTGATGGACCACTCTGCTTCCTTACGTGCAGTTTTCGCGCAAATGAAATCAAAGCTCTAAAATACAGCTCTGTCTCCCGGTGGGCGTTGAGCTGCCGCCGCAGACTCCTTGTTCAATTGCTCTTTAGTGCCCTAAGTCCTGGCCAATCCAGACGCTGCTCCCTTGCTGAGAGCAGCGCCATAAATGGATCGGGCGGGTGAACCCTGCGCTCATTCTGAGTGCAGGGGACAGCGGCTCCTCTCCCCACTATGCACAGACAGTCACAAATGGTGATCGGCTTCTAGTGCGCATGTCGGGCTGGTCGCAGTAAGGCAGTCGGCCAACCTCACATGCGCACTTTGAAGTGCGAGTGTGTCAAGGTGAGCTTCTATTGTATTTTTAAGCCCCACTCACTCATCACCAAGCATCCCGGCTCGTGTTGTTGCCAAAAAAAAAAATAATGCACAGGGACCTCAGCCAGCAAAAAAAAATTCAACTGTATTTACATTAAAATCAGGGTCTGGGGACAAATATAGGGAGCAACGCCCCCAACGCTCTAATAAAGGAGCTGTCGCTGAATTAAAAAGGGCTATGACGCGGAATTTTATGGTTTTTGTTTTTTTAAAAATTACTTTCAGACATGCCGCCCACAGCTGCTTTACAGCGTGGCTAAAATCAATGACACAACCATACTTCTCGTAGGCGAGACTATTGGATTTGCAATGTTTGTTTAAAATGAGGTCTGTTTGTGACGAATTAAGTAAGCCACAATAGATTTACTATCACATGTGTCCTTGCTGCCAATTTCTTTGGGGAAGAATTTTTTTCCAAGTACGGCGCATCATGGCTGTCAGACTCCATTCCTCGTGGCCACGCCCCACTAGTTACTGTCCCTTTGCTGCTGCCACTCCTTGACTAGAGTTGTTTTTTTTTTTTTGCATTTCCAACACTGACCCTCACCACCTTAAAAATCACCAGCTGCCACTTATGTGAGGTGAATACGCCTTGAAGCATTGAATATCAGAGCACGGCGCTTCACTGCCTCTCACGGTACGCCGTAATCGTCTGCACAGCTAGTGCCTGAACGAGACAGCCCTCCCTCGGAGGGACCGCCCCTTCGGAACGCATTGGCACGGCTCCCTTAATGGCCGAAGTGAGTTAATTACGGAGCAGCTCTGCGTCCGCTCTAGTCCATCCACAAGCTTCTGCTTGGCTCCGCTCGGCCGTACATTAATCTTTGGTTAGTTCGTTGTGTTTGGAGGAAATATATCGGGATTGTGACGCTGATTCATGGGCTTTGTATTAGGTATCGATCCCGCACACTTTCCTCCTTAACGTCCCCATCCGTCAGTGGAATCAATGGCGCGTGCTCCGCGGAGCCGGGACTGGGTCCTGCGGGAGCTGGGGAGGCTGATCCGGGCGGGCCACGTGTATCCTGGCGAGGTAGTCTGTCCTATTAACTGCCTGGCAGTAGGGTGTGGGGGTTCTGGCGCCTCAGGCTCCGGTGTTTACTACCATTGGCAGTAGGGGGCGCCGTGTTGGCTGCTCTAGCTGTACATACAGGGTGCTGAGCTTACTGACCTGGCCTGCAGAGGGCGCTTTGGTAGATATTCTGGTGGGACAGGCTGGCGACTTAACTGTCCAGCCAGTAGGAGCGGAGGTGCCGGCTCTACTTGGTAGGGGGCAGTGCTTAATTTGTAAAATAATAAGTGCCAGGTCCCTGACCAGGAGGCCACTGCAGCTTGCACCCCCCCCACCCCCGCATAGATGCCAAAACGACTACTAACCAATTCTCTCACCTGCAAATGCGACAATTCAGATTACTCCAGGTCACCAAAGCTAAAGGAAAGGCTGGGGAGGCAGGTATTACTATTTTTTTTAAATATACATCGTATTCACAAACAACTGTTGTTCTGCTCATCTCTAAATTTGATGAGCCACTCCACCATGTGACAGACTGTCCTAAGTGCAGTGCTCTCAATTAAGTGCTGGTGCCGCGCACCAGAAACCAATTAAGTGCTGGTGCTAAGCACTGGAAACCACTGGCTCAAATTAAGCACTGGCTAGGGGGGTTGGCAGCCTGGGCAGGTGGGGTTTGTGAATTAAGATCTTACAAGGGGGGGATGAGGTGGCTGCTAACCCTGCAGGCAGAAAGGGTCTCAGTGCAACCTGATCTGGTACGAGAAGGGTGCTTAACCGATCTGCTTTCCAATGGTGGCTCTTAACATTTTGAACAGGTGCAGCAGTGAGAATTGGATTTCGCAGCACCAGGTGTGCGCACATTCAAAATCTTTTCCACCTGTGCCCCTGCATAAAGCATAGTTACTTAGGCTGTCGCTCGGCTGCTCCAAATAATAATGACCTACTATTTAACAGCTAATTTTCAATATATGGAAAAATTGGGACTTTCAGGATGTTGGCATGGAATATCACCAAAGTGAGAATGGCGTCAGAACTCGCATATGCACTCACTCACCCAGCTATATATTCCCCTCAGCAGGGCCGTTTCTACCATTAGGCAAGCCTAGGCGGCTGCCTAGGGAGGCAAAAGGGCTAGGGCGGCAAAAGAGCCCTACTGAGTACGTACTGTACGTACGAAAACGAAAACAAACATTCAACCTCGAAAGCGCATTGCCTTCTACAATTCGACGTCGTGATGTCACGTTCAGTGCCACGGGCGGGGGCCGTAGGGTGCGCGCCGCCCGCCTTCCATCGGATCATCAGTCAGCCACTGCAATCCTCCACACTCTTAGGAAATATCCTCCAGTGGCAAGGTGTTGTGTAAAGTGAGGCGCACATTTCTAATACGGTAAGGGCGTTGAGAACACCTTCTCCTGCTTTGTCTGCAACAGGAGGTAAATGTAGTTTTTAAAGAGGTTCAGAGCAGAGCTCCGAGCTGATGAGATTATTTAATAAATAGACTTGTGGCCAGGTATGGAGTCGTAGCTGCAGGGTGTTTGAAATATGTCAAGTTTAATGGTCTATGCTCTGGACTAGTGTGCATCCTGCAAACGAGTGGACAGTGTTTTTGTGCAAAAGTGATAGCAATTTGTCGAATATCTTTTCCCAATCCCAAAAGTATTTGAGGTAATGTGGAGGAAAGAATTTCCGTTGGAGAGTAAATTATGTGTGTCACCCGGATGGTCCCAAATTAGAGGCAGCCCAATGCTGCAGGTTCAAGTCCCGGTGTTCTGTTTCACTAGCACCCAGGAGTTGCCAGTGCTAAATAATTCTGGTTGCTGATTCCCTTCTCCCTTGGTGGTAAAGTTAGAAACCCTCTACCTTTTGCCAGACACACTGCAGTGTCTGTCTAGCTGCTAGCACGTAAATGCAAAGGGGTAACGGTGGCTCCTTTGTGCGTTGGAGTGCAGTGACCTACTACAGTTTGCCGAGGGTACCTTCTGAGACTACAAACACACTCTATTTCAAAATGATTTTTTCAGATGTGTCAGCATTGTTCTCCATTGTCATAAATGTCTATAAAACAAATATTTCCGCTTTTGGGAAGTTCTGTGCCCTTGAGGACTTGTGGTCCTTGTTTATACAGGTCTAGAAGGACGAACCACAAGGACAGGATCCGATGGTCATATTTGGTGATGAACTAAACATGGGGATGTAAACCACATTTTTTAATCTTAGGAATCAGGATGAAGAGGAGACTTGGGATTCTCTTCCTTCAAGATGAGAGTTCTATCCTGATAAGCGTGTAAAGAATGGAACCCGCTCTTCCCTTATAGCGTTAAAAGAATGCTGATTGAGAGATCATTTCCTATGCCAGGTCCAGCAAAGCAGATAGTGAACAGCGTTCTTTTATAGTAATGCACATTTACTAATGGAGTATGTGAGTGTGAGGCATGCATCCCTAACATGTTAACATCATTCAGAGAACAATGTTTTTCTGCACTCTTTAATATTTCCCTTTACAAAAATTAAAGAAAATAGTAAATGGGATGTACGCAGATACACTTGTCATAAATAAACAACTTAATTTTTTGTTTAACATGTTAGTCAAGTTTACTCTACAAATCTGAGTCCTGCCGGTATGTTCCTTCTATGTTCTGCTAATATTCAGGAACAAATTCACCCTTATTCTCACCATCCCAAATGGAGGTGGGGGGCTATTAGGAAGATAGCCTTTTATTGGATGCATATCAATTTTTCAACGAAATTATATCATTTTTGTCAAAACATTACCAGCTCCATGTTATGCGTAGCTAAATAAATGCCCTCTGCTGCATCCTTCCATGGCAAACCATTTGGAGATATACCAGTAAGGTACAAGAGCGTGCTATTTCGAATCGTAAGCTTTGTGACTTGAGCAGCACAAGATGTATGCCAGTGTACTCATGAACTGGGCAATATAGCTGGTTAACCGTAGTAATGAGGCACCTGCTGTTTATCTTGCTGTAATATGCTTTCTGGGCAAAACACAACCATTTTGTCACTTTCAAACTTTCCAAGTTCTTTTATATCTAATGCATTAATTCTTCTAGCCTGGATGACAGGGGGAGAGAGTGATGGTAGTAAATGGGAGGGGGCGGCATTTTTCAATTCTCGCCTAGGGCGGGAAAACACCTAGAAACGGCCCTGCCCCTCAGTGAGTTAACTACCTGCTCCAGAGATGTCTCTAACCTACATGTCACTGCCTTAATTGTACATGTTCTCTGACCGATAAAAGCTTGAACGAGTCTGCCCTGCTGGATATGTTCTGCTGGGAATGGGTGGTTGCGTTTGCAGCCTTTTGTGAGACCTGGAAACTTGCTTTGCTACTGTATCCTGTTACTGTACGAGTTCACGATGAAGCATAACTGCTGTGGCCTGATTTGTACATGTCCTGTGATTGGAAAAGCTTACACTGCTGCTGCCTTACCAATAATTGTCCTCTGAAGGAGGGAAGCTTCCACTATTTCTGCCCAAGATGTACCTGTTCTATGAGGAAGGGGTGTTTCCAGTGCTGAATGAAGATAACTCCACGTCTGCTAAAGATAAAAGGATATATAGAATGTACTTGCATAGCATGCCCCATGAACAGGGACTTTTCCACAAAAGTTGATGTGAGATGCCTGGAGTCCCGATGATCCAAAGACGCAATATTTGAGAGCCAAAACATGTTAACATGAAAGAGAAGCAGGGTCTGTTCCTCTACTCTCCGATTTTTAAAACTGCAGCAGGGAGACAACAGTAAAAAACATTTTTAGCTGACCAATGCAAATTTTAATACAGGTCTGAGAGTTTTACAAAGGGAAAACATAAATGTTGGCATAAGGGACATTGCCTTACCAAAATTAGGGAACCCATAACTGGGAGACTGTACAATCAGTGAACAATAGTGCATTTGGCAGTGGCTGCTCCTCCGCTAAGGCGCCCCACAGAAAAAATAAAATGATGAAAACGCCCGGTTATTATCATTTTATCTTTCAGAAGGCTCTGAAGGTGTGGGCGGGGCTACCCACAGAGCGGGGGGAGGAGCGGTGGGCACTTTCTAAGTGTGCATGACGGTTTGGCCGGCCGTCTTGGGTCACAGTCATGCGCACTTAGCATGTTCTCCACTGTCTGTATTGCACAGCCTGGGTGGAGAACATGCACAGGCTCCCACTGCCTGCCTGAGTGCCGAACCATGGCGCTCAGACCAATCACGACGCTGCTGTCATGTTGGTGATAGCAGCATCTTGATTGGCTATGGGAGTCTACTTCCTGCGTCGACTGAAGAGGACGGAGGAGAAGCGGCAGCCGGGAAGTACATGAATTTGTTTTTCTTAATCCCCCTGCCTCTGCACCTGCCCGCCCACCACTACCTCCCCATAGCAGTCGCTACTTGCATTTGGATATTTACAGTAGTAGATGTGGAATCCATTGATGAACCATACCACACTAGGTAAGAGGGTTTCATCACAGTATGTGAGTGCATAAAGGTATGATAATTCTATTTATGGGTTGGCTCTTTCTTCCAGGTTTGCTGTGCTTCTTGTATGCTTATGTATGTTTACGACGAGTGTGCAACTGTCCTTTAACTCCTTTCACTCCTTCTTTACTGTGTTATCTACCTGTGTTGTACCTGTCCTTTAATGAGTGAGAGAATCATGCCATGTTTCTCCTGCTACTGCCATCTACCTTTTACTTATTCTTCGTATTAAGGAAAGCCGCACTGCTACTGTCCATGTTGTCCCTTTGCTGTGAAGTTCGGTATAAAACTTTCCAATACCCAAAATATAAAACCATTCATATTGCCAAAGCTGGCTTTATTGCATGACGTGAACGTAAAGGTGAATGAAAGAATGGACTCTCACAAAATATGGGAGTAGGGTTTTTCTTTTGATTTTATGTGTGAAACAAGCAGAATTTGAAATGGATTAGGTGAGTTAGTAACATTTTAAAACATACCTGGCTGCAGGTCTCGCATAACACCTTCTGCCAATTCTGTCCTTTTAGCCAACATCACTTTTCATTCTGGGATTTGGAACCCATGAAGAAATGTTAAGGCAAAAATACAGGCCCCACAACGACATATGCTGCTGGCTGAAAAGCGAGGAATGGCTGATATGTAGCGGTGAATTTGAAAGACTTGTAAAATGCAAAAAATCTGAATTCCTGACTTTCTGCTTTTTTCTTGAGGGTTAAACAACTCAGTGGGTGAGATGGCAGAAATAGCCTTTCTAATGCAAGCAAGAATTTCTCACTGCTAATGGATGATCATTAACACTCGTTGTGGCGAAAAAACGCAGCATGCTAAAAAGATATTTCTTCCAGGAGCAATGCGAGCAAGAAAGAAAAAACAAGGTGTTGGCATCCCTCTTATTGGGCGCCTGCCCGTGACCCACCTTGAAATGTTGCAGCATGTGCTGTCCCACCACTGCTGTTCTATCTGCTGGGGCAAGTGGGGGTGCTGTCCTGTCTGCTTTGGAAAGAGGGCATTGCGTTCACTGCTGTAGCAGGGGTGGCACATTGCTATTTGTTTTGTCACAAGGGACATAAGTGCAGTGGCGGCTGCCACTAACAAAGGGTGGTGGGGTGGTTGGAGGGAGCGCGGGGGGGTTTGAGCATGTGCGGAGGGGGATGGGGACGTGTTAATAATAATAATTTTAAAAATGTACTTTACACCGCCTGCCGCCTCCCGCGTCATGTGGCTTCTGCTGGCCTCTTTCTGGTCCCAGCAGCAAATTGGACAGACTCCCATCCAATCCCTCTGCTGCAGAGCAGCGCGGGGATTGGCCTGAGCGGGCAGGAAATTCGCCCCGCGCAGGTCATGGAGACTGTGGGGTCTGCATAAGTGTGTCTGTGATAACTGCTCTGACAGGGATGGGGTGCTCTACCAATTTCAGGCAGGAGGGGGCTCTGTGTTAAGTCATCAGGCAGGATGTAGAATATCTCCAGGGCCTGAACATGAAGAAGGCAAGTGTCATTTTTTGACAACACGTTTACGTGTTCAGTACTAATTACTGTCAGAGAAATTCTGGAGATCCTATGTCATCATCACATATCATCTATCTTCTGCCTCATTTTTTCATGGATGAACTATCTGCAGAAGTCCTCCATTTTGTTTACCTTGCATGGACCTGATGCAAGAGCTTTGCCTTGCTGGCCTGAGCTTCGTGATATGCTTTCTTTGAAGTGTCCACATCTGCCTTAGATACCTGTTCACGCCCCTGTTGCTGCCTCACGACTACCGCAAAAACAACAGTTGATGGACAGAATGCAGAACAATGTCATACATTCACCCCAGTACAGAGATCTGGGCCTAAATCCATCGTTTTTTTGCTCACCATGTCATTCCAGTTTGGACCCAGCCATATGCAAATCAGTCTTGACCCTGTGCCTCATGGGAACAGTCCAGCCCGAACTGCCAAGCCAGGTCCTCCCTGGACTGGAAACAAGCATCCTAGGACCGGTTTCGGGGTTTCACCCCTCTTCAGCCAGGATAGCTTGATTCCAGTGGCATGGAGAGCACGGGACCCACGTCTGGGCATACCCGTCCCACTCGGGGTGACAAATGCAAAAACAACAGTTGATGGACAGAATGCAGAACAATGTCATACATTCACCCCAGTACAGAGATCTGGGCCTAAATCCATCGTTTTTTTGCTCACCATGCCATTCTAGTTTGGACCCAGCCATATGCAAATCAGTCTTGACCCTGTGCCTCATGGGAACAGTCCAGCCCGAACTGCCAAGCCAGGTCCTCCCTGGACTGGAAACAAGCATCCTAGGACCGGTTTCGGGGTTTCACCCCTCTTCAGCCAGGATAGCTTGATTCCAGTGGCATTGAGCGCACGGGACCCACGTCTGGGCATACCCGTCCCACTCGGGGTGACAAATGCAAAAACAACAGTTGATGGACAGAATGCAGAACAATGTCATACATTCACCCCAGTACAGAGATCTGGGCCTAAATCCATCGTTTCTCACTGCTAATGGATGATCATTAACACTCGTTGTGGCGAAAAAACGCAGCATGCTAAAAAGATATTTCTTCCAGGAGCAATGCGAGCAAGAAAGAAAAAACAAGGTGTTGGCATCCCTGTTATTGGGCGCCTGCCCATGACCCACCTTGAAATGGTGCAGCACGTGCTGCAGGTGCTGTCCCACCACTGATGTTTTATCTGCTCGGGCAAGTGGGGGTGCTGTCCTGTCTGCTTTGGAAAGAGGGCATTGCGTTCACTGCTGTAGTAGGGGTGGCACATTGCTATTTGTTTTGTCACAAGGGACATAAGTGCAGTGGCGGCTGCCACTAACAAAGGGTGGTGGGGTGGTTGGAGGGAGCGCAGGGGGGGTTCGAGCATGTGCGCAGGGGGATGGGGACGCGTTAATAATAATAATTTTAAAAATGTACTTTACACCGCCTGCCGCCTCCCGCGTCATGTGGCTTCTGCTGGCCTCTTTCTGGTCCCAGCAGCAAATTGGACAGACTCCCATCCAATCCCTCTGCTGCAGAGCAGCGCGGGGATTGGCCTGAGCGGGCAGGAAATTCGCCCCACGCAGGTCATGGAGACTGTGGGGTCTGCATAAGTGTGTCTGTGATAACTGCTCTGACAGGGATGGGGTGCTCTACCAATTTCAGGCAGGAGGAGGCTCTGTGTTAAGTCATCAGGCAGGATGTAGAATATCTCCAGGGCCTGAACATGAAGAAGGCAAGTGTCATTTTTTGACAACACGTTTACGTGTTCAGTACTAATTACTGTCAGAGAAATTCTGGAGATCCTATGTCATCATCACATATCATCTATCTTCTGCCTCATTTTTTCATGGATGAACTATCTGCAGCAGTCCTCCATTTTGTTTACCTTGCATGGACCTGATGCAAGAGCTTTGCCTTGCTGTCCTGAGCTTCGTGATATGCTTTCTTGGAAGTGTCCACATCTGCCTTAGATACCTGTTCACGCCCCTGTTGCTGTCTCACGACTACCGCAAAAACAACAGTTGATGGACAGAATGCAGAACAATGTCATACATTCACCCCAGTACAGAGATCTGGGCCTAAATCCATCGTTTTTTGCTCACCATGCCATTCCAGTTTGGACCCAGCCACATGCAAATCAGTCTTGACCCTGTGCCTCATGGGAACAGTCCAGCCCGAACTGCCAAGCCAGGTCCTCCCTGGACTGGAAACAAGAATCCTAGGACCGGTTTCGGGGTTTCACCCCTCTTCAGCCAGGATAGCTTGATTCCAGTGGCATGGAGAGCACAGGACCCACGTCTGGGCATACCCGTCCCACTCGGGGTGACAAATGCAAAAACAACAGTTGATGGACAGAATGCAGAACAATGTCATACATTCACCCCAGTACAGAGATCTGGACCTAAATCCATCGTTTTTTGCTCACCATGCCATTCCAGTTTGGACCCAGCCATATGCAAATCAGTCTTGACCCTGTGCCTCATGGGAACAGTCCAGCCCGAACTGCCAAGCCAGGTCCTCCCTGGACTGGAAACAAGCATCCTAGGACCGGTTTCGGGTTTCACCCCTCTTCAGCCAGGATAGCTTGATTCCAGTGGCATGGAGCGCACGGGACCCACGTCTGGGCATACCCGTCCCACTCGGGGTGACAAATGCAAAAACAGCAGTTGATGGACAGAATGCAGAACAATGTCATACATTCACCTCAGTACAGAGATCTGGGCCTAAATCCATCGTTTCTCACTGCTAATGGATGATCATTAACACTCGTTGTGGCAAAAAACGCAGCATGCTAAAAGATATTTCTTCCAGGAGCAATGCGAGCAAGAAAGAAAAAACAAGGTGTTGGCATCCCTGTTATTGGGCGCCTGCCCATGACCCACCTTGAAATGGTGCAGCACGTGCTGCAGGTGCTGTCCCACCACTGCTGTTTTATCTGCTCGGGCAAGTGGGGGTGCTGTCCTGTCTGCTTTGGAAAGAGGGCATTGCGTTCACTGCTGTAGTAGGGGTGGCACATTGCTATTTGTTTTGTCACAAGGGACATAAGTGCAGTGGCGGCTGCCACTAACAAAGGGTGGTGGGGTGGTTGGAGGGAGCACAGGGGGTTCGAGCATGTGCGGAGGGGGATGGGGACGCGTTAATAATAATAATTTTAAAAATGTACTTTACACCGCCTGCCGCCTCCCGCGTCATGTGGCTTCTGCTGGCCTCTTTCTGGTCCCAGCAGCAAATTGGACAGACTCCCATCCAATCCCTCTGCTGCAGAGCAGCGCGGGGATTGGCCTGAGCGGGCAGGAAATTCGCCCCACGCAGGTCATGGAGACTGTGGGGTCTGCATAAGTGTGTCTGTGATAACTGCTCTGACAGGGATGGGGTGCTCTACCAATTTCAGGCAGGAGGGGTCTCTGTGTTAAGTCATCAGGCAGGTTGTAGAATATCTCCAGGGCCTGAACATGAAGAAGGCAAGTGTCATTTTTTGACAACACGTTTACGTGTTCAGTACTAATTACTGTCAGAGAAATTCTGGAGATCCTATGTCATCATCACATATCATCTATCTTCTGCCTCATTTTTTCATGGATGAACTATCTGCAGAAGTCCTCCATTTTGTTTACCTTGCATGGACCTGATGCAAGAGCTTTGCCTTGCTGGCCTGAGCTTCATGATATGCTTTCTTTGAAGTGTCCACATCTGCCTTAGATACCTGTTCACGCCCCTGTTGCTGCCTCACGACTACCGCAAAAACAACAGTTGATGGACAGAATGCAGATCAATGTCATACATTCACCCCAGTACAGAGATCTGGGCCTAAATCCATCGTTTTTTTGCTCACCATGCCATTCCAGTTTGGACCCAGCCATATGCAAATCAGTTTTGACCCTGTGCCTCATGGGAACAGTCCAGCCCGAACTGCCAAGCCAGGTCCTCCCTGGACTGGAAACAAGCATCCTAGGACCGGTTTCGGGGTTTCACCCCTCTTCAGCCAGGATAGCTTGATTCCAGTGGCATGGAGAGCACGGGACCCACGTCTGGGCATACCCGTCCCACTCGGGGTGACAAATGCAAAAACAACAGTTGATGGACAGAATGCAGAACAATGTCATACATTCACCCCAGTACAGAGATCTGGGCCTAAATCCATCGTTTCTCACTGCTAATGGATGATCATTAACATTCGTTGTGGCGAAAAACGCAGCATGCTAAAAAGATATTTCTTCCAGGAGCAATGCGAGCAAGAAAGAAAAACAAGGTGTTGGCATCCCTGTTATTGGGCGCCTGCCCATGACCCACCTTGAAATGGTGCAGCACGTGCTGCAGGTGCTGTCCCACCACTGCTGTTTTATCTGCTCGGGCAAGTGGGGGTGCTGTCCTGTCTGCTTTGGAAAGAGGGCATTGCGTTCACTGCTGTAGTAGGGGTGGCACATTGCTATTTGTTTTGTCACAAGGGACATAAGTGCAGTGGCGGCTGCCACTAACAAAGGGTGGTGAGGTGGTTGGAGGGAGCGCAGGGGGTTCGAGCATGTGCGGAGGGGGATGGGGACGCGTTAATAATAATAATTTTAAAAATGTACTTTACACCGCCTGCCGCCTCCCGCGTCATGTGGCTTCTGCTGGCCTCTTTCTGGTCCCAGCAGCAAATTGGACAGACTCCCATCCAATCCCTCTGCTGCAGAGCAGCGCGGGGTTTGGCCTGAGCGGGCAGGAAATTCGCCCCACGCAGGTCATGGAGACTGTGGGGTCTGCATAAGTGTGTCTGTGATAACTGCTCTGACAGGGATGGGGTGCTCTACCAATTTCAGGCAGGAGGGGCTCTGTGTTAAGTCATCAGGCAGGATGTAGAATATCTCCAGGGCCTGAACATGAAGAAGGCAAGTGTCATTTTTTGACAACACGTTTACGTGTTCAGTACTAATTACTGTCAGAGAAATTCTGGAGATCCTATGTCATCATCACATATCATCTATCTTCTGCCTCATTTTTTCATGGATGAACTATCTGCAGCAGTCCTCCATTTTGTTTACCTTGCATGGACCTGATGCAAGAGCTTTGCCTTGCTGTCCTGAGCTTCGTGATATGCTTTCTTGGAAGTGTCCACATCTGCCTTAGATATCTGTTCACGCCCCTGTTGCTGTCTCACGACTACCGCAAAAACAACAGTTGATGGACAGAATGCAGAACAATGTCATACATTCACCCCAGTACAGAGATCTGGGCCTAAATCCATCGTTTTTGCTCACCATGCCATTCCAGTTTGGACCCAGCCACATGCAAATCAGTCTTGACCCTGTGCCTCATGGGAACAGTCCAGCCCGAACTGCCAAGCCAGGTCCTCCCTGGACTGGAAACAAGCATCCTAGGACCGGTTTCGGGGTTTCACCCCTCTTCAGCCAGGATAGCTTGATTCCAGTGGCATGGAGAGCACAGGACCCACGTCTGGGCATACCCGTCCCACTCGGGGTGACAAATGCAAAAACAACAGTTGATGGACAGAATGCAGAACAATGTCATACATTCACCCCAGTACAGAGATCTGGGCCTAAATCCATCGTTTTTTTGCTCACCATGCCATTCCAGTTTGGACCCAGCCATATGCAAATCAGTCTTGACCCTGTGCCTCATGGGAACAGTCCAGCCCGAACTGCCAAGCCAGGTCCTCCCTGGACTGGAAACAAGCATCCTAGGACCGGTTTCGGGGTTTCACCCCTCTTCAGCCAGGATAGCTTGATTCCAGTGGCATGGAGGCGCACGGGACCCACGTCTGGGCATACCCGTCCCACTCGGGGTGACAAATGCAAAAACAGCAGTTGATGGACAGAATGCAGAACAATGTCATACATTCACCTCAGTACAGAGATCTGGGCCTAAATCCATCGTTTCTCACTGCTAATGGATGATCATTAACACTCGTTGTGGCGAAAAAACGCAGCATGCTAAAAAGATATTTCTTCCAGGAGCAATGCGAGCAAGAAAGAAAAACAAGGTGTTGGCATCCCTGTTATTGGGCGCCTGCCCATGACCCACCTTGAAATGGTGCAGCACGTGCTGCAGGTGCTGTCCCACCACTGCTGTTTTATCTGCTCGGGCAAGTGGGGGTGCTGTCCTGTCTGCTTTGGAAAGAGGGCATTGCGTTCACTGCTGTAGTAGGGGTGGCACATTGCTATTTGTTTTGTCACAAGGGACATAAGTGCAGTGGCGGCTGCCACTAACAAAGGGTGGTGGGGTGGTTGGAGGGAGCACAGGGGGGGTTCGAGCATGTGCGGAGGGGGATGGGGGCGCGTTAATAATAATAATTTTAAAAATGTACTTTACACCGCCTGCCGCCTCCCGCGTCATGTGGCTTCTGCTGGCCTCTTTCTGGTCCCAGCAGCAAATTGGACAGACTCCCATCCAATCCCTCTGCTGCAGAGCAGCGCGGGGATTGGCCTGAGCGGGCAGGAAATTCGCCCCACGCAGGTCATGGAGACTGTGGGGTCTGCATAAGTGTGTCTGTGATAACTGCTCTGACAGGGATGGGGTGCTCTACCAATTTCAGGCAGGAGGGGTCTCTGTGTTAAGTCATCAGGCAGGTTGTAGAATATCTCCAGGGCCTGAACATGAAGAAGGCAAGTGTCATTTTTTGACAACACGTTTACGTGTTCAGTACTAATTACTGTCAGAGAAATTCTGGAGATCCTATGTCATCATCACATATCATCTATCTTCTGCCTCATTTTTTCATGGATGAACTATCTGCAGAAGTCCTCCATTTTGTTTACCTTGCATGGACCTGATGCAAGAGCTTTGCCTTGCTGGCCTGAGCTTCATGATATGCTTTCTTTGAAGTGTCCACATCTGCCTTAGATACCTGTTCACGCCCCTGTTGCTGCCTCACGACTACCGCAAAAACAACAGTTGATGGACAGAATGCAGATCAATGTCATACATTCACCCCAGTACAGAGATCTGGGCCTAAATCCATCGTTTTTGCTCACCATGCCATTCCAGTTTGGACCCAGCCATATGCAAATCAGTCTTGACCCTGTGCCTCATGGGAACAGTCCAGCCCGAACTGCCAAGCCAGGTCCTCCCTGGACTGGAAACAAGCATCCTAGGACCGGTTTCGGGGTTTCACCCCTCTTCAGCCAGGATAGCTTGATTCCAGTGGCATGGAGAGCACGGGACCCACGTCTGGGCATACCCGTCCCACTCGGGGTGACAAATGCAAAAACAACAGTTGATGGACAGAATGCAGAACAATGTCATACATTCACCCCAGTACAGAGATCTGGGCCTAAATCCATCGTTTCTCACTGCTAATGGATGATCATTAACACTCGTTGTGGCGAAAAACGCAGCATGCTAAAAGATATTTCTTCCAGGAGCAATGCGAGCAAGAAAGAAAAACAAGGTGTTGGCATCCCTGTTATTGGGCGCCTGCCCATGACCCACCTTGAAATGGTGCAGCACGTGCTGCAGGTGCTGTCCCACCACTGCTGTTTTATCTGCTCGGGCAAGTGGGGGTGCTGTCCTGTCTGCTTTGCAAAGAGGGCATTGCGTTCACTGCTGTAGTAGGGGTGGCACATTGCTATTTGTTTTGTCACAAGGGACATAAGTGCAGTGGCGGCTGCCACTAACAAAGGGTGGTGGGGTGGTTGGAGGGAGCGCAGGGGGGGTTAGAGCATGTGCGGAGGGGGATGGGGACGCGTTAATAATAATAATTTTAAAAATGTACTTTACACCGCCTGCCGCCTCCCGCGTCATGTGGCTTCTGCTGGCCTCTTTCTGGTCCCAGCAGCAAATTGGACAGACTCCCATCCAATCCCTCTGCTGCAGAGCAGCGCGGGGTTTGGCCTGAGCGGGCAGGAAATTCGCCCCACGCAGGTCATGGAGACTGTGGGGTCTGCATAAGTGTGTCTGTGATAACTGCTCTGACAGGGATGGGGTGCTCTACCAATTTCAGGCAGGAGGGGGCTCTGTGTTAAGTCATCAGGCAGGATGTAGAATATCTCCAGGGCCTGAACATGAAGAAGGCAAGTGTCATTTTTTGACAACACGTTTACGTGTTCAGTACTAATTACTGTCAGAGAAATTCTGGAGATCCTATGTCATCATCACATATCATCTATCTTCTGCCTCATTTTTTCATGGATGAACTATCTGCAGCAGTCCTCCATTTTGTTTACCTTGCATGGACCTGATGCAAGAGCTTTGCCTTGCTGTCCTGAGCTTCGTGATATGCTTTCTTGGAAGTGTCCACATCTGCCTTAGATATCTGTTCACGCCCCTGTTGCTGTCTCACGACTACCGCAAAAACAACAGTTGATGGACAGAATGCAGAACAATGTCATACATTCACCCCAGTACAGAGATCTGGGCCTAAATCCATCGTTTTTTTGCTCACCATGCCATTCCAGTTTGGACCCAGCCACATGCAAATCAGTCTTGACCCTGAGCCTCATGGGAACAGTCCAGCCCGAACTGCCAAGCCAGGTCCTCCCTGGACTGGAAACAAGCATCCTAGGACCGGTTTCGGGGTTTCACCCCTCTTCAGCCAGGATAGCTTGATTCCAGTGGCATGGAGAAGCACAGGACCCACGTCTGGGCATACCCGTCCCACTCGGGGTGACAAATGCAAAAACAACAGTTGATGGACAGAATGCAGAACAATGTCATACATTCACCCCAGTACAGAGATCTGGGCCTAAATCCATCGTTTTTTGCTCACCATGCCATTCCAGTTTGGACCCAGCCATATGCAAATCAGTCTTGACCCTGTGCCTCATGGGAACAGTCCAGCCCGAACTGCCAAGCCAGGTCCTCCCTGGACTGGAAACAAGCATCCTAGGACCGGTTTCGGGGTTTCACCCCTCTTCAGCCAGGATAGCTTGATTCCAGTGGCATGGAGCGCACGGGACCCACGTCTGGGCATACCCGTCCCACTCGGGGTGACAAATGCAAAAACAGCAGTTGATGGACAGAATGCAGAACAATGTCATACATTCACCTCAGTACAGAGATCTGGGCCTAAATCCATCGTTTCTCACTGCTAATGGATGATCATTAACACTCGTTGTGGCGAAAAAACGCAGCATGCTAAAAAGATATTTCTTCCAGGAGCAATGCGAGCAAGAAAGAAAAAACAAGGTGTTGGCATCCCTGTTATTGGGCGCCTGCCCATGACCCACCTTGAAATGGTGCAGCACGTGCTGCAGGTGCTGTCCCACCACTGCTGTTTTATCTGCTCGGGCAAGTGGGGGTGCTGTCCTGTCTGCTTTGGAAAGAGGGCATTGCGTTCACTGCTGTAGTAGGGGTGGCACATTGCTATTTGTTTTGTCACAAGGGACATAAGTGCAGTGGCGGCTGCCACTAACAAAGGGTGGTGGGGTGGTTGGAGGGAGCACAGGGGGGGTTCGAGCATGTGCGGAGGGGGATGGGGACGCGTTAATAATAATAATTTTCAAAATGTACTTTACACCGCCTGCCGCCTCCCGCGTCATGTGGCTTCTGCTGGCCTCTTTCTGGTCCCAGCAGCAAATTGGACAGACTCCCATCCAATCCCTCTGCTGCAGAGCAGCGCGGGGATTGGCCTGAGCGGGCAGGAAATTCGCCCCACGCAGGTCATGGAGACTGTGGGGTCTGCATAAGTGTGTCTGTGATAACTGCTCTGACAGGGATGGGGTGCTCTACCAATTTCAGGCAGGAGGGGTCTCTGTGTTAAGTCATCAGGCAGGTTGTAGAATATCTCCAGGGCCTGAACATGAAGAAGGCAAGTGTCATTTTTTGACAACACGTTTACGTGTTCAGTACTAATTACTGTCAGAGAAATTCTGGAGATCCTATGTCATCATCACATATCATCTATCTTCTGCCTCATTTTTTCATGGATGAACTATCTGCAGAAGTCCTCCATTTTGTTTACCTTGCATGGACCTGATGCAAGAGCTTTGCCTTGCTGGCCTGAGCTTCATGATATGCTTTCTTTGAAGTGTCCACATCTGCCTTAGATACCTGTTCACGCCCCTGTTGCTGCCTCACGACTACCGCAAAAACAACAGTTGATGGACAGAATGCAGATCAATGTCATACATTCACCCCAGTACAGAGATCTGGGCCTAAATCCATCGTTTTTGCTCACCATGCCATTCCAGTTTGGACCCAGCCATATGCAAATCAGTCTTGACCCTGTGCCTCATGGGAACAGTCCAGCCCGAACTGCCAAGCCAGGTCCTCCCTGGACTGGAAACAAGCATCCTAGGACCGGTTTCGGGGTTTCACCCCTCTTCAGCCAGGATAGCTTGATTCCAGTGGCATGGAGAGCACGGGACCCACGTCTGGGCATACCCGTCCCACTCGGGGTGACAAATGCAAAAACAACAGTTGATGGACAGAATGCAGAACAATGTCATACATTCACCCCAGTACAGAGATCTGGGCCTAAATCCATCGTTTCTCACTGCTAATGGATGATCATTAACACTCGTTGTGGCGAAAAAACGCAGCATGCTAAAAAGATATTTCTTCCAGGAGCAATGCGAGCAAGAAAGAAAAAACAAGGTGTTGGCATCCCTGTTATTGGGCGCCTGCCCATGACCCACCTTGAAATGGTGCAGCACGTGCTGCAGGTGCTGTCCCACCACTGCTGTTTTATCTGCTCGGGCAAGTGGGGGTGCTGTCCTGTCTGCTTTGGAAAGAGGGCATTGCGTTCACTGCTGTAGTAGGGGTGGCACATTGCTATTTGTTTTGTCACAAGGGACATAAGTGCAGTGGCGGCTGCCACTAACAAAGGGTGGTGAGGTGGTTGGAGGGAGCGCAGGGGGTTCGAGCATGTGCGGAGGGGGATGGGGACGCGTTAATAATAATAATTTTAAAAATGTACTTTACACCGCCTGCCGCCTCCCGCGTCATGTGGCTTCTGCTGGCCTCTTTCTGGTCCCAGCAGCAAATTGGACAGACTCCCATCCAATCCCTCTGCTGCAGAGCAGCGCGGGGTTTGGCCTGAGCGGGCAGGAAATTCGCCCCACGCAGGTCATGGAGACTGTGGGGTCTGCATAAGTGTGTCTGTGATAACTGCTCTGACAGGGATGGGGTGCTCTACCAATTTCAGGCAGGAGGGGGCTCTGTGTTAAGTCATCAGGCAGGATGTAGAATATCTCCAGGGCCTGAACATGAAGAAGGCAAGTGTCATTTTTTGACAACACGTTTACGTGTTCAGTACTAATTACTGTCAGAGAAATTCTGGAGATCCTATGTCATCATCACATATCATCTATCTTCTGCCTCATTTTTTCATGGATGAACTATCTGCAGAAGTCCTCCATTTTGTTTACCTTGCATGGACCTGATGCAAGAGCTTTGCCTTGCTGTCCTGAGCTTCGTGATATGCTTTCTTGGAAGTGTCCACATCTGCCTTAGATACCTGTTCACGCCCCTGTTGCTGTCTCACAACTACCGCAAAAACAACAGTTGATGGACAGAATGCAGAACAATGTCATACATTCACCCCAGTACAGAGATCTGGGCCTAAATCCATCGTTTTTTTGCTCACCATGCCATTCCAGTTTGGACCCAGCCATATGCAAATCAGTCTTGACCCTGTGCCTCACGGGAACAGTCCAGCCCGAACTGCCAAGCCAGGTCCTCCCTGGACTGGAAACAAGCATCCTAGGACCGGTTTCGGGGTTTCACCCTCTTCAGCCAGGATAGCTTGATTCCAGTGGCATGGAGAACACAGGACCCACGTCTTGGCATACCTGTCCCACTCGGGGTGACAAATGCAAAAACAACAATTGATGGACAGAATGCAGAACAATGTCATACATTCACCCCAGTACAGAGATCTGGGCCTAAATCCATTGTTTCTCACTGCTAATGGATGATCATTAACACTCGTTGTGGCGAAAAAACGCAGCATGCTAAAAAGATATTTCTTCCAGAAGCAATGCGAGCAAGAAAGAAAAAACAAGGTGTTGGCATCCCTGTTATTGGGCGCCTGCCCATGACCCACCTTGAAATGGTGCAGCACGTGCTGCAGGTGCTATCCCACCACTGCTGTTTTATCTGCTCGGGCAAGTGGGGGTGCTGTCCTGTCTGCTTTGGAAAGAGGGCATTGCGTTCACTGCTGTAGTAGGGGTGGCACATTGCTATTTGTTTTGTCACAAGGGACATAAGTGCAGTGGCGGCTGCCACTAACAAAGGGTGGTGGGGTGGTTGGAGGGAGCACAGGGGGGGTTCGAGCATGTGCGGCGGGGGATGGGGACGCGTTAATAATAATAATTTTAAAAATGTACTTTACACCGCCTGCCACCTGCCGCCTCCCGCGTCATGTGGCTTCTGCTGGCCTCTTTCTGGTCCCAGCAGCAAATTGGACAGACTCCCATCCAATCCCTCTGCTGCAGAGCAGCGCGGGGATTGGCCTGAGCGGGCAGGAAATTCGCCCCACGCAGGTCATGGAGACTGTGGGGTCTGCATAAGTGTGTCTGTGATAACTGCTCTGACAGGGATGGGGTGCTCTACCAATTTCAGGCAGGAGGGGTCTCTGTGTTAAGTCATCAGGCAGGATGTAGAATATCTCCAGGGCCTGAACATGAAGAAGGCAAGTGTCATTTTTTGACAACACGTTTACGTGTTCAGTACTAATTACTGTCAGAGAAATTCTGGAGATCCTATGTCATCATCACATATCATCTATCTTCTGCCTCATTTTTTCATGGATGAACTATCTGCAGAAGTCCTCCATTTTGTTTACCTTGCATGGACCTGATGCAAGAGCTTTGCCTTGCTGTCCTGAGCTTCGTGATATGCTTTCTTGGAAGTGTCCACATCTGCCTTAGATACCTGTTCACGCCCCTGTTGCTGTCTCACGACTCCCATCTTCTTTGCACGTTCATCTGCCCAGCATCTACTCTAGCTGTGGTAGAGCAGCGCCCCATTATAAATCTCAGATGTATGGCTTCTTCGTGATCAGATGCATGGAACTCCCAGTCCATTGTCAGTTGCCGCCGCAGCAGCGGGGCAGGGTCATCTATCAATTCACCTGGTATTTACCAGATGGTGGGGAACGTGTGGTGTTCATAACCGATGTTGTGCTGCAGATCAAACTTCCCATTAATCGATTCAATGAGGTTTTCATATATATTAGATTTTCTTGGTGGCATGAGAAGAGATCCTTGACGTCATCACCAAAGAAATTGAAGAAAGGGTCCATCATATGTGTCCGTAAGTCATTTTCAAACTCATGGCGCCATGCAATCCCAGCATTTGGCAGCCTGTAGTGCCAGATGATGAATAAACCAACATGAAACATCTTCTCCCATCTGTGTTCGACTTTTCTTTGATCTATGGCAGTTGGTTGCAAGATTTGAAATTGCCTGCAACAGCAAGGTTGGCCACCATAGCGGATCCATACTCTGCAATGTTAGTTTTATTAACTTTAATGTTTCTTTACTTCCACTTAAAGGTCATGCATCAATGGCCCCACACTCCTGTTACTGCGGGACAGATCAGATATCAATGATTATCAAAGGCCCAGCAATGACATGTAGCATGTTCCTGTTATTCTTGGTAAATTATAATTAGGGCTCCCGGTTTTATGGTATTTATTTTTTTAACATTTCTGTCTGTATTTATCCATATTTATTTTTTGGCCATTTTATGTGTATTTATCCATATTTATTTTGTGTTTTGTGTATAACTGAAGTTGTAACACTGTACATTTCCATATTTATTTAACTGATAGACATGCACTCATGCTTTTGATGTCTGTCGTGATTTAGTTATTTAAGCTAGCAAATATTGCGTAACAATACATTCACTAAATATTAGCATTATACCACAAATGTATGTTGACATATGCCATTATTTAAAGTAATTTCATCTTGTTTTTTTAATTTCCCATGCTGTCCATCTGCTCAGCTGTTGGGCTACAATTCATGAAAGACAGCACGGAGAGTCACTTCAAAGAAGCACAATTTTCTGTATTTATCCACTTTTAAAAATAAATGCAGACAGAAAACACATTGTTTTCTGTCTGTATTTATCTGTAAAAATCCGTGAAAACGGAAAACAGGGAGCCTTAATTATAATATAAATGTCCTTGAAGTCAGCGGAAACCGCTGTATCGAACAATGTCCTGACCTTAATATGGCCGCCATAGTTAAAACTGCGGCAGTCTACAAGGCGTCAAAAACTCATCTGATTGGAAAATTGTTACCATTATGGCCACAGAGTGTGTGGTGCATCCCTAGATCGCCACCATCATGAGACCAGTTACCAGTGTGCTTCTTCATACAACGTTTAATTGAGATTGGAGCATATTTATTATACCACAGGAAGTTTGAAGAAGGACTGTAAATGGGAGATGTATTACTAAGCCATGTCACCCCTCTAATGTGGAGACAGGGGAGAGTGTGGTGGCTCCTGGCTTTGAAGTGCAGCAGAACTGGAACCACCCATAGGCCAATGATAGGCCAGTACCAGTAGCAAGAGCGAAGGCCAGATACAGAGCCAGTTCGAAGATAGCCAAATCCTGACATGGAACTGCCACAGGCCCGCTATATTTTACAGACAGTGCGCTATCTGCCATTCCCCCATACCCTTTTGGGGAAATCCTACAACATATGAGTTCCTTACATTAGTGATTGTTTATGGAGCACCTGGAGAGTGACTAACATTGGTGTGCGTTCCTCTTGCAAAGGCTGGGCTGAAGAGCTGCATTTCAGCGAATGGCCTGAGTTGTCTGGAAGGACTGGAACATTTTGCTTGTCAGTCTTTTCTGAGCTGGGGTTGTTGTGCTCTGGGTGTAAATATGGCAAGATCCCTCATTGGTGTCACAGCTGGGCTTACTCCACTGATCCTAAGAACGTGCCACGGCTGGGCCTACCTCGATGAACCATGGTACATGGCACAGCTGGGCCTACCTTGATGAACCATGGTACATGGAACAGATGGGCCTACCCTGTTGATGTTTTGCGCACCACGCTGCTGGGCATACTCCGATGAACCATGATACATAGAACCAAAGGGTGTTTCTGGCCCCGCCAAGGGCACACTTGGCACCCGTGCCCGGTACCAGGCTGAGCCATGGTGCCCCTGGGCCTGTCTGACAGAGCAGTGGCGCGCACCCGCAGCTCAGGTGAGACTTCCGGGCGGTATCCCAGCATGCTGAGCAGCTGAGGCCAAGCTGGCGGCTCACTACACTGTCGTCGCAACCGAAGCAAAAGAAAAGAAAAACGCCGAGACCCAGAAAGTAACTCAACGGGAGCCTTCGGAGAGAGACCCACGTTTACATATTCATCAGTTGTTTAATATTCATGAACAGTGCTAACAGATTAACCGTCGCGCGCCACTTCCTCGGCGGTCCTCGCTTCTATAGTTTATGTAAAGAAGGCAGGGATCTGCGTCTCCTCCCTTATATGTGCGTCGGAGGAGACGGGCTACCGGGGGCGCTTCTCTCTTCACCGGATGAGCCTCGGCAGACGCAACACAGAGCAGAATATATGATTCCTTCGGCCCCCGATCCACCCCTGACAGTTTGTGGATTATGTATGTACTTTTGAACGTCACTTGAGGTGTCTCATGTGGGGGAGGCATGTATGAGTTAAGAGGTGTTTGCTTAGCGACTTAAGTTTCCTGTGCCTCTAGAAAACACAGGTTATATTGCTGTACGTTATGTTTTATTAAGGTGGTTTGCTACCTTACCGTTCGTCGTAGGTTTTGCATATCACAATTAATCTGAGGCTCCTGTTCAGTGTGTGTTCTGACCATTAGACACAGAGGGGCATATTTACAAGCCCCTTGTGCTGCCGGTGCGCCACTTTTTGCGACGCACCGGCCGCACAGTGTGCTGCCCCATATTTACAAGGCCATGTAAAGCCACCTTGCGTGTCTTTTCGTGAACTTGTAAATATGGCCTCTTATCATGCATCACTTTGCGTGAGAGGGGTGTGCCATGGGTGTTGCAGTGGGTGATCCCACGCAACACCCATGGATTCTGCCACATTCGCAGATTTACAACATTTCGTAAACCTGGGAATGTTTCAGAATTCTACGCCTCCCCATGGGAGGAGTAAGGATGAGCAACGAGGAGAAATACTTTTATTTCTCCTCGATTTTTCCTCTTTCTATGCGTGTTACATTCTGCAGCACACATAGAAAGAGGAGAAAGCCTCTTGTAATTGTTTTTGTGTAGGAAGGTGTCCCTTCCTGCACAAAAACAATCATCCCCGCAACGCAGGCCCCCTTACACCATGGTGCATGGGTGCCTGCGTTGGCACATGGAAATCAATTGTGTGCCAGCGCAGGGGAAAGCACAGGGATGTGTCGTATTGTTGTCAATATAATGCATCCCTGTGCTTTTAAAATGACGTAGCTCGGCGCAGCAAAATGGCTCGCGGAGCCAGGCTGTGTCTTTTTGTTATAAATAAGGCCCAGTGAGGATTGGCTAATAGAGCACCGTCAGCATTGGGGCTTGTTACATTCCAAGTCCTTCTCACAGACCACATAATTTTTTATGAGACAGCTATTTCTGCTTTCGCCTTTAGGGAGACCTCTCAAAATGAGGAGAAAACATCTCCAGGTCACCTGTAGAAGGAGACAACAACTCCAGCCTTCCACCCTCCGAGGGTGACAACATCACTCTGAAGAGACAACTCCAGGCTTCAGACACTGAGGGCCTGATTGACAAAGGTAAACTTCCACTTTTGTGTAAGTTTACGATTGTTTAGTATTCACAAAGGGATTTCTAGTAATATCTTTACGAGTGCGGATCCACCGCGCATAAAAAGATAGGAACGTCCTATATTTTTATGTGTGGAGACTCCGACTCATAAAGATACCACTCGTAAATCCCTTTGTGAATATCAAACAATCGTAAACGTACACAAAAATCTATCAGGGGCAGCTCCTATGCTATGGTGGAGGAAAGTCTCCCCAATGGTGAAATGCCAGTACACAGAAAAAAAAAATTACAATAAATCTATTTTATTGTCATTTTATTTTTCACTTCTAGTCCGCGATGTGATTCTGGGGCAGGGCGGGGCCGTGTCTCCCCGGCTGGCCAAACCGACATGCGCATTTTGATATCTCCAGGCTGTTCCTGGGAGATATCATCAGTGCTCAGGGCACAGGCTCCCAGTCCCCAGGGAGCGTTAAACTGGCCCTCTCCGCCCAATTCCAGTGCTTCTCTCATGCTGGGAGAAGCTCTGGGATTGGGTGGGGTCTGGGAGCCTGTGCTCCTAGGGATTGTATTGTATTGTAATTGCATTTATATAACGCTTACTCCCCCTGACGAGGCATCGAAGCGCTTTTTCGGCAAGTAGGAATCTACTCCGGAACCCCTAAAGGATTAGTGGAGAATTAGTATAGTGAAATATGAAAGTAATTTGAGTGGTGGATATGTTAGTCAGTTAATTGGATTGAGAAGGATAGTGGAGGGATAGAAGAGGCAAGAGGTTTGCATTGTAGTGCGAGGAGCAGTGAGGCGCAGCACGACGATGGAGAAGAATAGCGTGGGCCGGCGAGGGAGCAGAAGAACGCAGGCCAGCAGCGAAAGGTTAGTGTTTAAACTTTTTTTTTCATTCCTTTTTTCCGCACTGCACCCCCAACCCCCAAGTTGGATTGGCAGCAGCCGCTGCTGGTAAGTTTACATTTGTGATTCACGCCCTGAAACAAGAACTCTGGCTGCTACCTCACCAGTCTCCTCATCACATAAATGAGGCAATCACTGCAGACCTCGACTGGAGACACATAACTTCGAAGAGCCAGCCACTTATCTCCACTATCTCTCCGCATCATTAGAAGACAACAACTGCAGCCCTCACCTCTACCGTCCAATTGTTTTCATGACACAATTGTGATAGACCCCGCCTGTAGGAGGACACTGGATCACTACAGGGAGAGAAATCTCAGTTCCTCGCTTAAGCAATTGTGTTGCTTGTGTGAGACAAATAATGCCACCCTCACCTGGACGAAGGTGCCGCATTACACTAAAATAAGGCGTGTACAGCTCCCACCTCAATTAGGACCTCTGACTGGATGTAGATACATACTGCACCTCTATATGTGTAGTAGGTGCCAGATCACAGTGCAACAGAGGAGTAAAGGTTGTAAAGTTTTGAGGATTTATGTCATAGGTTCAGATTAGAAGAATTTCTTGCATGTCATTTTCACAGTTTTTTAGGCTGATAACACAGACATTCTGCTAAGCAGGTAACTTTCATTTCGCTTCAATTAAACATATCTCGGTGAATTTTAAGGATTTAGTTTTTGATATAGGATGGAACAACCTCATAAATCATCTGCTTTGGATTGCCCGTCAGCTGTGGAGACAGATAAGTGGTGCAGTGGCCTATGATGTATGTTTAACGCCCATATTCATGGGGATTTGGCATAGGGCAGCCAGCAAGTCAACTTGCTGCTCTGTCCTACGTCAAAGTGAAAGGGCAGGAATGCACTGTATTTATGCAATAGGGTCCTTCCTGCCCTTTCCCCTGTGCTGGCACCATTTGGTCAGCCTAGCACCAATGCAGGCACCCATGGTGCAAGGGTGCCTGTGTTGTCGGCAGGATTGTTTTTGTGCAAGAAGGGGCATCTTCCTGCACAGAAACAATCCTAAGAGGCCTTTTACACTTTCTATGTATGCTGCAGAATGCAGCACACATAGAAAGAGGGAAAAAACGAGGGGAAATAAAGTTATTTCTTCTTAATATGTATGGCACTTCCCTTGGTTTACATGCTCTTGCAAATCTGAGAAAGTGTCAAAATCCATGGGTGCTGCGTGGGAAAACCCATCACAACGCCCATGGAATACCTCCCGAATGCATAGTAAAGCAACGCAGCGATTTGCACTCCCTTGCCTTACTCCATATCTATGAGGTCATTCATAGCCACGGATAGTGGCTTTGCGTGGCCTCATTGATATGATTTTGCAATTTGCACTGCCACCGCATCACAAAAAGTGATGCTCCCATGGAGCAAGGGGCTCGTAAATATGCCCCCAAATGTTCAGTGTAAAGAGCGTGGTCTGAGAGGTCACTATTGGAGCTAGCAGGGGCCACAGTCAATGCACATTACACCCAGATCACACGTAGATAACCCTATGCCCAAAGTGATCATCCAGATTGGGTGGGTGTACACGAGTTTGTCCCTTCCAGTCACAGTTTGTGTTCATCAACCATGTCTACCTAGCACAGAGTAAGGTCTAGAGCTGTAGTTCAGATTTGGGACAACTGACTATAAAGTATGGATTGTATGCAATATTTAGGGGAGATATCTGATGAACATAGTGTCATAAAGTTCTCACACGAAGGGATACAAGAGATGAGTGCCACAAGGAACTTTATTCAGATAAGCTCACACCAACTGAGGATAGTAGCGGCCCTCCTCCTGTCCTCAGCTCCAACTATCATCCTGGAACCTTACATACTACACATTCCAGGCAGGAGGACAGACACTCCATAATGAGGATGACATAAGAACTTATTAGACCATTACAACACATATCCCTCCCTAAATAGCATTGATAATATTCCCCATTTATAGAAAACATGGAAGAGAAAAAAATAAAGCTAACCATTACTATAGATGTGTATAACATATAGAATAAACTGGTTCACAGAGGACTATATCTGTGCAATTAGTCAAGAATGCAAAGAATACAATATAACAAGATTAACGTAACACTGAAAATAAATTACATGGAGAAATATATATTTTTTAAAAACACTGTCATTAAAATAAAATGGCCAAATGTGCTACTCCACATACTGAAATTAATCAAGACAAAATAAAATCTTTCCACCACTTTGGTCTGGCAGAAGACCTCATATCACCTCTGGAAAGAGTTTTACCATGGGAGTCACCACGTCCCTGGGTTGATACATCAGGACTGAGATCACGTTCATTACTTGGCACACATGATGACTGAGACCAGTCTCCACATTCACTCTGACATTGATGCTGTCTGGATTCACTTCATTTAATTTTGCCAATCTGGACATACTTCACACATCTCTGTTGTCCAACTTACCAACATTCCTCACCACAGACAACTCTGAAGTATCATCTCACCCACCATCCATTGCCGTGATTTGGTGCAGTTCTTCTGATCATACTTTGTCTTGTAATTATTCTGATATTGACTCATCAACCATTTACTTCTCTTTTTAAGTTCACTCCTACTTGGCTCCCTTTGCAACCATTCCGATCCATGTACCTTTCCACTCATCCATGCTGGATAAAATTTTGTGTTACCAATCCTACCTTTCATCCATAAAAAAGGTGACTTAGACGTCACTGAACTCGGAGTGTTGTGATAAGTTCACCATACCTCATTCAAAATCTGTGAAAAAGGTCGTCTAACTTCCACTGCCTTTTGTACGCATGATTTTACCACTCGATTAATGCGTTCAGCGAGACCATTAGCTTGTGGCAAATAGAAGGCCGTCATTATATGAGCTATGGACAAATTCTTTACAAATTCCTGAATTTCCTGTGATGTCAACTTGACTCCATTGTCCGTGATAGTCTCTTGCGGGACTCCTTCATGAACAAACTCTTCTTCCAAGAAGTTGATCACTACCCTGGTGTCCACTGAGCCAACACATTTAGTAAACACCCACTTGCTCATAAAGTCCACCAACAATATAACATATCTTTCATTAGGTGGTAAGAGATAGAAAGGACCAGCAACATCCAATCTTAACTCTCTCCAAGATTCCTCCGGAATATCTACCGGAGACAAAGGAGCTCTATTTACTGTTTTACTCTTGTCATTTCTCTCACATGTAATACAATGTTTGACTACTCCTTCCGCCTTCCAGGCGACTTAATCCTGACCACCAGTATAACTCCCTCACTCTAGCTTTGGGGGGGTTCCTTCCCAAATGGCCCTCATGTGCCAAATTCACAATCTATTTTCTCACGACTCTGGGTGGAATTAACTGAGTAGTTCTGAACAGCTCATTCTCATTCCAACTCAATTGATCCCTTATATTCCAAAACCCTTTATGACCTCAGAAAGCATTTTGTATTCAGGCCAACTCATGACTATATATTCTATGAGTTCTTTTGTTTCTTCATCCTCATTTCTTGCCAACTGCCACATACCTTTTTGCAGCGCCCCTTCGCAGACCCAACTGACCTGATCAGAATCCTCTAACAATGTGTCTCTGTCAATTGGCAGCTGAGACAAACAATCCGCCACCACATTTCTAGAACCTGTAAGGTACTTCACCTGGAAGTTAAAGTCACTCAACCCTTCCATCCACCTTTTAATCCTTGCTGTAAGTTTGTCATCTTTTCTGGTGGAAAATACATGAACTAATGGTCTGTGATCAGACCTAACCACAAACGCCATGCCCTACAAGTAAAATTTAAAATGTTGAAGTGGCTAAGCACACGCCAAAGCTTCTCTCTCAATGGCAAAATATTGTCCTTCAGCATCCTTGAGTGATAGAGATGTAAATGCCACTACTTTCTCTTCCCCACCATCAATCTGTGAAAGTATTGCTCCTGAACCCTTGAGAGTGGCATCAGTTGTGAAAATGGTTTTCTTTGAAACTTCTGAGTGACCCAGGGTAGGCATTTCACCATTGCAACTTTTTTATAGCCCCAAAAGCTTTACCACATACAACAGACCACTCAAACTTCACATATTTGTTTAGCAAAGCCATGATGGGCTGAGTGAATGCAGAAAAAATGGGTATGAAATTGGAGTAGAACTCCACCAACCCCAGGAAAGATTTCACTTGATCTTTGTAACATGGTCCAGGTGCTTTAATCAACTCCAATTTTGGCTTGATTTCATCAGCAGAGATAGTGTGCCCCAAGTAGGTTAATACAACAGCAAAGCCGGTTTTGGTTATAGAATTCGCCTGCACACCGTTTGTCCCTGCTAATCTTCAGTACAATGCTCACTCTTCTGGGTCAACCGAAAAAACCCAAATCTATTCATCCAAGTTTACAATTTAGAGGAGCACTGTATCTATACTTTTCTCAATTCACTAGACATTCATGATTAGTCAACAGTACCTCAAAAATTGTATAGTATTAACATTCAAGCACAATGACAGCAAGTGTCTTTCTCTCCACTCAATTGGATGTTAACAGGAAAAACATGTACTAGTTACATAACACTCCAAATGTCGGATTGTTTTCCATCTTCTTTATTTTTTCAAAATGTATTCTGTTACAAAAAAGACAAGTGTACGTTGTGAACAGCCTACGCGTTTCGTCCCTGTTCTCCTGGGACTTCTTCAGGGCACTAATCCAATTTGCAGAAAGTCTTGTGAGCATTCAATTTATGCGAATCCAAGACCGGACCTTTAGTATAGTGTTATAACCTTCAGTGAGTCCCCTGTCACCTCTACAGTTGGTGAGTTCCTCTACTACACCACTGAGTGCAAAGCAGGTCTCACCGTTGTTAATTCTCCCCTACAGGTTCTGTGTTCAGTAACCAAGTGAAGAGAGCATGTAACAATCCGCTTGGTACGAAGCTTCAAGACCGGCATCAATTACTACCGGCCCCTTTCTAATTTTTCAAACAAGTGGGTATGTGGTGCCCCCTGCTTCGTGTCGGCGTCCCTCGTTTTACTTACTTACTAGTACATGTTTTTCCTGTTAACATCCAATTGAGTGGAGAGTAAGACACTTGCTGTCATTGTGCTTGAATGTTAATACTATACAATTTTTGAGGTACTGTTGACTAATCATGAATGTCTAGTGCCCCAAGTAGGTGACCACTCCTCCACGAAATTGACACTTCTTTTTTCTTTAATGCTTTTATTCGGGTTTTCAAAACAATACAAAACAAATCAGTGCAGCATTGCATTATTAAGTATTTTCACAATATTAGAGTGGCAGGTGTGGGGAGAGAAGTTTCCCAGGTAAGGGCGGAGAAACAGGGTGGAGGGACCAACATCTGCATCCACATACATACAAGCACTACATGAGGGGATATCACGAACGGCTGAGCTATCTGTGGGTCTTAAGTGGACCCACCAGCCTTAGAAGGCGCTGGTGAATGTGGGTGCGGGAGGGTCATTGGCCCGGTCAATCCATTTCCAGTGTCATGTATCGCATTGGGTGCTGTGTCATCTCCCTCTGGTGTAGCCGAGTCAGGCCTGTCTCCCAGTAATGTGTCATGGTCACCCAACTTGTCTAGCATATCACCTCAGTACTCAATCTCCCTCTCTGCATTATTATACGTACGAACACTCCAGAGCTGGCATTCCTCTGCTGTCGCCCATTCCAGATAGTTAGAGCACCATTTAGACAGAGTGGCCAAAATCTGGCTTGCCCAGTGTATGGCTATGCGTCTCCGTGCAAGTGCTAAACCCAGCTGAGCTAATCTATGCTGCATTTTACACTTCTCCTTCTTTAATGTTAAACCTGCTTCTGCAAGTCTCTCCAAAC
Source organism: Calotriton arnoldi (assembly GCA_963921515.1). Taxonomy (NCBI): domain Eukaryota; kingdom Metazoa; phylum Chordata; class Amphibia; order Caudata; family Salamandridae; genus Calotriton; species Calotriton arnoldi. The sequence continues at coordinate 50,448 of CAWUFW010007844.1, forward strand.
GTTTTACCAGGGTACAGCCACGATCCTCATGATCTTTCACATAAATCAGGATCTCCTCCAGGAAGAAAAGTATGCCAGTTACACTTTCCAACACTTTTTTCATGATTCTCTGGAAACATGCCACTGCGGATGCCAATCCAAATGGTATCCTAATAAAGCAGCACGCCCCCAACGGTGTGACAAATGATGTCAGGTGTCTTGACTCATCATGCAATTTGGCCTGATGATACGCAGACGAGGGGTCCAGAACACTGAATACTTTGGCACCCCCAAGCATAGTTAAGGCCTCAAAGATATTGGGGAGAGGCTGGCGATCAACCCAAATGTGCTTATTTAAATCCCTAAGATCCACACACATCCTGATTTGCTTACCCCCATCTATCTTTTGGTGCCTATACAATAGGGGCAAGCCATTCTGAGGATTAAATTTCCTCTATCACACCATTTTCAACCAATCTGTTGATTTCTTCTTTCAATGGCTCTAACATGAGATTAGGGACCTTTCTCACTTTAAGACCACAGGGAACAGCATTCTTTTTCAAGATGATTTTGTGTTCAAAGTTTCTAAGAAGACCCAATTTGCCACTGAAAACACCTGGAAATTGCAATATTATATCACCATACTCTTGTTCTAATGACACAGACATAATAGGTTGAGCAGCATTGGGATTTAACATGATTCCCATGTCACGTTGGTGGCGCCAACCCAACAAATTGTCTCCTCTTTTTGCTACGTACACCTATGGTATTGTCTCATTTTCCATCAATGTGATTCACATAACTGCATAGCCCGAAACATCAATTTTGTATCCCCCATACCCCACAGGGTTTATATCAGGGGGAAACATGGTGATTTGTTCATCTCCAAACTCTTTTTCCCAGTTCTTCTCTTCCACCATCGTCTAGGGTGAACGAGTCAGCTAAAACAACCACCTCCTTGTTATCCAATTTAATATGACACTCAGGCATTTTTAAAGAGCCTACGTTCACTTCTTCCAGATTAGGTTTAATCATCAAAACCATCTTAGTCAAATCTTCACTAACCATCTCAACAGCCTGACACTTGTCACCCTTACACCCAAAAGCATAATGACCCTTCTTTCCACATTTCCTACAAATGGAATTCCTGGCATAACATTAGACACTGCTAGCCGCATAACCAGGATTACCACAGTGGTAACACTTCATCTTAACACTTTTGTTTTTTTTGTTCATGCTATTTTGTTCTACTTCTTGCTTGACTTTCTCCATCATCTCCCTCACCATTTCAGTTACAGTAGAATTAAAAGAGTCACTTTGCGACGAAGAAGGCACAGCTCACATTTAACGCACCCATGTGTTGGTACTCTCTACACCTTCAACAGTGGCAATAGCTTCCCTGAGATCAGGATTTTTCTCCAATAACTTTTCTTGCACCCTGATATTATTAATGCACTGCACCAGCTGATCCCCATTGGGAGAATCAGTCAAGGGATCAAATTCACATGTGCGTGCCAACGTTCACAAACAAGCTATGTACTGTCCCACATTCTCATTCTTCCCGTGTTCTTGAAAAACGTTTTTGGCGTTCTAATACTACATTAATCCTTGCTCCCAAATGTTATTCCAACATTAGTACAGGCATTTCATAAATATCTCTTGCATCCCCATTACCATTCCTTATGGAAATGGTTTCCAAACTGTCATAAATATTACAGCCTTCTACACCTAAGCTGTGTAATAAAACACCTTGTTTCCTGTTGAGACCTTTTCTCCTCCACTTGCCACAAGGTATGAATCAAATATGTTTTTTCATCTCTTCCTCCGTATGAGGGGTTTACGCTTGACATACAAAAAAACTGGAGAAGGCATGTTAGCCACTGCCATTATGATGAATGTATACAAGAACACTGCAAAGAATAGCAAAAATATTAATGTAGGAATACTCTGGGGAATGTAGTTATGTTGCATAAATTATACACCAATATTCATATTGTCAATACACATATGTGCAAATATTTTTCCTAAGATCAATCGACATAAGATAAACAGTATTGTTATGATGCTTGATAAATCAAATGTGATGAAGCTTCTAAAGAAAAAGTTTGACCAGAGATCAAACAATACAACTCAACAATGCTTCTCAGAAACATACCACACTGTTGGGAGTCATACATTTATTGACAGTATTGTTTATGGAATTGCTGCTATAAAATTTGTAAAAAAAATAAATCGCTGTTTAAGATAGCCAATAAAAGATTCCTGGCTGCACGTTGCACACTCACCTTTAGAACACTGTTGCTCCTGACAGCGTGTTCAAAAGAAACAAAATTCCCATTCAACATGGCAGCTGTATTTCTTTAATTATAACATTCACATTCTAGTGTTTGAACGTTGCCGTTGCCATCACTCGTGATGCCGCCAGTTGAACGAGGAATGCGCTGCTGATGCTGACGTCAATATCAGAAGCTGTCCAATGCAATGGAGACACCCAAGAGGGATGGCTGGTTGCTAGGTTATAGTCCACCAGCATCAAACGATGACGATAGACACAAAGTGAGACCGTTCGCGCTTCGATGCGCGCTGTAGTCAGGCTGCATTTTTCTCGGCTGCGCTTGTGGCAGTGATCACGAGTTTGTGTTTGCGCTGTAAAGAATCTGTGCTCATGACTCATCTGAAAGATTTGGCAGAGTCACGCACCACACACACAAACTTCAACACGTTTGCACAGCCCTAAAATGCCCCAAGAACCATACTTGGCACAGATTGAGCGCTGTTCATAATGCAGCCTTACAGCAATCTGTGGAATCTCAAAAACACTGCAGAGCGCAGTGTTGTCATCCAGTACTCTTCAAATGTGAGTTCAGGAGAGGTTGGTGCGATAGTAGTTGCCTGTCTCCTCCCAGGCTAGTTGTCACCAGTGTTATAAAGTTCTCACACCAAGGGACACAAGATGTAAGTGCCACAAGGAGCTTTATTCAGATAAGCCCACACTAACCTAGGATAGCAGCGGACCTCCTCCAGTCCTCAGCTCCAACTGCATCTTGGAACCTTACATACTACACATTCCCGGATGACAGACACTCCATAATGGGGATGACATAAGTACATTCTAGGCAATTACAACACTTAGGGGCCGATTACGATGTAGTGCGGAAACTTTCCGCCTGACACCGTCTTGGATTCGGAACTGACCGACTCGCGGTTGGCGGTTCCGCCTGACCGATTACGATGCGACCGAACACTGTTCGGTCGGAGTCCCATTGCTTCCTATGGGAAATGGGAGGTGTGCAGAAAACCCTGCACCCTGTCGCGGGCACCCTATGGTGCCTGCGAAACAGTGCAGGGTTTTACAGAGGGGTCCCTTGGTTACCCCCTCGGCCCCCAACCAGAGGCTGCAAGATGAAGGGGGTCCTGCCAGGGACCCCCAAGTCTGTTTCCGACAGCCTTTTTGTGTCGGACAGACGGACTCAGAAAGGCTGTTGAAAACCGACATCGTAATCGCTGTCCATAGAGCTGTATGATGCAGTTCCGGCTGACACAAATTCTTCGAGAGCCAGTCGGAACCGATTCGGAAAGACTGTGCGGTTTACAATCCGATCGCAACCATCGTAATCGGTTGGTCGGAATGTAAACCGAGCGAGTCGGTCAGAAGCGTTCCGACACGGTCGAGGAGATTCTGACTGTCGGGAGGAAGCTTTCCGCCCGACATCGTAATCGGCCCCATAGTCTGTAGCCAAGCATGTCAGAAGTTTTTGCGTGGCCCGGACAAAAAACTCAAGCGTGCCCCATATTGGACCTGTTTCAAGGGTAAAAAAACACATCCTGCTGGGACAGAGAAAACATGACAAATCAAGCACCTGTTGGCATCTAATGGTATTAGACATAATAGACTGCTCTTTATTAATAAATAGAGTAGGCTTGCTTTAAAATCTATAAATAAATGTTGTTGAAACACAAGTGCAGGCCCCTAAAAAGCAAGGGGCCTGGGGGAATTAAGAGAGATTTTCTAAAGACTGGCATCTCATTTTTCCCTCAGATTACACAGATTGTACAAGATCAAACCTCAGACAGCAGACCTGTTCAACATGCTGCACAATTCTCACTGACTCAGTTACTTCCCAGACAGCAATTCTATCACACACAGATCTAATAGCATGCCAAGTATCTGAAAGCAAAACTATCCCTCAGATTAGCCAGATTTTAGATGCAAATATCTCTGACAGCAATAGTATCCCTCATATTAAAGAAATCTTACAGAGTCAGCCATCAGGCACGAAACCTACATCTTCGGCTACATAAATCTTGCCAGCTAAGATCTCAGGTAGAAGTACATCATATTACAGAGATCTCACAATCTGGGCTTTCATCCAGCAATGGTACAAAGGTCTTTAGGTCCCTGTCTCAAAGCACACAGAGGCACTATCTTACACAGATATCACATGCTCAGACACAAGGCAGGACACATAGGTTTGGTTATGGATATCTTAGAGCAGTGGCATCTGTCAATAAAGCTGTTCCTCAGGATGCATAGATACATTTGACTCTTGCCTCTGACAGCAAAGCTATCCTTCAAGGACAAACATGGGAAATGTCTAGCTACTTGTGAGATAAATGTTCTCACTTTGATGCAGCTCACTGAAGACCGGCTTATAACCCAATATTGTGAATGCAAAACTTTTAAGATCAAGAAAAATGTTAGGCGATGCAACTGATTCATTTTCATTGCACCATAAATTGCTGAAAGAAAAACAAAATTGGTGACCTCAATGTTCCAAGTAGCTTATAATCGAGGTACATGCATATGTCATTGAGACGTTAGTATTGCTGCAATGCTGGTCATAACCCTTGTATGAAGAAGGAACACTAGGGCAGCAGCTGTGCAAGCTTCTTTCACAAGCAAAAGAGGTACAGTGCAGGCATCCATTGCACACCTATGGCAGCAGTGGCGTAACACACAAAAAGAGTACCCATCAGGGGCGGTTCCTCCGTTAAGGCGGAGGAGTGTCGCCCCACTAGTTTAAATGCCCCCAGTTGAAAAATAAAATGGTAATAGACATTATTACCATTTTATTTTTCTTTGACTTTGCAAATCCGACGTCCCGAGCTGAGTCTCAGGACGAGGCAGGGCTGCTGCTGACAGGCAGCAGCAGAGAAGAGTGATGGGCTGGGCACTTTAAAGTGTGCATGTCTTCTTGGCCGGCCGTCTTCCAGTGGCCAGCCAGACATGCGCACTTCAAATCTAAGACAGCTGGGTTGAGACTGAGCTAAGGCCTCCAGTGCTCTTTGGAGAGCTAAGAGATCCTGTTGCATCCATTCCTGGCACTGCTCTCATGCTGGTCGAAAGCAGCGCCAAGATTGGTACGGGGAGTTGCTGGGCCCGAGAAGAGAAGAACACGAGGACATAGCGAGGACATGCTGCAAGGTAAGTGTTTTATTTCATTTTTTTTAAATGTATTTTATGTTTACAATTGCCCTAAATCGCCGACATACATTACATTACCATTTTAAAGTTAAACATTTCAACTTGAAAACGATAATGTAACGCATGTCGGCATGAATTTAGTTTCGAGATTGTTCCCCCCCCCTCTCCATAGCTGGCAGCCTCCAGTGATAGCCAGCACCAGTGCATGCTTCTCTCAGGTACTGAATTGGCACAGTGTAGGAAGAATGAAAGCCCTTCTCTCACACAACAGACAAACGTGGGCAGCAGGACAGCAAGTGTCCCTTGGAAGGAAGATGTACTAAGGGTTCAAGCGTCCCTCACACAGGACAGGCAGCATCAGGTGCAAACATCACTCACGCGTGGATGAGGTACAGCACGGGCAGCAGCACATGAGCCTGCCTTAACGCACACACCATTTCACCCATGGACAGAGACCAAGCAAGCTTCCCTCACACAAAGTGACAGAGTGTGAGCAAGTAGAGCAGAGCAGCTTTAGTTTGCACTACACGTGCAAACGGAATGCGGATTGTGCACCGCATAGAATGTATTCATTTTCTCTTGCAGGAATACACTTTAAAAAAATTAAAATGATAGATATGTGTCCTCTCGCAATTATTCTGCTCTAAGAAGCTCTTATTATAAGAAAGACCTCATGCCACTGTATTAATGATACAATGTGCTTAAATAAAAAGTAGGCGAATTTGTTACAACCTATAAATATGTTCCTCACATTGGACCATGTTCTAAAGGTATTTGTAGCTAATATTTGCATCAAATGTACTAGAAGTCAGCACAGAGATGCGTGTTCTCGATTTTGTGATAACTATTATTATCGGAAAGAATCCCTATGGAGAAGGGGTCTCACCCTTTCAGTGGCCCCCCTGAATGGATGGGGTCCAGGGCCAGAGTCTACTTTGCTCATGACTCAACCCGTCTCTGCCAATTAGAGCAAAGGGGTGGATCCTAGAAATGTTAATATTAACCTTGTTTTATGAATGCTATGATTTATGTTCAATTATATGTAGACTATAGTGACAAAGTTTTAAAAAAATATATGTTTTTCTTACACCATCTAGGTGACCTTGAACAGTGCTGTTGATGCTAAGAGAAGTATCCACAGTGGACACGCACAGGTGCTTCAAGACAAGGACAATACCTGCAGATGAATGGCTGTTTGCTGAAAGTACACCTCTGTATTGTGCTTGCAACAACAAAAAGTGTGACATCAGAGAGCATATAAGGGTGTAACATGATGTTTGACCGTCCCCACTGCTCACACAAACCTGTGCATGGCTCATTAGAGCACACATGCCGTTGGAGGCTGGATCACAAAACATTTTTGACTGGCACTATTACATGTCCTTGGTGGTAAGCAAGGCAGTGCTTGGCGCGAATACCTTTAACCACTGTGTTAAGAAAGCAGATTTGTGGAAGTGGTAATATGTACATATTTGTTGTGTTTCATTTTGTGGGGGTGGTCAGTGCTTTAAATGGGCCGGGACTGTCCGGTACTGAGTACCAGCATTTTTTTATTTCGAGAGGGAGCGTACCAGCACTTCTCAAGAGAAATGTAATACTTTTAATTGGAGAGTACCGGCACTTCAAAGAAACAAGTGGGTACTCTGGCACAGAGCATCTGCACTTCTTCCATTTCAAGCACTGGTGGTGGTAATGTTTTGAGCTTGTTTTTGTGCTATTGGCTATTTGGGTTTCATTAGGTTATTGATATTTACCAGATGTGCTAAGTACCAAACTCTTTAACCTCCCCCCCCCACCAGCCCGTAATCAGGGCCTGAGTAAACTGCGGAATGTGATTCCATTGTCAATGAGAAAGACTTGAAATCATCTTTTACATTTGCTGCAGGCGTATCCTGTTTACTTTTGCAGTCTCCAACGCAAAGGAGCCACATATTGAGTTGATATGTAGAATTACACAAGAAAATAGCAGTTTCTATTACGTCTCCATTATGCCTACAGCAGCAGTTTACACAATGTTGTCATACAGCATCGAAACCAAATAACATAAGCACACTGTATGTATGTTCAGTTTTGATAATGCTTCAATGTGCATATATTGCCAGTTTCCTTTAGGGACCACCTCGCCCACAATGACATTTTTCACAACTACCAGCTACTACACATTGCCAGTTTCCATAGTACCAAACAGCACATATTTTCAACATTTTGATATTCCATTATGGAAAGATTATATACAATTTCACAGAGCAGTTTATGCTCACATTACCAGTTTCCTCATTGATGCAGGATGCCCACTTTAACACCAGAGGTTGGAAAGGATCATTCCCAGCGGGATGCTCACACTTCACAGATACCTAAAATAGAAATGTCTTCAAAGGGAGGATTCTTTCAAAACGTCTTCTTTTATTATAGTCCTTTTAAAAAGTTCACAGCAGCATTTCAGGAACACAGTTCTCGCTGTCCCCGCCAACATGTTTTTCAAGCCAGTGGCGTAACACAGGCCCCCGCAGCCCCCGCGGTGCGGGGGGGGGCCCAAGCTCCAGGGGGCCCCCTCAGCACAGTGCTCTGGCCGGCGAGCTCCTGACTGAGTCCGGAGAGGGCCCCTCCAAGTACCTTGCAGGGGGGCCCCTCAAGTTTCGTTAGGCCAGCGCTTCAAGCCAACAACTGTCTCTTCCTCGGGGTCCCGCGGGAGCACAGTAAGATCACACCTCTCATGCTCTTCCTATACCTCCCCGTCCGCGGCAAGGCACGCATCTCCGTTCAAACCTATCAGCGCTGCCTTGTCTAGTGTGCTTTCGCCCTCCACTGTTTCCGGAAAAGTAGTCCTTGCTGGCAGCGTTTATCTGGGTATGTTCTGCTCTGATATTTGCAAATGCCTCAAAGGATTTCCAGAAAACATTTGTCTTGCGTGAAAAAAACAGAGATGCAACAGTTTTCACTGCTCCCTCCTTGCGACAGGATGGATGCGTCCTATTTAATGTACGGCGCTCCATGTCACAAGGAGTTACAGATACGTCAGTATTTCTGACATATCTGTAGGCGCAAAAGGGGCGCATTGCTGGAGTGTGTCTCAAAACAGACGCAACTCCAGCAATGTGTCCTTTCACATGGGGAAAGCCCCATGTGAAAGGGCCTGCGTCAGTCTTAAGCCTGCTGTGAGGCAGGCGTAGGATATTGACACAGTAGTGTCCTAGAAGTGGCGCACTGAAATCTTATAGATTTCAATACGTCACTTCTACGAGGCTTTTGGCAGGGTAACGCCCACCCTGCATACATTATACCTGACGTAGGTATAATGTGGCGCAGGGGTTTACAAAGTGACACATTTGCCTAGATGCATCACTATGCAATGTGGCACATTATTTATGCAGCCGCAGCGTCGCAAAAAGGGACGCAACTGCAGCGTAAAAGTGTTGCAGATCTTTATAAATAAGGCCCTATATTTTGCCTTGTGGGCACTTTACCTCAGCTACTAAAAATTACGTCATTTATGGCAATCTGCCATGCTCTTGTAGCCATGTGATTGGTGGCTCATGGCAGCCCCCTCGCAGGCAAAGGCATTGACCTTGCGGAAGACCTCCACCACTGGGCAATCCTAACCACCTTAATTGTCAGGGAAGAGGAACGTATTTGGCTGGTGGGACGCAAGAACACGAAAGCCACTGCATTTTGGTCTAATGTCCCTCCTTGCAAAGCTGGAGTTCAGCAGTCACCTCCTGATGCATTGCTAGTGCGCGGCCAATGCAGCTATAACCTTGGCTCATCACAGACAACTGAGTCTTCAGTGCAGCAGCCATGAAGGCACCCTAGTGTCAGGCACACGGTACATCACACAGGAGCAACACCTGGTCAGTCATTCCCTAAAGCAGAATGCTCTCTCTCAAGCCTGGATGCCCGCTTCTCCCACAAGCTCTCATTCTCAGGGGAAGGAGGAGATTGACAACCAAAAGTCACCCATCTCTCTGCCCTGCCAACTCTCACTTCAACTCTGGTCCATGCAGGCAAAAGTGTTGATGTGGAATTCGGATGAAGACTGGCCTGGTTGAGTCTGTATCCCTCCTCGACAGAGTTCTGGCAACACATCAACACTGGCACAAGGAATAGTCTGATACCAGGACAGTAAGAGGTGCCATGTGTCAAACACACACCACAAGCAACCACCCCTACAATGCCAGAGAAGACGCAAGGGTTCTAGCAATCATATAGACAAGGATGCTCCAACAGTGTTGGGTTGCCGATTGCGATCAGCGATACCCCGATAGTGATCAGCACACCACATGGCCCTTGACAAAGACAATGGCACAACACATATCCCTTATTTCATTGTTCTAGGACATAGGAGCAGTAGGTCTCAAGACATTTCGGCACAAGACGTACAAAACAATATGACAATAAATAACAACTTGTTGTTAGACGTCAAGGAAACAGGGATCTCATGGAGAATGAGAGCAATATCTTAATGACACCTACAAAGTCTCAAGCAAGAAGTACACACAAGATTATTTCAAGAACACTTAGCATCAAACACCAGCAGCGGCCCGTACAGGTAAGAGCGGTGGGGCGGGGTGGGGGTGGTGGTTCGACAGACGACGCTGAGGGAAAATTAAATAAATAATGTTCCCTCGTCGTCATCTGTTGAATCCCCCTCGCCCCGTCCCACCGCTCTTGCCTGCACAGGCGCTCCTGTCAAACACTGCAATTAAATTAGGGGTATTAAAATATAGATTTGGATAGAGGCTGAGTGTCATAGGTCCTAATATTTCAGGAGAGCAACATCTGTTTTGGCCCAACCCATCCCCTAGCTTAAAAACTCCAAAACTCGCCAGGCGTGTTTAAACTATCAAATAGTGAGAACATAATATCTGGTATCACCAACAACCTCTTCGATTAGAGCACTTTAAAAACGGAACCACACTGTCTATATCTGTATTGTGCAGTTTTTTCACAGTTTCAAAGTCTTTTGTAGAAAATCAGCTTTTTCATATGGTCGCCCACCTTTTTCTCCTTGAGATATTCCAGACATTTTGGCCCCGACTGACTATTTTCTCACACAGAGCAGTGCAGCACCTGCAAATGCTGCACTGTGTGAGAAGGAGACAGCAGGAGAGTGCCATATTTACAGAAATATGGCAGGCACTCTCCTCCCCTCTCCCTAACGCTGGCACAGAAATGTGCTGCCGTCCGCCACGGACACACCTTTGCACCATAGTGCAAGGGTGTCTCCATGAGTATAGCATACGTTTTATACTGGAAGCACACATGCAAAGTCAGAAAAGAAAGGAGAAATGAAAGCCTGGTTGAAGTAGGCGCTATTTTCTGACGCTAAACTTTGTCTACTTTTTTAAATAAATAAGGATTAGCATCAGAAACCTTGAGTAGTGCCATGGTACACCCCCTTGGCGCTAAGTAATTCAAAGCTGCTCTATGAGCTGCTTTGAGCTACTTTCAAGTGTTTTCCAGTACTAAGCAAGTTTAGCGCTGGAAAGTCAATTAGTAAAAATTGATTTAGCGTTGTTTTGCGTCACTTCTGTGACGCAAGCACTGTGCTAAAACTTAGTAAACTTAGCAAATATACCCCTTTGACTCTGTTGATTGAGAAACCATTAACTGGCTTATCAATGTATGTGTTCCTTTATGGTGTACAGGTTTGTTGTTTTTAGTTTCTCAGCAGCAAGCACACAACCTGCCTGCTCTTTGCATGAGAGGGCTGCAGCAGTATTAATTCCATTTGCAGGAGCTCACATAGGTCTGCAGTCTTAAGCTAGAGGAGTGGGTGACAGTGTCATCCCTAGGCAGCCACAAGAGGAGATAAGAGAAGAATGTGCATGGCCTTGCTAGGCACTACTATAGGAAGGTCAAAGGTTTATCAAAGCTGGGATGCTAGGATGGGGAGCTAAATGTTTTCAGGTTGTTCTCCACTTAAGGCTAAGATCAGCAGTCACCAAACCAGTTTGGGTGAGACCATCCTTAGTTTTTGAAGGGAAGGAATCAACGTATGTGAGGCAGTGGCGGCTGGCACAGGTAAGAGCGGTGAGGGGGTGAGGCGAGCGGGGTGGGAGGGGAGTCGACAGACGACAAGATAGGTAAAATACAATTTTAAAAAATAAAACCACTTACCTTGCGCTCGACGCAACGCTGACTCGGCGATGGGGCGATCGCAAGGTAAGTGGTTTAATCTATTTTTTATTTAATTTTACCTATCCCGTCATCTGTCGACTGCCCGCCCTACCGCCGACCACTCTTACCTGCACCAGCCGCCACTGATGTTAGGGCATCCCATTTTAAAAACGTTACTGGTGTAACCTTTTGAACCTTCGAAGTGACCAGTCTCTTATCAGAGTTTTTACTGTAAGTCAGACTGTAGTAAATTGTAGGTTGGAGCATCAGAATTGTGACGTTTCCTTCCACTGTTGCTAAATGCTATATACAATGGTGTTTCCAATTGAAGCGTTCGATTTTACAAAGGCATACTTCTGCTGCCTGTCACGTTCTAGATTCAGACACAGAACCCCTGACCAGAAGGAAGTAGGGTGGATTGCACGTGAACTGTTAGCCACCCATCCCAGACTTGTGAGGCTCCCAAGACACAGAACACAGCAGGACATTGGACCACGGAGGAAAGACCGACAGACCCATGAACATGTGCAGTGAAGGACTTGGTAGCGGACAAGAGACTGCTGAACCATGGGTGGGAATGAGATTGGCCCACCCAAGCCCTCTGTGCTTTGTTCTATGAATGGATCCGTTTCAGTTGATATCCAGGCAGCGCCCGCGCCCACAGCAGAGCACCCTAAAGACTTTTCATTTGAAGAAAAACAGTTGACTAGTTCTAAATGTCTTTTTGTCTGTGTCTGCTGTGGAGGCACAACCAAGAGAAACCCCCACAGGAACAATGTGAAGTTTTGAAGCTGTGGAATGTAACTGCCTGCACAAAGCAACTGACTCTCATCCAGCCACTCCAGCATGACTGAAGAAAATAGGCAGCCTGGAGCTGGGAGTGGGGCTGTGTGACTGGAGGAGAAAGGACCCTCCTGTGGCCACTTGTGAGCACTGCACAGGAAGTTGTATCGACAACCCAAGGGAAGCAATGTGGAGTGGGACTGTTAATTTGAAACTATGGGGCATGTTCACAAAGATAAATATACATTTGTATACTTACCATGTGGAGATATCTGCCACCATGAGGGAGATCTCTCTATGGGAAAATACAGGGCAAACCATTCAAGTTTATTATTCTTTAAGAAATTATTGCAAATATTTTAATATATTTTAATATACATACAAGTGTAAATTAACTTTAAATATTTAGTTTTAACATACAAATAATATTATGAAATGGTAACCAATAAAAACATATTAAATTAAATGTGTGTTAATGGTTAATTTAAATATTTAAATGTGTAAATGTTAATGTTTAATCAATATTTTTAAAATATTTTTTAAATCCCATTCTCACAAGCATTTTTATTTTTATTTATCATGTATGTATCATTATTCAATTAAGGTTAGGTGTTTAATTAATTTAAATTATTTCTAAATTTTAACTAAAATTTTAACATCTTTTTTAATTTTATTATAAACTTTTAAAACAAAATAATTAGGTAATAATTATTTATATATTTTTTAACACTACATACATGTATGTAGTAACTTTTGAAGTGTAATTTGTGAATAACAATGGTCTTGTTCTTTTGTGGTGTGTTGTATTTGCATGTCCCTCCTTAAGCCCCTCCTTAAATTTTCCCTAAAACCCTCCAAGTCAGTAGTACATATTCTCCATTTTGCAGCGACTCCCCCTTGTGCCACCCACATCTACTACAGGCTCCATGGCGAAGATCTCCTCACAGAATAGATTGGAGAGGTGGAAATCTCCACCTGTAGGTATGTGAATAACATCTTGTATTATGTGCGTAGTACTGCTGAAGAACTAATTTACGTACTACTGAATACAGTTTCTGAATAGGCCCCTATGACTGCTATGACTGATCAAATTGTTGTCATTTTGGCCATATTTTGGTGAAACATACTTTCTAATTTTACTAAATTGATCTGGTTGCTTTGCTGAGTGAAGTTTTGGTGCAGGTGTTGTGGTGCCACTTCTAACTCTTAGCACACATTCTCTGCAGTAGCCTTACATCTCTGCTCTGTGCTTCTGAGGGGTAGACAAGGCTGTGTTAGAGAAAGAGTGTTTGCCTGACTAGGCACTTCCTATGCATGGTGATGGGAGAATTTACAACATTGAGCAACCCAGCTTCCTATATCTCCCAATTTCCATTATTTTGCAACAGAACCGGTAACCTCAGAGTATGATGGGTCAGCACTAAACCGGGCGAGATTGAAAAACAAATGAAGTGCTAGCAGACATTTTCAAACTGGCCCGCTCCCTTCCATCTCTCTCATCTGTCTTTCTTTCTCTCTCTTTCTCTCTCTCTCTCTGCTATCTTTTTTTCTCTTGCCCCTCTTGTGCCTGCAGTTATTACCTGGAAGAACTAAAGAAAGTGTCAGAGGCACCAACTGTGGCCCTCTGCTTCGAAACCTGGGCTCCAGTCACAGGAGAACTATCTAATGGAATAAATGGCCATGCCAGCCCTGGTGGTAAGGCTTCAATGCTCGTGTGCTGTGATCAGATCTTTTTAGACTCAGAATGAGTTGAGTCACATAGTTTTGTGCTCTTTTGAGATTGCCAGTTATATTAAAAGGAGCTTCTTCAAAAACTCTTTTAGAGGTCAGTACGGAAGAGTAAGCTGTGAGGCCCAGCATAACTTGCTGGTAGGGAGACACGTGTTAGGTTCCTGCTTCAGAGGTGTACATGGGATAAGATGCTGTTGGTCATGTTATGGACCTATGAGGGGAGCGTAGTGACTCCTAATACGCAAATTATTTTTGTGAGATGAAGTGGGGTGGGGATGAGCAGTCAAACGAGAGCACAGCGACAGCCTGTGCCAAATTGCAATCATGCTAGCTAGGGTTGTGAAAAGTTTTAAAGACTTATGTCTCACAATTTTGTGTCATTTTTTCTAAATCACTTTACCAATCTCATGAAATGCAAAGCTGGCAATTTAAAAAACGGAATTTGAGAAAAAGGGGCCTTGCATGTTGTACAGCAATACACTAGTGTCGTCCCAAACTAGCCCCGTAGGAAGTCCCAGCTCAAGAGCATGCAGCAATGAGAATACCCAATGTTCATCTGTGTTCAGCTCTGTTTTGCCTCCTGCTTAGGGCTTTGGACATCTGTGAGCATCAACAAGAAAAACAGCACTCTCACCGGTTGCCAATCTCGATGGCAGGAAGTCCAACCCTTCTCCAAATTGTTGATGATGGAGTTCACATCCTGGTCTCAGGCAGCTCATGTCTCCTGATTCTACTCAACCCGTCAGTGGCCTTCAATACAGTTAATCAAGACGCTTCTTGACACACTCAAAAATCGGACATGGAGTGGTTCTCAAATGGTTCAAATCATATGGACAGATCATAGAGGCTAAAAATGGTCTTGTACTTATCTAAACCTATTGCCCTTGCACAAGGGGTTTCTCAGAGATCTATCTTAGCCCCAACCCTATTTATCCTCTACATTGAACCCCGAGAAGTCTTACTAAGAAACTCAGAAATCTTTTACTCTCAATACCCCGATGACACCCAACTGTCCTTAAGGTCTCCTCACCAAGAGACACTTTCCACCTAGCCAACATTCTAAACACATCTCAAGAGTGGATGATTTCCCATCTTTTAAGATAAACCCATCCAAAATTGAATTCCTCCTCATTTCTGCATCTCACCCTTAGCAATAAAGTAATGGTTGGGCTTAATCAACATTCCCGACTGCAAGCTCACCATCATCGAAGCTGCCAAATCACTTGGGGTCATCCTAGACAGAAGACTCAATCTACAGTCAAAAGTCAACACAATGGCCAAAACTGAATACTTTCAATTGGATCTTCTCTCTGGAATCTGCCCCTTCATCTCAGAACATCAAAATGTTGTGATCGACTACTGTAATTTTCCCCTAACCGACCTTTCAAACATTTTTCTCAGTCCACTGTAAGCAGTTTTATATGAGGCATCACTTTTCGTCTCTGGAGCCAAAATGAAGGACAGCATCACACTGGTACCATTATCACTTCACTGACTTCCGATTGAAGCCAGAGCTGTGTACAAAACGGCTTGCATCACACACAAGGCCCTTCACTCTTCCACTCCGTAGTACCTGGCTGCCAAGCTGAATATTTCTAGTGGAAGTGCACCATCATGGAGTCCTGAAAATCTCCTTCTAGAAACGCGACCTTTAAAGAGAAACGATCTATCGCTCAATCCTTTTCAGGGAGAGCAACAAAAGTCTGGAATTCTCTACCTCAAACTCTTTATAGTACCACCTCATTGCCAATATTGAAACTGTAAATGTAATCCCTCCTGTTTGTAAGAATTTTTAGCTAATTTCTACTCTTCCTACCTCACATCTAGTGCACGATGCTGCACAATATATGCCCGGAGAACCAACTCCCTATCTTGATATGATTTGGCTCCCTCCTAACACTGCACAATCTTTCCTTCTGACACGCATTCATTCTGCCCGTTCAATCTATTCACAAGATGTAATACTCTATTTGTAACAGAAAGCGTTCAAACACCTGGGAATGTCCGCCGCAATGATCCTCCGTGCCCTGGACCTTCTGTTCTACCTTGGTATTGTTTGCCGCCTTCCCAGCCTTGCACCTGGACTCTTTCCCCTACTCATCATTTATGACTATGTAATCTGTGTGCCTTATATAACACTACAGAGCTATTGTAAAGCGCTCCAACACCTTTGGGTAATGTCCGCAATACATAAAACTTCATAATTGATAGATAGGTAGACAGACAGACAGACAGACAGACAGACAGACAGATAGATAGATAGATAGATAGATAGATAGATAGATAGATTAGAAACACCTAGCTGGGCTGTAGGGAGTGAGACTCGACATAGCCAGCTCTTCAAAGAGAAAAACTGAACAACTTTGCCAGAGAATTTCTGAGGTTAGGGTTTACTCTGAGCATCAACGCACCGACAATAATTCGTGTGGTTTGTTAAGTGAGGGTGCCCCCCCCCACCCACCCCCTACTCACTGGGAAGAGAACTGAGACCACCAACATGATTTCACTCAGTGCGCCTACAGGCCACACCTTGGGAATGTATCATGGCAACACTGGAACCGTCGGACCAGCCAGACATTCACCCCCCCCCCCCTCTCCAAAGGGCACCCGTCCCCGCTTGCAATGTTCAATTATAAGGGAGCGGCGAGGGGGGAGGGCTGTGCCTGGCAATAATAAACACTATATCCTCCAGACGGCCCCGAATTTCAGCTCTTGTTTTCCATAATGAGATCTTTCTCCAGCGCGGCACATTTTTAATTTAAACAAATAATACCACCTGAACCTTGTTGCTTCTCCTCGCCTCCATCGGGCGCCTGCATCTAGAGAAACAGGTTGGGGGGAGTTGGGGCACCAATGGAGCGGCGATCCGGCTGCTAGATTGAGGCCGAGGGGGGCCTGCGGCAGCCTCCTCCCCCCTCTCGCATTTATCAAGCTAATCCCCACGCGGCCAGAGAGATTAACTGTTCAGATCTGTCGGCGCGATACGGGGCGTTGTACTTGTAAGTCTTTGCTGCAAATATGAAAGAGTTGTTAATTATGCAAAAGATAGAACACTCTGTGCCAGGAGGGTGCAGGACACAGAGCAACCCAGAAGGCGAACAGTGGGAGGGGGGATGTGTTTGGAGGCTGGCTGGGCCGCCACTGGCGCGAGATCTGGGAGTGGCGGTGATGCCGCCGCGAGGCCAGGGATGGGAGACGGCATTAACCACCCAGGAGCATATTTATTAGTAGTTCATGCAACGCAGCAAGGCAAGGCAAATTGCCGTGCTGGGTTGTGTGGACGGGAGAGCTGAACAGCGCCTTATTCAGCCGCGACCCGTGCAGGTAAGAGCAGTGGCGCGGTGTGCCGGGTTGGGGGGGATTCGACAGACGACCACGAGGGAAAAGTCAATAAATAATTCATTTTCCCTAGTTGGTGTCTGTCAAGATCCCCCCCCCCCTCCAGCCGGCCCCAACGCCTCACCGCTCTTACCTGCACGGGCTGTGGCTGGCCCTATGTATCAAGATATGGTGCTGTTCAGCTCCCTCTATGTGCTGGCACACCCAGGGCCGGACTGGGAACCAAAACAGGCCCTGGCAAAGTGCTCGGCTGGCCCCCCAGGGGGTTGGGGGTGCGGCCGAGCTGTTTGCCAGGGCCGATTTTGTTACAGGGGCCGATATTGCAGCTATGCTGCAAAAACGACCCTGTAACAGAAACTGCCCCCCAGGGGCCCAAAACCGGCCCCCAACCTGGCAGCCCAACGGGGAAATGCCCGGTGCCCGCTACGGCCAGTCCGGCCCTGGGCACACCTGTGGGCGCCTAATGCTAACGCAGGCACCCTTGTGCCATGGCGCAAGGGAGCCTACATTACAGGCAGGATTATTTTTGTGCAGGAAGGCAAAACTTCCTGCACAAAAAACAATCCATAGAGGCATATTCCTCGATCAGTGTGTGCTGCAGGATGCATCACACAGGGAAAGAAGCAATAAGGAGAAAAGAAGATATTTATCCTCTTTACGCCTCTGTTCGGTAAGGGCACCATTTTTGCGCAAGTCCAAGTCTTTGTAATCTGGGTTTGCGTCAAAATACATGGGTGAATGCACAGGAGCGCCCATGCTCCATGCCTCCCTGATGCAAAGTAAGGCAACGCAGAGCTATTGCATTAACTTTGTATTTGCTAAACCACACAAAGCCAGGGAAATCGCCTCTGCTCAGCTTAGTAAATGCCAAAATGAATTTTACATCAGGGCTGTGCCACAAAAGTGATACAACCCCAACGCAAAATCTTAGTATATCTGAGCCCTATGTCCCAAGCGCGTCACCTGCACCAAGGTTTCCACCCCACTAATATGAAGGGAATCCAGTGAGTTGGGGGTTTCAGAGAAATATTTTTGCGATTATGCTATCCAGATGCCCACCTGGTGATGTCTTTTAACCTGTGTACTATCCTGTTACCTGCAGGGGCGGTCACTACTGACCCCGGGTCATTGATCTATGCATTTTAAGGTGATTTCTGATCTGCAGTCTCACCTTGGTGTCCAACTCACCTAGAGGCTGCCCTTATGCCCATCTCCAGAATGTACTGCTCAGAAGCCATCCTTCAACTCAACACAGGGCCCCTATCCACCTAGAAACACTAACTCTATAAACCTGTGGGTGTTTACTTAGTTGAAGATTAGTAGAGGTCGGAAATCTACTTACTGGACAATTCACACATCCAGTTAAGATTATTTACTCACATAAAGGTCAAACATTCACTGACATGGGAACACCTACACTCCTGGAAGGAATGTGTGATGGTTTTCCGCAAGCCGGAATCAGGCTGTGCCTTCACAGCGCCGTCATTAGGACGTATGGTCTTTGGTACGCATTCGTTCATCACGCAAGTCATTATAATGACTTGCCTTAGGGGGGCACTGGATTTTGGAATAGGCTAATTTACTATTCCAACTCCAGGATGCGCAACAGTAGGGAAGGTGTTGGACTTTAAATCCAACACCATTCCACCAATGCGTCCCCCTTAAGGCAAACCGTTATAACGACTTGCGTGCTGAACGAATGCGTACTAAAGACGCATTCGTTCTTTTGCCGGAACTGTTAAGGCACAGCGGGATTCCGGCTTCGGTCTGAAGGACGCTTCCCCCTGGAAGCCATCCATTCACTCACCGAGGCGGACTACTAACATTAAAGGCATACATGCACCCAGCTAGTGGCTTCTGCTCATCTGGAGGTCATATATAAATTTACAACAAGAGGAACCACTCCAAAATATAACGTAGTCCTCAATTCCATTTCCATAAAAAATGTATTAGAGTCCCAACTGTCTGCAGTATTGTTGTAACATTATAACTATAATTCATGACCCGACCACACACTTAGCAATCATGAAAATGATCATGATCTTTATTTTCTTACTTTGCTGCCCAGCCAGCCAACACGTGTTTCGTCATCTGGGGTGTACCCCACGACTTCCTCAGGGCTTTCTTCCTGAAATACTGCTTGTCAATTGAGGTGATAGAGACTCTAAGAATACCCACAGAGGGGGATAGAAATTGAAGTGCTTGCTGGGACGGAAGTATAACCGGCGTGGAGGTATTGACAAGCAGTGCCATGTGTTCCCCAAGCTACAGAAAGCATGTGCTGCAAGGGCACTAGAGGCCCTAATATATATAGGACGCGCTTTCCCTGTTTGCGCTATGGCGCACCTTCAAACAGGTGTGCCACGCGCAAACAGGGAAAGTGCTCCCTTTTAGATTGAATGCGCTGCCCTCAGGGCAGCCGAGAACTTGAGCTGCCCTGGGGGCAGTGCATTCAAGTGAACTATGGAGTGACTGCCTCAAAGCAGCTCAGTGTTTCACTATGCAGGCAGACCTCGCCTACACTTTAAAGAGAGGACAGAGATCCCCTTGCAGGCGGGTGCGGTGAGTGACTGCACCCACCTGCAAGGGGATGTCTGGGGGGTCCTTAGGACTCCCTTGACCCCCACTAGAGGCCATCAAGGGGCGCCCTGACAGTGTGCCACCATTTTGTGGCGCATTGTCAGTGCATCTCCTGACAGCTTCTTTACCTCTGCACCCATGTCCATAATACGGCGCGGGCGCAGAGGTAAAGGGATTCCCTAAATTGCATGTGACCACACCCCCATGCACATGAGGGAACGCCCTCTTGAAATAGCACTGGTGCAACGTGTGCCAGCGCTATCTGTATTACAGAAGGGGCCACACGAGCGTCTGAGGCCCCTTCTGTAATACCAAAGTGCCCCAGGGACCCACAAAGCGGGCACAAACACTCATTGCCTCCCGAGGCACTTCTGTGATATGGCCGCAGGGTTCTTCAGACCTCAGCATTCCGCTTGAGCAGTGCAAGTTTTACCAGAGTTGCAGTCTCAGTTCTTCGCCTCAGTTCTTGTATTACTCGTCTCTTCTAAGCAGCTTCTCCCTCATGCAAAAGCCCCTCAATGCTTATCCTCAGCAGTTGGCAAGCTTCTTCCTTCAAGGCAGGCCCAAGCCAGCACCTCTTGGGAGGCTTGTAGCATAGTCCCAATACCGGCAACATCCCCCCACCTTCCCATAGGCGAACGTGCATAAATAAACCACAAGACACTTTGTTTATGGGAAAAACTTGTCGCAGGTTTATTCCATACAAGAGTATGCAATAAGGTGGGTTATCTTACGGGCGATCCATGGGCAGGCAGCCGTCCAACCTATGCTGCCCCTGCCCGCCTGATGAGCCAGCACTGTGGGATGTATGCCCGATCAGCGATACACCTTTGTTGATCCACCACTGGATCACGTGTCCCTTGTTACCATCCTACTCACGCCCCTTTCAGGGCGGAGCGTATCAGGGCAAACCCCGGTTGGTCAGGCCCCCAACCGCCCGAAGGACTAACGGGCGCCGTCGCGGTTCTCCAGGACCCTGCCATGAGGATCCTGGTCTTTGGCTCTGGCACCCCTATTGTGCCGCGCAGAGGTACCCTTACTGTACCCGTCTGCCGCAGAGGTACCCTTACTGTACCATCCTGCTTCCAGATCGCCCTGTAACTCCGCCACAGCCCTGGAGGCGGCCACCGTCGCAGCCAGGGCCCCCCACCACTGCACCTCCTATTACCTGCAACCTGCCCTTTCCAAACATTCCTTTAAATCCAGGAGAAACAGGTCCATCCCCACCGGGGACAAGTGGACCCCGTCCTCCTCAAAGCAACCTGCTTTCTAGGGCCTCCTGCATGCCCAGTGGAACGTGTCAATGCCCACCTGTGACAGATGCACACCATGTTTGTCAACTTCACCTTAGGCGTACGCCTGGATGGCAATGGACCCCATCTTTAGCAAAGTAGCCTTTAACATTAGCCTGAATCAGCTCGTGTCTGGTGAAACCCAGACCCCTCTGGTCTGCGAACTTACGCCTTGAACTGTTCTCTCTTTCGGGGATGTACAACAGCATCCTCTGACTTAGCCCCGTGCCACACTCTGCGTGGAATAATCCCAGGCCACCCGAGCTCACATTGACCCATGTATTTGCTGATCTCCCTTAAGTCAGCTTACCTGGCTTGAAAGAGTGACCTCCTCCCCATGGCAATGAGGTTGTTGCCCCCTAGGTGTATCACTAAGAAATTGGGGGGGATCCCCCCCTTGGGCCAATCTCTGAGCAAGGGTGTCCCCCTGCACTTGCCATGCATCCCTTATTCCTTATGGGAATGTCGCCTGCTCAGCTCCCTCTGTGGTGAAACCCCCCTAGGCATACCAGCTTAGTTAACCTGTCTGCATTAATACAGTGCGCACTGTCTGCAATATGGTGCCTAACGTTACACTTGAGGCTAATGTAGGCTCCCACCTCCTGCAGCCTGTAATTTCAATCCTCCAGTATTTTAAGTGCTTTAACACCATTTCCCCCCAATTTGTGTGACAGCATCACCCTTGTTAGATGACTGCTTCCACAACCAGCCTATCTACTGGGGCTGTCAGGGCAGACAATATTGTGCTTAACTGAAGCAACCCGAACCTGCCCATAGAGCAGGGAGCCCATACTCTGTTGCAGTTGCCCAGATATTTGCACCGGACCCTTTGGCTTGCTTAACTAAAGCTCGATCCCGTGACCCTTGGAGCTCAATCCAGCTACAGACCTAGTTCACTTTGTTATCCCTGGAATGATTGCCCTCCACAAATTCAAGTCCGCATTCAGCTTACCTTCTAGTCCTGAAACTGCAGGGTGGGACATACCAACCCCACATGACCAGGGGGTCATGTGTGTATCACCAATGATACTGTTAGAATCTCAGGTTCCCAGTTTCAAGTATTGCCACAGCCCTCTTTTGAGGATCTGCTGAGACCACACTGCCTCATAGCACGTTACCCCGCTACCTCATGCAGCTCCATTAATGCCCTGGTGTGTCCCTGAAAAAACACCTGACAGGATGAACTATCTGATGAACCAGGAATAAGTGATAATAAGCAAGTGTGTCCTCAAGTACTTGCCATGAATCCCTCCTGTATAACAGAAATTACGCCTGTTCAGCTCCTTCTGAGGGGACTTCCCTTTTGCTTAACTGCTAGCACCGTGTGCAGTCGCGACATTAAATGGGTAACAACCCGGTTTGTGCCCACCTTAATGTTCCATGCTGGCAGCAACTAGGAACCCCACATACCTTGTTTCCCCAATTGTTGGGACAGCAGCACCCTATGTTGGCTGCCAGCATCCCCAACCAGCCTGGCTAGTCCGGCTCTCCGGGCGGGGCATTAGAGCTTAACGGAAGCAACATGGAGCCTACCCTTGGTTCTAGGATGCACTTACTTCGCCATGTTGACCAGAGATTGCACAAACCTTCCTGATTACTAAACCCTAGTTAACCCCCTAATAGTGTCACATCTGGTTTGAAAGGATATATGTATTGTGCCCAGTATAAGCGCCACCGCACCCTTTCATGGAGTGACAACTGACGCAGTCCACCCTGCAGCTGACCCTGTTGCTAATACGGCCCCTTAATGCCCTTGCCTGATATTCAACTACCCTGGCAACATAATGCCCGGCAGCTTGGTGAAGAGGGTTTTGATCCCAGCGTACGACCCGGCTCATACTAGTTTGCACAGTCCCGGTTAGCCTAGGTGAATGTCCCCTCTAAGCCCTGTATGGGGCCTGTTTCACACTTAAAGAAATGCCTATTCTCTTGAATTTAGAGTGATGCAAGATTGAACTGGCGGCTACCATTCTTACTCACGCCTGCATATACTAGACTCAGAACACGGAACACTTGCTCTACAATCCCTTGGATTCCAGCCTGGCATTCCTATGTCCAGCTATACCAATCGATAATTGCTCTACTTGATCATACTGACCGAAAGATACATCAACCCCGCGGAGACAAGGTGGGGATGCTAACCTGCCCCAAACTCTGCGGAAACAACAGCATGTGCAGGCTTGCGACAAACATCTGAAAAGCTGCCAACCAACAAACCATCCCCAGCACCCGGGGGGCATGCCGCCATTCCTTGGCCTGTACACTGACCGAGCTTAAGATTAATAATGGCATCGAAGGACCCATCTCTGAGCGCATGCTTGCAACACTATCCACTTTCTCACACTAGTATGTAAAACGACTGCGGGTATCATGCAAAGCTAAGCCCATGCATAAATCACCTGCCAATGCGAGCGGACCAAGCATTCTCCGCTCCCTAAGCCATCGGAACTGTCGATGGTATGCACTTTTCCTCCCTTATCACAAATAAGAGGACCCCAAAATAAATGACCTTGTACACCACCTGTTCCTGTGTTTAATTTAATAAACTATAGTGTTGTTCATTTATAATAGGAACCCAGGTCACCCAAAGAGTGCACATATCAACTGATTTACCTCTTGCTCCCCCTTGGTATTATTGTCAGGGAGGATGGAAGAATTAATGTTTGTAAATTAACCAAATGCCTTGGTGCGTGAACGTCCGCTGGTCGCACTAGTTAATGTAGCGATTATTTAAATTAATAATACTGTGCATATGAATAAAACTATGAACAGGCAGCTGAGAATTTCACACGTTAGTAAATGTGAAACATTTGGATTTGTCCATCGAATTGAGCCAGTCACCACCCTAGGTGAAGTCATGCCCTCCCAAACTTCTGCTATATACCCGGGAGCAGACAAGACAGTGGGAACAGGAGGGGAACAATATGTATCAATACCTGCCCTTTCTTGAATACTGGGAATGCCAAATGTTCTTTAATACATTTTAGCCTATTTGTGCTTTTAACTTCAATTTACTGCTTCAGCTCAGTTTGACCCCAACCTTTGGGACAACTTTGGTAGTAACATGCCCTTAATGGTACGTGACATTCTACAAGCACTGCGCAGAATTCCCCATGACCACTGGAGACTCCTCTGGTGACGCATACCCCAGGTGGGGGTGAAGGGCTCATCCTTTTAAAGAGTCAGACCTCGTTATACTGCTAAAGAGGCACGTGCGGCACTCAAATGAGGAAATAACTATTCTTTGCAAAAGAGAGCCTGTCCGTAACTATTGTCTATATTGGGACAAAAGATGAAACATGATATTAACACTGATCAAGTCTGTGATGTCATATTCGCTACCTCTGGCATATTCTCATAAAATCGCCATATATGACGGACACCGCACTCTATGCTTTGTGTGATCTTGGCCCACTTTAGTGTGAGCAGAGCCCCGCGATGCCTACTTGGCTTCATGGTTGATAATGCACAAGTAAACTACCCCCCTCCCAACAAGTTGGGTTGCATAGTACATAGTAAGGGTGCAGTGAGCTAGTTATTCTCCTGAGGCCCCCATGCCACTGCACTTGCGGCGCTAATGAAAGCTTTGTCGTTTTGGCTGTGTCAACTTTGTTGCCTGCGCCACCCTACAGCCCCATGGAAATAGTGCTACACTCTCGCTTACTACACTGCGGAGTGAGCCCACTGTATTCACCAAAGTTCTTCACAATTTCCACTTCTGACTTATTGGGAACACGTTCACCCCATGGTATCTTGGCGCTGCATAACATGTTTATTGTTACTCAACTCCATGTTACTCGTTTTATCGACCTCAGAAGGATAAATGCTGAGTGGACCTACAGGGATCTGAACCTGTGACCAAGAGGTTGAAACCCAGATGTAGAAGGCCTGCCAACCGACTGACCACTTCCAACACCAGAGTGTCACGCAGCCACTCTGGTAGCCTGGATACTAAACCAGGTATAGATGTATCGGAAGACCCATCTCTTGGCGCCTGCCTCCCACAAATTTAGCTGCGTGTCCTAGTCTGTTAGAACCCGGGCGCAGGGTAGCCTGCACAGCTAAGCCCACAAAGAAATCGCACGACACCTCCAGCCAACACCTGGCCAAGCAAACACTACCGGCCACCTCTACATGGTTTCCAGAGAATGGCACTTTCAGAGCCCGGTTTAAAGAGGTGGGAGGCCTCTATCACGTTGTGTGTTTTACCCCACACCAAAACAGTCTTCATGCCGTTATGGGAGTTAGGACACTGGCCCGTCAGTGCCGGCAGCTGAACCTTGATGCAGCTGTCGGAGTACAGGCCTTCACCTGGATGCCGGCGCCCCCTACACAGGTGATCAGGGGGGGGGCATCCGCTAATGGTTAGGCTCCGGAAGCACTATAACGCTTGTGGTGCAGAGCACTAGGCAAGGGGCAGGGCATGCTCGGGTCTGATGTTCAAGTAGAAAGGTTTGGTGCATCCGTGAACAGGGTTATCCCCGTGAGGCGAGTGTGCTCATGTCACTTAATAAAGCCATAAAACAAACATGAGAAAACTCTTGCACCTCTACTTTAAGCTGCAAAAATGTTCTTTCTTTTGAAAACACACAATCGGTTCTTGAAAAGACTCCCATATCTTCTAATTCCTCTAAGTGATTCGAGACAGGAGCGCACATAGACACTGTGTCCTGTGTCCCTCGCTCCTCACCCCATCTGCTAAAAAACCACCCATTCGCTGGTGCTGTGCAGCGTATCCCCAGCGCAGTTAGCAGAGAGGTCAAAGATCCCGCTACTCCCAGTGAAGAGCGCCCCAATCAAGCACGGGAGACACTGCTCGGTTAGCACACCTGAGGTCTCAGCCGCCCTGCCTGGATTGCCGGCCTATAGTGGTGCTGTTCTGCTGCCTCATCGGAGGAGGATATCACTCACAGCGCCACCTGCCGTCGCAGCCCCAGAGCAGCTACATGCAACAGCCTAGTGGCCCGTCAAGCCACACAATCTGAGCAGATACTTGAACCCCGAAGAGCTTGTGAGTCACCAGCACAGTGCCATGAAGCCACGCTGCATTTCTGCGCTACATGAACCGGCATGTGAGAAGGGGTTTCCACGCAGCGGGACAAGAGCTCACAGATTACTCTATCGCGAAAGGAGAAACAACAAAACAGCGGGACAGTTCTACCCGATGGCGTAAACACCTCATTTCACTCTGTGAAATACCTGGCCGACAATAGGTGTGTTAGTACGTGAGCCTCCCGTTGTTGTCCTGATCGTTCAAAGGCTATGAACCGCCACCCGTTATGCCAGCCAGATAAAACAAAGTTTACAATTAACAGGGCAAAATGAATGATTTTTGGAAATGCCTACAGCACCTGGTATTCCCAGGTGGTCTCCCATCCAAGTACTAACCAGGCCCGACCCTGCTTAGCTCCCGAGATCGGGCGCATTCAGGGTGGTATGGCCGTAGCACGGGCCCCATAACTCTATCCGTCTGAACAGTGTTGGTGAAAGAAGGAGTCAATTGAAAAAAGGGGAACGCATTCCGGATGTCTTAGAATATCTTACATGATACTCTGTAATAATATACCACTGTTTTCCGGCATCCCTTTACTAAGTATCAGGTTCCCCGCTAGCAATCGCACAAGGCCTTTAACAAAACCCATCAGGCCCGTGCATTACCAGGCCGCGGGCCCAGACATGCAGCTCTCTTGCCCCCCACAACTGGGACAAAGACACACTCCGGCGGCCGCAGCTCCCGGCCCGCAACTGCTGCCACTCAAAATCGGGACCCGGGCAGTCTCAACCCCCAGCTTGGGGAAAGGCCTACTGAAATGTGCCCCCTTCCATTGGTACGGGTGCAGGTACCAACCCCCAGTGCCCCTCCCCCGGATCCACGGGGAAGTCATGCCAGACTGGGCCCTCGGAAGGCCACGCGGGTCTGGAATGAGTGCTACCTGCCCCCGGAGCCCTCCGATCCACTGGGGGCCGCGCGTGAGGAGGTCAAATGCCATTTTGAAATAACATTTCAACTTTCAGGGTAAAAAAAAAAAAAAGAACATGCGTGAAGTGGTCACGAGCCCGACGAGGGCGCCATACCCCCAGATCCCCTGCCCTACACCTCTTGCGACTGCTCTGGTTACCCGTGCAAGCCTCTCAACAGGCTGCTGCCTGGCAGGGATCTGTCATTCCTTTTGCAGGAGTTATTACGTCGGCAATGGCTTGTGGACGCAGCACTCTGATAATGATGTCGCCAGGAAGCTTGCACTGCAGCGCCTGGTTGCTAATCGGCGGCTTCCCGGCGACACTGAGTAAATCCGGACACAGGGCGCAGTACTCCAGGCAACCTGCTCTCCCTGTTTCACCCGGATTATGCACGAATGATCAGCTGGCAGCAATGAGGCGATGGCGCCCATGCTAACCTCTTGCGGCAGCCGCGTCGTGGCCTGTGAGGGGGGTGGGCGGCACAGTCTCGCGGCCATCCCTGCTATGGCAGAATCATGCATGATGGGGCGGGGGCAGCCTACGAGCGCCGGCAGCCCGCGGACCCCGAGCCCCCTCCCCCGTGCCGCATGTTGACACCCGGGCCCCCAGCACAACCCAGGAGACCCCGACCGCACACTAACCACGCCACCAGTGGTCGCTCCCCCGGAGCGCCAGCGCCACAGGCTGGAGGGCATGATGGCTCTCTCCGCAGGCAAGCGCCTGCACCACGCTCTCAATGTGAGCCCAACCACTTGCAGCGTGGCAACCTCGAGCCCGCGTGGGCCGGAGCCACTGGTCCGAGCCGGAGGGAAGGAGGAGAACCCCGCTGGCCTCCCCCCTCCCAACACACTGGACCCATGCCATACCGGATCCCAGCACGCACCGGGCTGCCGAGGCGTTCTAAGCCTCCGTCCCCCTCCTGGTCTGCAGTGTGCCGGGCACGACCAGGTGAGGGGGCCGCTGCCCTGAGCACCCCGGGGGCTGTCCCCCCCCCCCATGGCGACCACGGCAATGGCCGCGCTTTGCCATCTAGCCTAGAGGGGAGGGGGAGAAAGCACTCACCAGAGACAGCTCCTGGAGATCCCGGGGGCGCGTCCACCGACATCAAGGGCAGCCACAAAGACGGCGAAGCTGGCGGCAAAGAGGCCGCTGGGAGGGTCAGAGGGGTATACATACCCTCCCTCCCCCCCTGGGCGTACCGGAAGTGACGCCCACACCCCCTGAACAGCGGGCTCCAGGTGGAAGCCCTCTGCTGCTAGAGCGAGGGGTAGGCTTGTGCCGCAATGGCACTAAAGGGCCGCCCTTTTAGGGGGGCCCCCTTTGGGGGCGGCGGGCAGCCACACTCCCTAGGTTTCTGGTTCCGAAAACTGGTAAGAGTTGGCATTTTATATATTTCTGCCATGGAGAACAAAGGAGTTTCTCAGTTGTCACTGGTGTGTTGTCTCAATTTCTGGTAGAGGAATTATATATACTAGCTGGAAGTTTCTGTCCCATCTTTATATAAAGTTGCACACAGCACGTGTGCACTCCAACAGTCAGGTCTGGGACGGGTTTCGGGCCCCCCTAAAAGGGCGGCCCCCTTTGGGGGCGGCGGGCAGCCACACTCCCTAGGTTTCTGGTTCCGAAAACTGGTAAGAGTTGGCATTTTATATATTTCTGCCATGGAGAACAAAGGAGTTTCTCAGTTGTCACTGGTGTGTTGTCTCAATTTCTGGTAGAGGAATTATATATACTAGCTGGAAGTTTCTGTCCCATCTTTATATAAAGTTGCACACAGCACATGTGCACTCCAACCATCAGGTCTGGGACGGGTTTCGGGCAGGGCCGGACTGGGAACAGCAACCAGCCCTGGCAGGTTGCTTCTCCACCGGCCCTGGGAATGGGATGGGAGGGGGGTGTTAGCCGCTAAGCACTGCTCCCGCTTTTCTTACAGAGGGCCGATTTTGCAGCACTGCTGCAAAACCGGCACTCTGTAAGAAAAGCGGCCCCCTGTGGCCACAAAACCGGCCCCCACCCCTCCGGCCCACCGGGGAAATGCCCGGTGCCCGCTACGCCCAGTCCGGCCCTGGTTTCGGGCAGTTCCTATCGTTTGCTTATTAGTTCCAGACTGAGCAATTCAGCAGAAGGTGGGGTGAAGTTAAGAGTCTCCTGTCAGGAGAGACCAAAAACTCACACAATAGGAAGTGGATGGCAACATAACTACCTGCCACCCAGCGGAGGGTAGTCCTTGCAGCGAACAAAGAGGCAGGAAAGGGCACACAAATTTCACTGAGCTTCAAAGGGACCATCTGTCACCACTCCTCTACACCGCTCATTCTGATCCGCTGCAAAGAATCTTAGGAATGGCCATGAGGAGCCCTGAAATTCACATTGGTGTCTGGAATCCTCTTCATCCTCCATCTTAGGTGCCACTTCAATTTTGGGAATCAAAATGGATTCCTGTGCGGCCACAGCTATGTAACAAACACGCATCGTGCACAACCTCTACTAGCAAAAGTAGCAAATATGCATGCGCTACCCATGTACCACATAGATGGAATGAAGGGCCCGGGAGCAGGGGACTGGCAGGCCAATTTCAAGTACAAGAGAGGCTAGTAGGTGACTCATCCTGGCATAAGACAAAAAAAAAGTCTTGTCCAACCACTATGATCGAGTCGCTGCCACCACTGTGAATTCTCAGCAGTCTGATGAGCTGAAAGTGGTCCTGTTCAGTTAAAAGGAGAGTGCCTATGGTGCGCCTCTTCTGTCCACTCTGGGTCAACATGTGGCACAGGAGGGCCTTAGCTCACACTCATGACTATAATGTTGAGTGATGCAAGTGACAAAAACCTACAGAACATGCTATGATAGACTTGAGGCAAGGATGCCTGCTTTCCAGAGCCATACATAGGACCTTTTCCATCTCGACAGCCTTCAATCACATACCTCACAAAGCACCCCCCATTTGACAGAAGGATCATCACATTTGTGGAACCCTACCCTGAGTTTTTCCACATAATAATTCTATAATTTTCTGCCATTCACAGGGCTTATGTTGTCTTTGTGCCCCAGGGTAACCTTTGATGAGTTATTAGTAAATGCTTCTTTCCAAATCCTTGGAACATTGGTGGCCTTAACTACAAAGCTACATAGTTGGCCCAGGACATGCCTCTGGTGAAAAAAAGACCGTCCAAAGCCCAGGTCCGAGCATGGTCCAGCTCATCAATGTCCTTTTATGCACAGATGAATTTTCAAACAGCCTTGACATGGCGCATATCCCATTCCTGAGAACAAGCATTGGCATAGCCAATAGGTCTCGCCTTTGGGGCGTTATAAGTGTTTAGACAGAGCTATTGGCTTTGTTAACGTTTGCAGTGGGGTGAAGGAAACACGCACCACAGCTGTGCACTGTGCAGTGGGGTGAAAGGAAGCACGCACCACAGCTGTGCAATATGCAATAAGGTGAAATGAAGCATGCACCACGGCTGTGCACTGGGGTGAAAGGAGGCACACACCACATATCTGCACTGTGCAGTGTTGTGAAAGGAAGCACGCGCCACTACTGTGCAGTGGGGTGAAAGGAAACACTCGCCACAGCTGTGCACTGTGCAGAGATGTCAAAGGTAGCACGCACCACAGCTGCGCAGAGATGTGAAAGGAAGCACGCACCACGGTGATGAAAAAGCACAAATGTTAAAAGGTGCGGTCCATTTTTAAGCTGTGTACTGTGCAATGGGGGGAAAGGAAGCACGCACCACAACTGTGCACTGTGCAGAGATGTCAAAGGTAGCACGTACCACAGCTGCGCAGAGGTGTGAAAGGAAGCGCGCACCACAGTGCTGAAAAAACGTGAATGTTAAAAGGTGCGGTCAATTTTTAAGCTGTGCACTGTGCAGTGGGGTGAAAGGAAGCACGCACCACAGCTGCGCAATGTGCAATAAGGTGAAAGGAAGCACGCACCACAGCTGTGCACTGGGGTGAAAGGAGGCACACACCACATATCTGCACTGTGCAGTGTTGTGAAAGGAAACACACGCCACTACTGTGCAGTGGGGTGAAAGGAAGCACTCGCCACAGCTGTGTACTGTGCAATGGGGGGAAAGGAAGCACGCACCACAGCTGTGCATTTTGCAGAGATGTCAAAGGTAGCACGCACCACAGCTGCGCAGAGATGTGAAAGGAAGCACGCACCACGGTGATGAAAAACGCGAATGTTAAAGGTGCGGCCCATTTTGAAGCTGTGTACTGTGCAATGGGGGAAAGGAAGCACGCACCACAGCTGTGTACTGTGCAGAGATGTCAAAGGTATCACGCACCACAGCTGCGCAGAGGTGTGAAAGGAAGCGCGCACCACGGTGCTGAAAAAACGCGAATGTTAAAAGGTGCGGTCAATTTTTAAGCTGTGTACTGTGCAATGGGGGGAAAGGAAGCACGCACCACAGCTGCGCAATGTGCAATAAGGTGAAAGGAAGCACGCACCACAGCTGTGCACTGGGGTGAAAGGAGGCACACACCACATATCTGCACTGTGCAGTGTTGTGAAAGGAAGCACACGCCACTACTGTGCAGTGGGGTGAAAGGAAGCACTCGCCACAGCTGTGTACTGTGCAATGGGGGGAAAGGAAGCACGCACCACAGTTGTGCATTTTGCAGAGATGTCAAAGGTAGCACGCACCACAGCTGCGCAGAGATGTGAAAGGAAGCACGCAGCACGGTGATGAAAAAACGCGAATGTTAAAAGGTGCGGCCCATTTTGAAGCTGTGTACTGTGCAATGGGGGAAAGGAAGCCACGCACCACAGCTGTGTACTGTGCAGAGATGTCAAAGGTAGCACGCACCACAGCTGCGCAGAGGTGTGAAAGGAAGCGCACCACGGTGCTGAAAAAACGCGAATGTTAAAAGGTGCGGTCAATTTTTAAGCTGTGTACTGTGCAATGGGGGGAAAGGAAGCACGCACCACAGCTGTGCACTGTGCAGAGATGTGAAAGATAGCACCCACCACAGCTGCGCAGAGGCATTATTTAGCAGCCGGTGCCAGCAAGCAAGCACAAAAAGCAAGTGCTAATAATTAAGTGGCCATGTGCGCACCGGCAGACACCGGCTCAAATTAAGCCCCCAGCAAGGGCCTGCGTTACGACCCTAGATCGAGCGAGTCCGAAAAGCAATGTGGAGAAAGGAAGCACGCACCACAGCTGTGCACTGTGCAGAGATGTCAAACGTAGCACGCACCACAGCTGCGCAGAGGTGTAAAAGGAAGCGCGCACCACGGTGCTGAAAAAACGCGAATGTTAAAAGGTGCGGTCAATTTTGAAGCTGTGTACTGTGCAATGGGGGAAAGGAAGCACGCACCACAGCTGTGCACTGTAGAGAGCCCCTGGATCGAGCGAGCACCAAAAGCAATGTGGGGAAAGGAAGCACGCACCACAGCTGTGCACTATGCAGAGATGTCAAAGGTGCAAAAACAACAGTTGATGGACAGAATGCAGAACAATGTCATACATTCACCCCAGTACAGAGATCTGGGCCGAAATCCATCGTTTTTGCTCACCATGCCATTCCAGTTTGAACCCAGCCATATGCAAATCAGTCTTGACCCTGTGCCTCATGGGAACAGTCCAGCCCGAACTGCCAAGCCAGGTCCTCCCTGGACTGGAAACAAGCATCCTAGGACCGGTTTCGGGTTTCACCCCTCTTCAGCCAGGATAGCTTGATTCCAGTGGCATGGAGAGCACGGGACCCACGTCTGGGCATACCCGTCCCACTCGGGGTGACAAATGCAAAAACAACAGTTGATGGACAGAATGCAGAACAATGTCATACATTCACCCCAGTACAGAGATCTGGGCCGAAATCCATCGTTTTTTTGCTCACCATGCCATTCCAGTTTGAACCCAGCCATATGCAAATCAGTCTTGACCCTGTGCCTCATGGGAACAGTCCAGCCCGAACTGCCAAGCCAGGTCCTCCCTGGACTGGAAACAAGCTTCCTAGGACCGGTTTCGGGGTTTCACCCTCTTCAGCCAGGATAGCTTGATTCCAGTGGCATGGAGAGCACGGGACCCACGTCTGGGCATACCCGTCCCACTAGGGGTGACAAATGCAAAACAACAGTTGATGGACAGAATGCAGAACAATGTCATACATTCACCCCAGTACAGAGATCTGGGCCGAAATCCATCGTTTTTTTGCTCACCATGCCATTCCAGTTTGAACCCAGCCATATGCAAATCAGTCTTGACCCTGTGCCTCATGGGAACAGTCCAGCCCGAACTGCCAAGCCAGGTCCTCCCTGGACTGGAAACAAGCATCCTAGGACCGGTTCTGGGTTTCACCCCTCTTCAGCCAGGATAGCTTGATTCCAGTGGCATGGAGACACGGGACCCACGTCTGGGCATACCCGTCCCACTCGGGGTGACAAATGCAAAAACAACAGTTGATGGACAGAATGCAGAACAATGTCATACATTCACCCCAGTACAGAGATCTGGGCCGAAATCCATCGTTTTTGCTCACCATGCCATTCCAGTTTGAACCCAGCCATATGCAAATCAGTCTTGACCCTGTGCCTCATGGGAACAGTCCAGCCCGAACTGCCAAGCCAGGTCCTTCCCTGGACTGGAAACAAGCATCCTAGGACTGGTTTCGGGTTTCACCCCTCTTCAGCCAGGATAGCTTGATTCCAGTGGCATGGAGAAGCACGGGACCCACGTCTCGGGCATACCCGTCCCACTCGGGTGACAAATGCAAAAACAACAGTTGATGGACAGAATGCAGAACAATGTCATACATTCACCCCAGTACAGAGATCTGGGCCGAAATCCATCGTTTTTTTGCTCACCATGCCATTCCAGTTTGAACCCAGCCATATGCAAATCAGTCTTGACCCTGTGCCTCATGGGAACAGTCCAGCCCGAACTGCCAAGCCAGGTCCTCCCTGGACTGGAAACAAGCATCCTAGGACCGGTTTCGGGGTTTCACCCTCTTCAGCCAGGATAGCTTGATTCCAGTGGCATGGAGAGCACGGGACCCACGTCTGGGCATACCCGTCCCACTCGGGTGACAAATGCAAAAACAACAGTTGATGGACAGAATGCAGAACAATGTCATACATTCACCCCAGTACAGAGATCTGGGCCTAAATCCATCGTTTTTTTGCTCACCATGCCATTCCAGTTTGAACCCAGCCATACGCAAATCAGTCTTGACCCTGTGCCTCATGAACTGAGGTGGCGAAGTGAGCTAAAGAATGATGATGGATTCAACCCAGATCTGTGACTGGGGGTGAGTGTCTGAAAAGTTTCAGCGCTCCGTCCATCATCTCCTTGTGTTTGCTTTGTTCGCCCTTAGTTGGCAGGGTATGCCCAGACGTGGGTCCCGTGCTCACTACGCCACTGGAGTCAAGCTATCCTGGCTGATGAAGGCTGATAGCCTGAAACCGGTCCTAGGATGCTTGATTCCGGTCCAGGGAAGACATGGCTTGGCAGTTCGGTCTGGACTGTTCCCATGAGGCACAGGATCAAGACTGATTTGCATATGGCTATGTCTGAACTGGGGTGGCGTGGTGAAGCAAAATAACGATGGATTAAACCCAGATCTGTGACTGGGGGTGAATGTTTGCCAATGTGCAGCATTCCGTCCATCATCTTGTGTGTTTTGCATTTTGCCCTAAGTGGGAAGGGTATGCCCAGACGTGGGTCCCGTGTCACTACGCCACTGGAGTCAAGCTATCCTGGCTGATGAAGGCTGATAGCCTGAAACCGGTCCTAGGATGCTTGATTCCGGTCCAGGGAAGACATGGCTTGGCAGTTCGGCTCTGGACTGTTCCCATGAGGCACAGGATCAAGACTGATTTGCATATGGCTATGTCTGAACTGGGGTGGCGTGGTGAAGCAAAAATAACGATGGATTAAACCCAGATCTGTGACTGGGGGTGAATGTTTGCCAATGTGCAGCATTCCGTCCATCATCTTGTGTGTTTTGCATTTTGCCCTAAGTGGGAAGGGTATGCCCAGACGTGGGTCCCGTGCTCACTACGCCACTGGAGTCAAGCTATCCTGGCTGATGAAGGCTGATAGCCTGAAACCGGTCCTAGGATGCTTGATTCCGGTCCAGGGAAGACATGGCTTGGCAGTTCGGTCTGGACTGTTCCCATGAGGCACAGGATCAAGACTGATTTGCATATGGCTATGTCTGAACTGGGGTGGCGTGGTGAAGCAAAAATAACGATGGATTAAACCCAGATCTGTGACTGGGGGTGAATGTTTGCCAATGTGCAGCATTCCGTCCATCATCTTGTGTGTTTTGCATTTTGCCCTAAGTGGGAAGGGTATGCCCAGACGTGGGTCCCGTGCTCACTACGCCACTGGAGTCAAGCTATCCTGGCTGATGAAGGCTGATAGCCTGAAACCGGTCCTAGGATGCTTGATTCCGGTCCAGGGAAGACATGGCTTGGCAGTTCGGTCTGGACTGTTCCCATGAGGCACAGGATCAAGACTGATTTGCATATGGCTATGTCTGAACTGGGGTGGCGTGGTGAAGCAAAAATAACGATGGATTAAACCCAGATCTGTGACTGGGGGTGAATGTTTGCCAATGTGCAGCATTCCGTCCATCATCTTGTGTGTTTTGCATTTTGCCCTAAGTGGGAAGGGGTATGCCCAGACGTGGGTCCCGTGCTCACTACGCCACTGGAGTCAAGCTATCCTGGCTGATGAAGGCTGATAGCCTGAAACCGGTCCTAGGATGCTTGATTCCGGTCCAGGGAAGACATGGCTTGGCAGTTCGGTCTGGACTGTTCCCATGAGGCACAGGATCAAGACTGATTTGCATATGGCTATGTCTGAACTGGGGTGGCGTGGTGAAGCAAAATAACGATGGATTAAACCCAGATCTGTGACTGGGGTGAATGTTTGCCAATGTGCAGCATTCCGTCCATCATCTTGTGTGTTTTGCATTTTGCCCTAAGTGGGAAGGGTATGCCCAGACGTGGGTCCCATGCTCACTACGCCACTGGAGTCAAGCTATCCTGGCTGATGAAGGCTGATAGCCTGAAACCGGTCCTAGGATGCTTGATTCCGGTCCAGGGAAGACATGGCTTGGCAGTTCGGTCTGGACTGTTCCCATGAGGCACAGGATCAAGACTGATTTGCATATGGCTATGTCTGAACTGGGGTGGCGTGGTGAAGCAAAATAACGATGGATTAAACCCAGATCTGTGACTGGGGGTGAATGTTTGCCAATGTGCAGCATTCCGTCCATCATCTTGTGTGTTTTGCATTTTGCCCTAAGTGGGAAGGGTATGCCCAGACGTGGGTCCCGTGCTCACTACGCCACTGGAGTCAAGCTATCCTGGCTGATGAAGGCTGATAGCCTGAAACCGGTCCTAGGATGCTTGATTCCGGTCCAGGGAAGACATGGCTTGGCAGTTCGGTCTGGACTGTTCCCATGAGGCACAGGATCAAGACTGATTTGCATATGGCTATGTCTGAACTGGGGTGGCGTGGTGAAGCAAAATAACGATGGATTAAACCCAGATCTGTGACTGGGGGTGAATGTTTGCCAATGTGCAGCATTCCGTCCATCATCTTGTGTGTTTTGTATTTTGCCCTAAGTGGGAAGGGTATGCCCAGACGTGGGTCCCGTGCTCACTACGCCACTGGAGTCAAGCTATCCTGGCTGATGAAGGCTGATAGCCTGAAACCGGTCCTAGGATGCTTGATTCCGGTCCAGGAAGACATGGCTTGGCAGTTCGGTCTGGACTGTTCCCATGAGGCACAGGATCAAGACTGATTTGCATATGGCTATGTCTGAACTGGGGTGGCGTGGTGAAGCAAAATAACGATGGATTAAACCCAGATCTGTGACTGGGGGTGAATGTTTGCCAATGTGCAGCATTCCGTCCATCATCTTGTGTGTTTTGCATTTTGCCCTAAGTGGGAAGGGTATGCCCAGACGTGGGTCCCGTGCTCACTACGCCACTGGAGTCAAGCTATCCTGGCTGATGAAGGCTGATAGCCTGAAACCGGTCCTAGGATGCTTGATTCCGGTCCAGGGAAGACATGGCTTGGCAGTTCGGTCTGGACTGTTCCCATGAGGCACAGGATCAAGACTGATTTGCATATGGCTATGTCTGAACTGGGGTGGCGTGGTGAAGCAAAATAACGATGGATTAAACCCAGATCTGTGACTGGGGGTGAATGTTTGCCAATGTGCAGCATTCCGTCCATCATCTTGTGTGTTTTGCGAGATGTCAAAGGTAGCACGCACCACAGCTGCGCAGAGGTGTGAAAGGAAGCGCGCACCACGGTGATGAAAAAACGCTAATGTTAAAAGGTGCGGTCAATTTTTAAGATGGTACCAAAAAAGAGGCGACTATAGAGGCCAACTACAGAGTACAGCAAATGTCTTGACAATAACATACTAATACAAAGATAATGGTGCAGGAAGAGAGTGCTGACATAGATGAAATGTGAGTGCTGGAAAAAGAAGCGCGCACTCTTGTGGCGGTGGGTTCTGTCCCTTGGCCGGGGTGGAGGGGACGCGCCTTGTTAGTATCTTATTGTCATGAATGCGAGTGCTGGAAAAGAAGCGCGCACTCTTGTGGCGGTGTGGTCTGTCCCTTGGCCGGGGTGGAGGGGACGCGCCTTGTAAGGAATGCTGCAAGGTCTTGAAATGAAACATGATCCACAACAGATGGCACGCTGCGCGCCGCTGCTCGCTCCCGACAGCTAAACGCTGTGGGAGTAAACATTTTCAGAAAAGGTGGGACATGCACCCGCCTTTGGCCAATTGCGTGCTTTCATTTTTGAAAGCCACACACAAAGGCCAATAGCATGTGTGGAAAATCGAACACCACACGCACAAGTTTGCAGAAAGTCTGAAGTGATTCCAAGAGGCCTTCTCCTAGAGCAGCGCATGCGCGCTGCGCTAGGCTCGACCTAAAAAAAGAACAATGATTCCTTTGACTTGGACAACCATCTATGACCTTCCCTTCCTGTCAAAAAATAATGGTACCTGAGTGGCAAGGCAACTAAACAAATGTATTTCTGTAAATTTGGCTCCAGACCAGGCTGCAGGATGGAAACCACCTCCAGCCAAGAGCAGGCGATTGTGGATTGATTGAGGGTTCTCTGCCCGAATGGTGTTGGATGCACACAAATTGTGTTAGTCTAGTAAGTGCCACTGAATCATTTCTGGAGAGACAAACTAGATTTAGGATGCTTGGCCTAATAAATCATCCATTTGCATGGTTGGCAGAATCGAGGTGATATGGGAATTTAGTAGTCACACTCTTACATCTTGTGGTTTTAAAGTTTCATAAAGGAACAACACTGTCAATCTTTCTCCTTCCAAACTCTCTAAAATACCTGCCTGATAAGCTCACCCCAGTTTCCAGAGGCTGAAAGTTCTGCCCTCAGCGGTGTATGCAGATCACAATGTCTAGTCTTGTATGAAGTTTGTGTTGAGTGCTCAGACAACTGTAGTGGCTGAGTCGCACTGCAATAGAGTGACAAATTAAAAAAAATGTAAGTAATGTTTACCTAAAAGCTATTCATCGTTTCTCTCTTTAGTGTTTCTACACATCAATGGTGCATCTTTGACTCATCTTCACATTGAGGGAGTGAAGTGTAGAGAAATTATACTGACTGCGTCTTGAGGCCTTGGCTGCCCAACTACCATGACAAACTTAAAAAAGAGACACAGGCAAAGCCAAGGGTACAAAGACCCACAGCCTGTTTGCCTTTCATTCCACTGTCAAAGACCCCACTAGGGAGTTTAGATTGTTTATTTTGACTTATTTTTCCGACGTTTGCTTACTACGTTTTATGTCTCTGTTACCCAAGTCAGTTTTTTTAATCTACGTTTCTGAGCCTTGGTGACCCATTGGGTCTTTGCCCCAACCAGCTGTGGGCATGGCCTAGTTGTGTCACCTTCCTTCAGTAGTGATGTGATTTAAGATAGATTTCATGTTCCTCTGACCTGACCATGATGGGTCAGCCCTACAAAAATACTATTCCCAGAGCAGCCAGTCTGGGAATCCAAGTAAAGGGCCGAAAGTTTCAGGACGACTTCTATGTTTGCATTTGTTAGGGCCTGGAAGAAGCTTCTGCCAGAAGCCTTGCCCATTCACCCCCAATATGTATTCCCCTTTACTGGTCCTACTGTCCCTCACTCTCACCCTCTTAAACCTAACTGCTTCCTTTGTACTGGACTATAATTGTTTTCTCCTCTCATCAGGTCCAGAGAAGCACTCACTCTCGCAGGTTGAACCATCTGTCACTCTGGGTGGACCCCATACACCCATAGACCCACTACTGTGGTGTCTGTTGATTTTCTTGGGCTCTGGGTAGATCCCCCAGACCCACTACTGTAGGGTGCTTACTAGATTTGTGCCTTGAAAAGGTGGGGCCAACCCATAGACCCACTATTTTGGTGTCTGTTGACTTCCTGGGGTTGAGCCATCCCTGCTTATGAGTGGACCCTATTTACCACCTACTGTAGGGCCCGATTCACAGAACTAACTTAAGACAAAATCCTAAACTTACTACCATTTTGGTATTCACAGAAGGCACTTACTCATTTTGGTATTCACAGAAGGCACTTACTTACTCATTTTGTGTAACTTACTCATTTTGTGTAACTTACTCATTTTAGTATTCACAGAAGGCACTTACTCATAAATGAGTAAGTGCCTTCTGTGAATACCAAAATGAGTAACTTACTCATTTTGTGTAACTTACTCATTTTGTGTAACTTACTCATTTTGTGTAACTTACTACCATTTTGGTATTCACAGAAGGCACTTACTCATCAATGAGTAAGTGCCTTCTGTGAATACCAAAATGAGTAAGTTACACAAAATGAGTAAGGTACACAAAATGACTCAAAATGTCTTATTGTTTTGCAAATTAACCACTGCAGATATATAACAAGAAGTAGCAAAGCCAATATTCTTGCCTTGCTCACCTATTGGCTTTAACAATGCTTTTTGCCGATGCTGTATATGAGGGAGAGAGCAAAACAGAGGAATGGACAAAGAAACACACAATGCAGGGAACAACATGGAGCGCAGCAGGCGTGAGAGTTTGTTGGGAGAAAAGCACACAAGAGAGAGAGAACAAGAAGTACACAAGGGAGAGAGCAACACAAGAGAAAGCATGAGGGAGAGAGCAACATGGAGTGCAGGGGCACTGGAAAGAAGCAGTCAAAAGAGAAAGCAAGCAGCAAACAAGGGAGAGACAACACGAAACGGAGGAAGGGCGGGTATTTGGTGAGCGAGAAGCACAGGAGTGAGAGAGCTGAAAAACACATGCACTCTTATGGCATGCTCAACCAAGAAAAAAATAATATTCCCTAAAAGTGAACAGTGGAAGCATGCAAGTCAGCCAATGAAAGGGATGGAAAAGTGTCTATGCGCCAGGAAGAGGAAGGCAAAATACTGAATAAGAAGCAAGCAAATGAGAGTTGTAGTAAAGCCAACCAATATGGCTTTCGTAACCAAACAGCTTGTGCTGTCTGATACGCAACACTTAAAAACAAGAAGTGTACAAAGTTGTGTAGAGTTTTCAGACTTAACCTCAAGAACGTTTTTTTTCTTAATGTAGCAATCTTCATGACTTTTCCCAACATTTTTAAAAGAAAACAAATATTGTTAAAAAAAAAAAAAAAAAATAGCTAAAAGTTAGTTGAATAGAGAAAATATTTGCAACCTAACATACATTTAGCTGGAAAATTCTGTAGCAAAACATTTGATAATTGAAATTGTTCTCCTTCAAAATCATGGCTATTTTGTGGAAAACATGTCCTGTACGTGAACTTAAGAAACTAAATAATTTTCACAAACTGTACTGAATTTGCTATCTTTCCAGACTTTTCAGGACCAAGTTTGAAACTTCGCCAACCATCAGAAAAAAATCTCTAAACAGTTTATGTTACATGCTACTGCAAGATGGACATTTTTGCCTACTTGCTAAATAATTTTTCACCCCATGAGAACACATCATGATGACAAAGACACCTTTAGAGATATCAACTCACATATTGAGAAGCGACCAGTACAAACACCGTCTTTGTAAAGATGATTGAGTTCTTAAATGTTTGGATTTGAATCCCATTGAAAAGGGTGCCAAAGTGCCCTGTTGTAGATTAAGCTTCTTCATTGAGTGTAACCATCATGCACCAGATAAAGTGTTCAACTGCAAAACTAGGTAATATGGTAGAAGCATTCATTCTGGCTCTAACAGCCAAAGGGAGGTCATAAACTTACTTAATGAACCAATAAAAAAGTTGGCTTTTGTGCTTAAAGTTCCTAACTGAAGGGAAGTGATTATTTAGTCACAGTGAGTGAGTGAGACAGTGAGTTTGTGTAAGAAATTTGGTTGTTGGTTGAGGGGGGATGAAACCTGTCTCAAGGAGCAACTGCAGTTCTTCTCAGGGTGACGTCACAAGCAACCCTAAATTAACTTGTGCTCATCCCTTGAGTGGTGTGGCACAAGGCAGTCAGTCTTAACTTATAGGCAATGTGTGAAGTATTTGTGCAACACTTCAAGCAGTAACACAGTGAAAACACACCATAACACCAGCCCACAACAGAGTTACATAAGTAGAGTTCTTTATAGTAAATGAAACAAGACCAAAACTACAAAAATCCAATTAGTAGAACCAGAGATATTCAATTTTAAAGATTTTAGTAGAAATAGCACCAAAAGATATAAAGCGCCAATTGTGGATATCTGGTTGCACCGGACCGGGACAAAGTCACAAATTCAGGCTGACTGTAATGGAACGCGGGCCGGCTACAGGGACACAGTCAGGCCCGCTGAACAAAGTACCTTCAGTCCTGGTTTGCGAAGCGTTGCAAGGATCCTCGTCGAAGATGCGCCGCACTGCTGAAATGATGTGCCGGTTCCGAGATGCTGCGAGGCTGCGATGCATCGTCGTTGAAGATCCTACCGACAAGAGCTTGCATTGCAAAGTTCGGAGTCATGGATGCGTCACACAGTGGAGGCGATGCATCGGTTTCAGGGAGCTGCGAGGCTGAGATGCAGAGTCCAGCTTTGTTGTCAAGGTTGTCATCAATGACGGATGCGAGGGACTGTGGTGAGGATGTATCAGGCAGAGGCAGTTCCAATGCGGCGATGGGCTCCGATGCAGGTCTTTGCGGCTTTTCTGATCCACACAGCAACGGCAATGCAGAGATTCTGCTTGAAGTTGCGCCCCTCAGCAGAGGAAATGCATTGGTCCTGCTGCATCCACAGAGGCTGGCAGAGCACCTTAGTCCCACGTCCAAGGGTCCAGGAGTAGGGTGGCATCATTTGGCATAGTAGACTTAAAGATGGCAGAGTCCAGATGCAGGTGCAAGGATGTTGGAGCCGTCTGTCCTTGAGGCTCAAAACAGGAAGCCAGCAAACTAGCCCTTGGAGTCGATCTGGGGTTCTGGGTTCAAGTGATGTATGTCGAGTCCTTCTCACCCAGTCAAGATGGCAGCAGCTCAGCACAGCAGAGCAGCAGCACAGCAGTAGTCCAGCAGAATACAGTCTAGCAAAGTGGCAGTCCTTCAACAGGCCAGAAGTCCTTCTTCCTGGCAGAGTATCAAGTGTATTGAAGTGGTGGTGTCTGGGGTCCAGTATTCATGCCCAGTTGTGCCTTTGAAGTGGGGGAGAAACTTCCAGAGGTTTCCCTTTAAGTCCCCAGGAATCCTGTCTCCCCAGTTCTGGTGTAAGTGGGGCTGTGCCCAGCTCCTCCCTCCCATCCTGACAGTGAAGGCCCATCCAGGCACACCTAAGCTTCCTATTGTATGTGGCTGTCTAGGTGTCTATAAGGAATATACAAGGCCCAACTGTCAGCTACACCCAGTCATGTGATCAGAGACAGGCTACAGGCACTAAATGGCTAAGGCAGAAAAATGCCAACTTTCTAAAAGTGGCTTTTTTCGAAACTGTAATTTAAAATCCAACTTCATCATAAATTAGGATTTTAAATTAGGATTCCAGAGACACCACACATGATCTGGTCACCTATACCCATTTGGAAATTACACTTATAAGATGTAATGAGGTAACTCCAATGTTATCCTTGGGAGAGGTAGGCCTTGAATTTTCACTATGAGGACATATGAAACTTAAAAGGACATGTCCTACTTTTTAAATACATTGCATCCTGCCCTCTGGGCAGTCCAGGACCTACTTTAGGGTTGACTTATCTGGATTAAAAAGGAAGGTTTGGACCTGGTAAAAGGGTTCAATTGCCTGGTTGAATGGCAGTTTACAAACTACGCACAAAGGCTGCCATGGCAGACCTGAGACATGTTTAAAGGGCTACTTAAGTGGGTAACACAATCAGTGCTCCAGGCCCACTAATAGCATTTAGTGTAAAGGCCTTGGGTACATGTAGTGTCCCTTTACTAGGGACTTACAAGTTAATTAAATAAGCCAATGTTACCATGTTTAGGAGGGAAAGCACAAGCACTTTAGCACTGGTTAGCAGTGGTAAAGTGTGCAGAGTCCTAATGCCAGCAAAAAGGAGATCAGACAAAATGGAGGAGGAAGACAAAACTTTGGGGGGAAGACCACCTAAGGCTGACATATCTAACTGTGGATATACAGAGTA
This sequence comes from Calotriton arnoldi, assembly GCA_963921515.1. Lineage (NCBI taxonomy): Eukaryota > Metazoa > Chordata > Amphibia > Caudata > Salamandridae > Calotriton > Calotriton arnoldi. Next base: position 94,242 of record CAWUFW010007844.1, read on the forward strand.
CATTGTAAAGGTAGTGCTTTATTTGAAAAAAAAAGAACAGTGTGAGGGCCCAAACGTTTTCTTAGCGGCACCAGTGCTGCCAGTGGCAGGATTACCTAGACTTGAATCCACTGCATGCCTTTTCCTTCTACCACGCTGCACTTCCTGTCCCCTTAGCTCACTCTTGCAAGATTCTTTCTATTCCTTCTTGCTCTCCATTGAATGGTTCTTCAAGCTTTCTTTTCTTCCTTCTTTCTCTTTTTTTGCCTTTCTCTCTCTTGCTCTGTATAAAAAAAAAAAACCTTTGTCCACAAAATAATTATTGCTAGCTCTCACCATGTACTACCACCTGCATAAATTAATCTCCCTAGGTAGCGCTAAAAATTTCAAAGCAATTTGACTCTGGCTAAGATTGGGGAACATTCTAAATTGCATCCAACATGCTCAACGGTCTACTGTCAAATTTTATCATGATGCATGTTTGACGTTGCATACATTATCCTTACACAATCTTATTGAAGTGACTCCAATGGTTCACTGCATCCAGAAGCCAGAGGTGTCTAGAACTTGTGCTCTAGGTTTGGAATGAGGAAGCCACAGAAGTACTCCGCCCTATATGGCGGCCCGAGGTGGTGCTGATTTTTTAAAATGCTACTGATGGCCCAAGGACAGAAGTTGGAATATGAATCACACCTCAAACATGGCATGGCCAGATGATGCTAAAGGCCAGATGATGCTAAAAGCACCTGTGGCTCTGCTCCTAACAGTGCAGCGAATCCTGCGTCCCATGAAAGTGATAGAGCACTTGCATTCGCAGTATATCGGCTTCTTAGTGAATTCATCAATCAACTTCATCTGAGCACTCCTTGATTCAGGAAAGACATTTTCGCCTGTCAATATGTAAAATCAAGATTGTAGCCAGTGTCGAGACACTGCCTGCTAGAGTACACCGCATGCCGCAAGGTGCTTCACTGTGTCAAGCGCCCTTTCTTCCCTCCTTCGACTCCTCCCGGCTCCTCTCCCTCTCATGCTCTCCCCGTCTTTTGGGTGCAGTTTGTAAAACTGGAATTCAATTCATCTAATGCAGAGATTCCAATAGTGGAGCACTGATCACTTCATTGGATGCAATTAATTTCCCTGGAGGACAGATCCATCATTCGGAGAGGCAGTGATGCGAGAGGGTTGCTGGGGCCACTGTCCTCCTCCTTTTCTTTTCCGAAGAGCCGAATCCCGCGAGGGACGGGGTAATTGGGTCAGGTGTGTCTCCATTAATCAACAGTGGATAGTTAAGCGCAGGGCGAAGCTGCTAATGATGCTGCCATTTAATTTGTTACTGGCCACTGATTACAGTGAGTGGGAGAAGAGGAGCCATCAATATCCTATCAAGTACAGTGACACGCTCCCATCACACTGACGTGGATCATAGTGCCTCTAACTCTAGCTCACTGGATGACCTTCCCGTGTCGTTCATAGGCTCCGCTGCGTAACAGTCACTTAGGAGCTGCAGTCAACTGTTGTTGTCATTCTTCACCTTTAGATCTCTCCTGAGATTTATTCCTGCTCTCGTGCATTGCCATGGTCTTTCTTTAACCCCATGATCCAGACCATCTCCACGTCCTTCACAATGTGAGGGAACCAACAGCCACCAATTGACACTGTGCACACAGGTGTGTGGTCAATTGACAGTTTCCCTGCTTCGCTCAAGACCAACTCTAAGGAACATCCCTCACTCTCTCACCCAGGGCTTTAAGTGAGATGAAAAAACTGGAGGCGGGGTCTCTCAAAGGGTAATTAAGGGCGTGGCTTAAAAACACATAAGCCAAAAACCTGTGCTTAGCATAGTGTGCTGCCCGACTGGTATTTTGCTGCTTCTGTCATTGCATCCAGATATATAATAAAACAAGTAGCATTACACCTACAACAGGCCAGGACTATTGGCTTTGTCAATCGTTCTTAGTTGCATAAGATAAATAAGCAACAGCTATGACTTTGTTGTATATAACATTGAAAATGCTTAAATTCTGACATGATGAGACTATGAAAGAACTATAGCGAGTCTCTTTGAAGTTACATCAAAGGCACTGAAGGGTGGTACTGCTGAAGAGATGAGTATTTTTTCACCCTGAGGGTGAGGGCAAAAACGGAGAGCCCGATAGGGACCGTCTCAGGATCTGCTTTTTAGAATTGCCGGTGCTGAGCACCGGCAGGACCCAGCCAACTTAAAGCCCTGCTCTTACCTATCTGTAAACAAGCATTGGCATAGCCAATAGGTCTCGCCTTTGGGACCTTATAAGTGTTTAGCTATGCAACAGTTAATGTTGTTGCACCAAGGATATTGTGCTTTATAACTAAATACTTATAAGGTCACAAAAGCTAGACCTATTGGCTATGCCAATGCTTCAAGGGTAGAGAGAGGGGTAGAGAGAGGGAGGTGGAGAGAGGTAGAGAGAGAGAGGTAGAGGTAGGTACAGAGAGAGGTAGAGAGCTAGAGAAAGAGAGAAAGAGAGAATTAAGGGGAGAGAGAGAAAGAAGGGTAGAGAGAAAGGGGGAAGAGAGGAGAGACAATGAAGGAGCAAGTGAATTTCAGAGGGGGAGAGAGAGAGAGAGAGAGAGAAAGAGAGAGCGAGAGAATTAAGGGGAGAGAAAGAGAGAGAAAGAAGGGGAGAGAGAGAAAGGGGGAAGAGGGAGAGAGAATGAAGTAGCAAGTGAATAGTGAGAAGAGGGAGAGAGAGAAAGAGAGAGGGAGAGAAAGAGAAAGAGAAAGAGAGAGGGGGAGAGAGAGAGGGAAGAAGTGATGTGAAACACCAATAATTTTTTTTGGGGGGGGAGGAAGACGGGTGTACTTAAAAACACACACTAAAAGGTCACGGGGCCTTTGCAAGCTACGAAATGTATCTTTTAACATTTTTCTCAGCACCCTAATGAGATTAAATCAAACGTTATGTTTCGGTATTAAAGTAAAATGTGGACATGTTAATTTGTGATATGGGGTGCTGTAATCGAGGAAAGACTAAATGGACTAAAGCATGCAGCATGCAGCACTGTACTGAGACCGCTCCAGAGGCTCCTTGTCTGCTGTGTAGATTTAACCAACATGCAGGCGAAAGAGGAGGAGAGTGAATGAGCAAATACAAGATATAGAAAAGAATGGAAGAAGGAATAGCAGATGGAGCTTATGGGGGAGAGTGACAGAGAGAAGAGAGAGGTAGAGGAGCGTAAATAAAGGAGAGATAGAGAGAAGTGTAGAGAGTTGAGAGAAGGGTAGAGAGTTGAGAGAAAGAAGGTGAGAGAGAGGAGAGCGAATGAAGGGGAGAGAGGGAGAGAGAGAGAAAGAAGGGGAGAGAGAGCAAATGAAGTGGAGAGAGAGAGAGAAAGGGGGAAGAGAGAGGAGCGACAATGAAGGAGCAAGTGAATTTGAGAGGGGGGAGAGAGAGAGAGAATTAAGGGGAGAGAGAGAGAGAGAAAAAAGGGGAAGTGAGGAGAGACAATGAAGGAGCAAGTGAATTTGAGAGGGGGGAGAGAAAGAGCGAGACAAACAGAGGGGGAGAGAGAGACAGGGAAGAACTGACGTGAAACACGAATGTTTTTTTTTTAGGTGGAAGACTGAAGCATGTAAGCAGGCAAAGATACAATTACATTACTTCCTTAAAAAATGTAAGTGCTGTAAAGGAAATTTTGTATAAATAAAATACGACTACAGCTAAACAGGAACACTGCCTCTAGGTAAATGTAAGCATAAAACGTAAGTAGACAAGAATACGATTACATTTGTTTAATAATAATAATAATAATAATGTGAATGGTGTAAAAGTACAGTTAAACAAATAAACGAGAGTACACGTAAACGCCAACACTGCCTTTAGCTGGCTAAAATAAAGGCCCTTTTATAACACTGTGGTAAAGGTCTAAGCATACAAGGTTACGATTACATTAGTTTAATAATAATAATGTGTGCGGTGTAAAGTAAAGTTTGTAAAAAGAAAAAGAAAAGAGAGTTCACGTAAACGCCAACAGTGCCTTTAGCTGGATAAAATGAAGGCCCTTTATAACACTATCGTAAAGGTCTGGCAGTACAAAGGACAGGTTTATATGGGACAGAAGTGTTAGAGGAATCGTAAATAAAAGTTTCCGCTAAGGGCAAACGGGAATAAAGGAGGAGGGGTATGTGTGGCTTGTGCCACAGTGGCGCCGCTGGTCTGTTTCCTGCTGACAAGCATGCAGCACTGTACTGAGACCGCTCCAGAGGCTCCTTGTCTGCTGTGTAGATTTTCCCAATATGTAGGCAAAAGAGGAGGAGAGTGAACGAGCAAATACAAGATAGAGAAAAGAATGGAAGAAGGAATGGCAGATGGAGTTGATGCGGGAGAGTGACAGAGAGAAGAGAGAGGTAGAGGAGCGTAAATAAAGGAGAAATAGAGAGAGAAGTGTAGAGAGGCAAAAGAAGGGTAGAGAGTTGAGAGAAAGAAGGGTAGAGAGAGGATAGAGAATGAAGGGGAGAGAGAGAGAGAGTGAATGAAAACGAGAGAGACAGAAAGAAGGGGAGAGAGCGAATGAAGTGGAGAGAGAGAGAGAAAGGGGGAAGAGAGAGGAGAGACAATGAAGGAGCAAGTGAATTAGAGAGGGGGGGAGAGAGAGAATTAAGGGGAGAGAGAGACAGAAAGAAGGGTAGAGAAAGGGGGAAGAGAGGAGAGACAATGAAGGAGCAAGTGAATTTCAGAGGGGGGAGAGAGAGAGAGAGAAAGAAAGAGAGAGAATTAAGGGGAGAGAAAGAGACACGGCCGCGCGGCCGTGAAAGTGAAAGTAATGGTGCGGGTTTTGGAAGTGCAAACAGTGCCTTTTGCTGGCGACCAGCTTGCGTTCACGCGAGCGTCCAGATGGCGAGGGAAGCCATTTGGCGCCTGATCGCGCGTGCACGCTCGCGTGAACGCAGGCTAGTCCGCAGCAAAAGCCACTGTTTGCACTTCCAAAACCCGCTTACTAAAAGTCTCGCCAGAGCAGCTCATGCGCGCTGGCTCAGGCGAGACCTAAAAATGGACTTCTTATACTCGGTAGCCAGACCTACACTTTTCATAATGACGGGTCCTGTCTTCTTATCTGTGCAGGGTCCTCCAGTTCAGTGTTCACAATCTAAGCTTGTTCGAGCCATTTTTTAGGGCATTTTGTTAACGGCATTGAAGCCGAATCACCAAAATGCCAAGATTAGTGTAAGTGACATTGTGTACTCTATGTTCCATGATCACATCAAAGGGTTGGAACAGCGAAATGTGTTAGCCCTTCTAAACTAGGGATTATAGTGTTATTTATAGAGAAATAGGAGAGGAAGTCCATAACACGTAGCACTCACCACTTCCTGTCTCTGTCCCATGATAAAGAGTCCAAGTGTTTCCTGGCAACATTGACCATTCAGATCTCAGCTGCATGGGCGTGCCTTGGCAAGCATGCCTGGGGTAGAAGTGATATTTGACTTTTTTTAAACCTCAGTGGCATCAGAGAGTTCACCCCTCCTTCCACCCTCTCACTTAACCGCTTCCTATCTGCTGCTTAGGGACTGGCCTTTGTTCGTGGAGTATAAACTGCAGAAGGTACTCAGGGCTCTTAAAGTGCTTTCTGGTCCTGCTGCTGCCTTCCTTACCCCTGAGAACTAGAAGACTGAGGCCAGGGGAGCAAGGTCAGGACAGTGAGAGGGGTAACACAGGGCCAGACAGGGGCAGCAGCCACTGACCCAGCTGCATCTAATTGACCTCCCTGGGAAACAGCTCACAACAACTGTGAAACCATTAGAATAATAACATTGGTGCAAAGCATCGTATTTAATTACTGGTTTCTTGGCAAACTGTAGGCACAAATCCTTGGCGGCTTATGAAGAGCCGCCACTGCTTGGAGGATGGTGAGTTAGAGAGGAAAGCCAGACTTTGGCACCAGCCTGCCCCTGCTCTCTGCCAGTAGTTTTATGATTCCCAACAGACCTTTTGAGTGTGCCCGCATCTTCCCGGGAGACCCAAGTTATGTGTGATACCCTCAACTGGCCCCTCGCTCTGTATCAAAAAGCATTTCCGAAGCTTAGATTTTCAGACTCCTATGTACATTGAGAACAGAAAAACCACCTGTCCCATCACACTTGGGGGCCGATTCACAGAACTAATCTGAGATAAAATCCTAAACTTACTACTTTTGGTATTCACAGAAGGCATTTAGTAGTAGTAAAGTTAGGACTCCTAACTTTACTACTACTAAACTGAGACAAAATCCTAACTTTACGACTTTCAGTATTCACAAAAGGCATTTAGTAGTAGTAAAGTTAGGAGTCCTAACTTTACTACTACTAAATGCCTTCTGTGAATACCAAAAGTCGTAAGGTTAGGATTTTGTCTCAGTTTAGTAGTAGTAAAGTTAGGAATCCTAACTTTACTACTACTAAATGCCTTCTGTGAATACCAAAAGTAGTAAGTTTAGGATTTTATCTCAGATTAGTTCTGTGAATCGGCCCCATAGAGTTTAGCCAAAAAATTGTCACTCAGTAAATGTGTGAAGCATGGTATGGGGCCACTTGCCAGATATATAGAGTCTAATATTCTGACCCTGTGGGGGGTAGTGGGGCGGGAGGGGGAGGTTGTGTGATCCTGTCTTGCGATAGACTTGGCACGTCATAGCTCATGTCCTATCACTTTACAGCTTGCGTTGTACCCACATCTCACACCTTCATATAAGACCAGACTGGCAGTTCAGCCACTTTGGTATTTCCCGAGTGGCTCACGCTAGGAGGGGCTGCCAAGACTCAACCATGTAAACAGAAGGGCCCCGTTTTATTCAGAGCTCCTGCCATGTGGGGCTGGTTTGAATTTGTTGCCATTTCATAATCCGATCACACCCCAAATCCTTACAGATCTACCATGTCTCAAAATATATTCACCTCTTCTCACCTGCAGCAGCGTAGCCAGAGTGTCATTGGCCCTGGAGCAAGGAAGAACATGGGCCACCTGGCTGCTGTTTCAATTTTTAAATATAACATTAATCGGGGTTCAGTGGGCCTCTGGGCCCCGGTGTCACTGCACCTCCTGCATCAATATAAGCCACGCCCCTGCTCACCTGCCAAGGGACAGCTGGAAAGAGTCACCCATTCCTGATTTTCCCTGTTCCACTCTAGTGCGTGTAACGTTGCGTAGTTTGCAATGCTCACTGTGAATGCAGGACTACAAGGTCCAGAATGCATCGAAGAAACAGGAATGGATTGAATGTTCACATCTGTCACTGGGACAAGTGGTGATCTCTGCTGACAGGGCATGCTCACAACTCCTTGCTTAGGCCCTCATTACAAGTTGCACTGTACTGGCAGGGTGCGAACTCCACACACAAAATTAGTGTTACCATGCAGTAATAACATGGTAGGGTCGTCCAATTACGGGTTAAACCCCACCCCATCACACACACACAAGAATAGGAATAGCTATATAGATCCAGTTTTACTGGGTGGGTTTGAACATGGTTTCCTCTGCTTTTTTTTTTAGGTCTCGCTGAGCCAGCGCATGCGTTGCCCTGCGAGAAATTTAGTGAGTGGCTTTTGAAAGTGCTACCACAGGCTTTTCCTGGCCTCAAGCTTGCGTTCACGCGAGCGTGCACGCGCGCAGCCGCCATGTGGGTTTCTGTCAAGGCTCATTAAGCCTTGTGTGCCTCTCTCCGCCTTGCTTGTTTTTATGTGGCGCCCGTCCCTGCTCAGTGGTGAGCGCCTTCAGCTCGTGACCAGGTTCATAAAACATATGGCTGGTGCAGAAAGGCTCTTAACTAAACCAATTCGCAGTCATTGCTCCCTGCGACAGGCGCTCATGATTTGTAACATTAAAGCACGAAGCTCTTTCTTTTTAACTCTTTCTCAAACCATAACTTAACTTTTAGTAGTCGCACAGGCTGACTTGCCAGTCTGAGCCTTTTTCAAGTAATACTTTTGAAAAATGCATAATATCAGCGCAATAAACCCGAATTTACAACATCGGACGAGGGCTTAAATTGAGCATTAGGTCCAGATTTACTAGTACTGTTTAATGCGCTGCTATTTGGCCTTATTGTTGCTGATAATCTCTTTTTAATGACAATGAACATGGATTTTAGTCTGGATCAATATGTGAACTTTGTATAGCCTGATTTCTGTGACTACTGGTCCTTACTATGCCACTAACTTTATTGTTAACTCGGTTCTCGTTGCTACGCAATAGTCATGTCTTTTTTTGCATCCTTTGTTAATTGCAGTTTTTGCTTAATGTTCTAAGAATATTTTTAATTCACTGA
>CAWUFW010007844.1:707500-958157 GCA_963921515.1 Calotriton arnoldi
ACCTGTGTGCACCAGGTGAGTTTGCTTTGGTTCTTTGTGGCTATGGCGCCATTTTGGTTTGTGTTTGACACGGTCTAAGGACCGATTTGGATACAAAGTGTTTGTGAACTTTGCCAGGCAACGCAACGAATCTGGTTTACTTTTGAAAATGCCTGGGGTTAGCTGGCTTTTGGTTTGTGGTACCACTTTGGTTTGTGCTTGGTACGGTCTGAGGATTGTTTTTGGACAAGCGCTTGAATTGTTTGAGTTCTTTGTGCACATGGTATTGCTTTGATCCGGATTTGATGAGGTCTGAGGACCAACTTTGGTAAGATATTTGCAAATACTTTGCCAGGCATGTTTTTTTCTGAGAATGCTGGGTATAAGTGAACAGGTTTCTTTGTGCTGTCGTTGTTGTTCTAATGATGCTCAACTAGAGGTAAGGCAGCCAGCGCCTCCAGAAGGCATTCCGAATTTTGACAGGTATGTGTAGGATGGCCTTGGCCCTATTATGTTTAGTACGTTGTGGCACAAACATACGAGGGACAATGCAGCAGTTGCAGTGGCCGTTGACAGGCACTTTTGATGAACAGAAAATTAATTTGTATTAAAAAAAAAAAATGGAGTGTGAGAATAGGAAGTTTCGATTGCAAAGTAAAAAGTCTCATGTTGCCCAAGAAGAAAAGGATACATTTGTGGAGGAACGGTTAGATACTTGACCTCCACCCCATACGCCCCACAGAGAATATACCCTGCCATGCCCCAGTCTCAGCCATCCGCTCCTTCTGTCGCTGCTGTTGCTGTTTCTTCTATTATTGATTCAGCTCTTGTTTTCCCGCTATTGTTTTGACATATCTCTCTCCAGTTTTTCCACCTGCGACACAGTCGTTAGTGACATTGGTGCCTGTTCCCTCTCTTACTACTCCTTCCCTTTTTCTTCATTCCCCGACAGTACTGAGTAGTGGAAAATCCATACGTGGATTAGGGGACGGAGACTGAGCGACTGTTAGGGAGCGACTGGAGTGGATATTGATGCGATCGGATGTGGGAGGTGAAGAGAAAGATAAAGCCGCTCAGTGCGGTGCGTGGAGTGTAATGAAAGATTATGAGCGGTTTGTGCAGCAGTATGCCCTTAAAAATGTGTCGACTACTTTGATTGGACTGTGGGAGCAGTACTCCAATGATGTAGCACCCCAGATTAATTATGATATCAGGGATAATGTGTGTGCTGCTGCAGTGGCATCTGGTAAGGTATTTTGGTAATGCCGCAACGCTGGTCGCTTAATTGAGGTAGGCTGCTTAAGAAGAGCCCGAAGACAGCATACAGGAAGTCGCGGGTTCTTGGGGATGCGGGGTCGTGGAGCTGGTGGACAGGACAGAGCTCAACATGCTGCCGCCTCATAGGATCGTTCGGATAGTAACAACATTGATGACAACAGGGGTGGACAGTATTATCACGATGACTATGAAGATGGTTATCGTTTTTGTGATTGATTTGCATGCAATGAATGTAGCAGTGATTCCCAGGTTTACAGCGGTTACTGACATTCAAGATTTTTTTTTTTTACTATGATTCCTTTTTCTGCTGCTTTCTTTTCTGTCCCTGACTAAAAGAGAACATTCTTCAGCATTCCTATTCATCCTGCTAGCGGATATCTGCTTGGGTTCACCTGTGTTTTTTGGGTTCACGTGGGTTCACCCCGCGGGTATAGGTTTTAGGTTTCGCTGTGCTTCCCCCGGCTACCCCGGTATCACTAATTCGACAGTGAAAAGTATTTCTTTGTGTTCCCCACAGATAACGCATTATTTCAGTATGTCGACATGTAGCTAAAGATGACAATAAAGTATCCCTTTCTAAATTTCAATACTGTCGACAGGAGGTCACCTACATAGGTCACCTACTGTCGAAGGAGGGTAGGGGACTGACCCTGCTGTGCATGATCCTGCTGTGCATGGGTGCATGTTCTGGATGCCTGAGTGTCAGCAGTCTTTTCAGCAATTAAAGGTTGCGCTTTGCTTGACTCCTGTGCTTGGTTCACCTAATTAGTCTTTGTGCTTGGTGCAAAGCCATTCGTGTTGTGCGTACACAAGATGGCCGGTTGTGCGCTCTTTGTTTTAACACAGGCCTTTGGAGGTAAGCAACGGCTGTGTGCTTATTTTTTTTTTTCTGCTATGCTTAACACTGCCGTGTGAGCCCTTCCGAACTGTCTATGAGCGGTCGTGCCCGTTGCTGTCTTGATAAGGCAATCGGTTGGCCTCGTACTTGATACTGACCTCACACTCATGGTGCCTCATGCTGTGGATACCCTATTGAATAAGATCAACACACAGCACCTCACCAGTGCACGTCTGACCGGTTATGAGCTAACACTAGGTGCCCCGCATATCACGATCAAAAGATGTGCCACTCTGAATTTAGCCATGTTACTGCCCCTCCCTTCTGAGGAGAGACAAAAGGACGGGTAGACTTGATTGATGTTCCCTTATCTGACCCCCCAAGGGGAACAATATGTCGATGGCTACTGTTTTGAATTATCAGAGGGCACCACTGCTGCTGCTTATGTTACTACAGTCGATCGGCCAGTCCGAGCAGAACATGGGAATTGCAAGTGTAGTGTCCACCGAAAAGTTACTGATGATGTGGGAAGGGATAATGCAGTTGCAGATCAGGCCGCTAAGGAAATGGCTTGAAAAATGAAAAGGATGTTTGTAGCAGGCCCTACTAGGTGGGTGCCTGAAGTTATAATGCTTGAGGACGTTTGAGAAGGTGAAAAGAAGTACAGGGTGAGGCCACAATAGAGGAATTAGCAATATGGCAAGGAAGTATAGCACAATTGAACAACCCTGCATGGCAGAATGATAGTATTTCGAGAAAACTGCCCATCTAGTGAAAATACTGTATGGTGTGGATGATCCATAATGCTGGGAAAGTTATCCTTATGCCACTCAGTAGTTCTACACCACCCATTTTGCTTAAGTGTTCAATAAAAAGATTGAGGCTTATTTCACCACTTGTTGCTGATAAAATTATCTTTGCCAGTTAACTGAAAGTTTGTATTCTATTCACTCATAGGTCCGGGAAGCCCTACCAGTTACTCAAGAGGGGCCCGGGTGCGATACCCAGCCTGGCTATCTATTATGGGCCAATCCGAGGTGGCTGGGACAAAGATGGATTTACAGCATGATGACGTATTGCACGCAGCAGTACCACCAGAAATGATGAGATGTCCAGGAGTAATTGTTTACTGATCCCTCTGTGCCTAAAGTCATCAGATACAATTTGTGCCCCGACGGAGGAACAGTGCCCCAAAGGAGAAGTCAGATTAGTAGGGATGGATCGTAAGAGATAGGCTGTACCTTGTCTGTGGTACCAACGGCAGTTTAGGGAAAGGTGAAATTGGTGCATTGTTCGGACATTGGACAGGATAGATTGAACGTGCTCCCCTGAGAAGGGGAGTGCCATATCCTGTGCGACTTGGGATTTCTTCAAAGAGCTAGGATCGCCTAGCTCCACCGCCGGTGCTCAACAGCACCAACAGTGATGAACAATAGGAGTCTACCAGTGAGACTCTGACGGACACTGGGAACTTGTATATTTCTCTTGCTGGAAATTTGCCCTCTTGCTTACCTATTCATTATACGCCCCTTTAGCAAAATGGTTACTGACAAAGAGCAACAAGTAATTCTCCTTGTTCGTGTACGAAACGGTTGGTCTACTAAGAAAAAACTGCTCTGTGCTGTTTTTGTATTGGTACTGTTGTTGATTTTGGGTGGGGTGTCCTGGGTTTTGGAGTGTGATTGTAATGCCCCATCATGTGCTATATACAAGATTGTTTCTCCAGTTCGTGCCAAAAGAACAATTCCAAGCAATGTATTTCTAGATACACATAGGAAATTCTTTGGTGAAGGTACAGCTTGCTATCCTACTGAATCTGTTACGGGTTTGAGCACTGCTTACCCATTGTCACTGGTTAATTATACATATGTTCGCCCACCACAATTCGTAGAGTAAAGGGTAAGTTCGGGATGGGATATCCCGGTCCCTGTTCGTATTATAGGAGGCCACGAGGGAAGGGATACCCAGGTTGTAACATTAATGTGTATTGTGACAATCTGTATATGGAGGAACAGAACATTACTTTAGCGGGCTGGCATTATCAAGATTTGACAGTTACTCGAGAGGCGGGTTACTATCCTGCATGCTGTCCGATAGTAAATAGTACTGACGCTTTCCTATACATAAATTGTTCTGGACTGATATTGTTCAAGAATACAATATCTTTAGTGAGGAAAAATGATCCGAGTACAGTGGGAATGAACACCAGATATGCTCCTGTAGATTATCAAGGTCCCCTTTATGCACACCCAGGATTTTACTTCTTGTCTAGTGGTACTTATTCCAATGTTCATAATGGTACCGAGGACGTGGCTTTGGGAATGGTGCTTTCTTTTGGGGTGCCTTGTAAGTATAGTACACCAAATATAAGATGGGTTAAAAGGACGTTAACAAAGGAATTTTGCGACGGAGTGACAGACCTGGAGGTCAATAATTATAGCAATGGTATCACCTTTGGGTATATACTTTCCTCCATTATTACGTTTGGTGGTACCGCTATGGCCAGAGGTGAAAGAGCTAGGGAATATTTTGGATGTAAGCTGCCGATACTGTCTAACTCTACAGTAGCGGCCTTATGTGACATCACCACCCAGTTGGAAAGTATGCGAATATACTCTGAGCAAACAAGATATGCAGTTGATTTTATCCTAGCTAAGAGCGGTGGTGTGTGCGAAGTAGTAGGAGACCAGTGTGTAGTCGGAATCACAAATATGGAAAAGAATATTACCCAGCACATTTTAGATATTTTGAAGAATGTCAAGGGAATGGAAAGCGGAAATTGGAGTTGGTCTCTCTTTGGTGGATGGGATTGGATTCTGGAAAAGGTGATCTACTTTATTGTAATTCTAATTGTCTGTTGCATTCTGGTGCAGTGTCTTCCCTTATGCTGCTCTTACTGTACAACACTCCTCACCCCTAAGCCGCAGAAGACAGTTCATGGCACTGCTACGATTATGTTGCAGAATGACATTCACGAAATGATGCAAATAGATGAGGGCATCTTTGGTTCTACCTCATCTCTTGCAACTTCTATTCCTGATACTGAATAAATGGATAATTCTGAGTGTTGATGTCCCTATGCATCCCAGACAATGTCCCTAATGGATATGCAGGCTGCCAAAGACTTGATGTCCATTGATGCGGGTATTTTTGAATAATGATAATGTGTGTATTGACATATAATAATGTTTCTCTTAATTTGCACGTAGTTATTGGTTTCCTAGCACTAGACAAAATTGTTAGCAAATGCTAAAAGGAGGGTGTGTTGGACTGAAAATGCGTCTAGCTGACTCCTTGTAGCATTGTGCGAGTTAAGTTAGCATTTGCGGCACCATTTTGTATCCAGCCACCATTTTGTACCAAGATCGAAATGAAGCTTCTGTCTCATACTGTCTGCCTCAGCAGAAAGCAGCCACGATTGTTTCTCTTTAGTAGCCAAGGTTAAGTATCGCTGCACTAATGAATAGATCATTCTGCAACTGCATGCCTTTCCCCGTAGGTAGGCCTGCTCCCACTCTCAGAGAGACGAGCACGGCAGAGTAAACTTGAAACTAAGATAGCGTGTACCCGGTCTCAAGATGATAGCCCATCCTTCTGTACCTCCATTGTTCATCAGTGACCAGGCTGGAAAATTCCAGTCTGGGCGGGTCTTTAGGAGTGTTGGAAATGTATATCTGACTTTACCATGTGATGGGGAGTCAGTCCCTCTGGCGCAATCTGAGGAGGCTGGTCAGACCGGACTCCGCTCGAGCGTATACTAATAAAATACTTCGGTTTGTGTTCTCTACTGTCTGACCGACTCTTCATTTGTATGGAAGGCTGAGAGGTGGTCGCGAGTGACCCGGGTGGCCCTAAACGGGTCACTTCCTTCAATGTCAATTAAAAGCTTACAGAAACAAATCCAAGGTCCGAGTCTGCAGGAACCATTAGTAGGTTTGAGCTCAGTTCCGGGCTGAAAGGAATTGAAACCGGGTCTGGCTTAATATCAAACAATGACTAGTTTGAACTTAAAATAATGACCACAAGATCAGAACGTATACGAATCAGTACTTGCTTTAGGTTTATGTGAACCAACGTTAGGTAGAAGCTTACAGAAACCAACCCAAGTTTTACGTTTACAGAAACCAAATCATGTTCTGCGTCTGCTTGATCCAACACAACATATGAACATCCAGAAACCAGTCAAGATCTGTGTGTATGGGAGCCTCTCCCACATCTGAACTAGTTTACAGGAACCAAAGCAAATCCCTGCTTACTAGAACGAAACACATGTCTGAACTTACAAGATTCAACACCGGCACTGAGTACTGAAGAATCAAACCAGGTGTGAACCTACAGGAACTTACGTCATATCTGAAAAAATAGGCACTAAAACAAAGTCATATCTTACAGGAGCAATATCTTATCTGAGTTTACATAAACCAAGACCAGATCTACATTGACAGGAATCAACATCATATATGAGCTTTTAAGAACCAACACCTGGTCTCTGATTACAGGAAACAAAATCAATGATGAACGTGCAGGAATAAACACCATATGGTATAAAATGCCATGGGGGCACAATGGTGTTAGTAGTGTTTCATGTACCACACAGCACTTTTGTATTATAGAAAGGACTGCAGATGCTTGTGCGGCCCCTTCTCTAATAAGAATTGCACCAACGCACAACTTGTGATGGCCTGTTAACAGGGGGATGTTCCCTCATTTGCATGGGGTTGTGACCTGGTGCAAAACAGGAAGCCCTTTGTCATCGCAACCACTCTATATTAGAAATGCAGTCGCAATGGCAAAGGAGCCATCAGGAGGTGCACTGATCGTGTGCCACACAGAGGTTGTGCAACAAGTAGTGCGTCTCACCAAACGTGTTCTACGGGAAGGGCTTGCAGGGTCCTAAGAACCTCAGAGGCATCCCCCTGCAAGTAGGTACAGTAACACACTGCACCCTTGCTCCCGCTTCTAAGTGAGGCCGGTGTCGTCCAGTGAAAGATGGAACAATTGCCTCCAACCTGTGCTTTTTCCTACGCTAAAAAAACTCTCCTTGGCTCAGGCTCGAACTGCCAGTTCGCTCCTCCACTGAGGAGAGCACATTTTTGGTAATAGGATACACTACCCTGGTCTGCAGCAGGCACACTTAATTAAGGGTTCACCACAGCAAAATAATTAAGGGTTCACCACAGCAAAATAGGGGCAATGCGCATAATATTTAATACAGACCCCGACCTGAGTGTCCAGCACAAAAAGGTCCCTGGAGCTTTCAAGAACCAACATTAGGTCTGTGTTTAATGGGACAAAATCCAACACCAGAAGAGAGCTTATAGGAAACAAAACCTGGTCTGAGCTTACAGTTACTTACACTGCATCGAAGCTTATAAGGAACAAAACAGAGTGGGCTTTACAGGAACCGCTGCCAGGTAAAACAAGCATTTGCAATGTAAGGTCTCGCATTTGCAAGAGTTTAAGCTATTGGCATTGTAAATGACATAGCCTTTTATTTATCAGTTTTGATAATTAACACATAAATAAAAGGCTTTGCCATTTACAATGCCAATAGCTGAAACTCTTGTAAATGCCAGACCTATTTCATTTTAAAGAAGCACCCGCCATTGTCCCAGGCTGCTTGGAAAGTGAAAGCGCGCATGGTGCGCTGAAGGTCGCAGGAAAGCATGTCGTGCATCCAGTAGGAGAAACTCATTAAAGAAAATAGTGCTTACAGACTAAATAAGACATGCCATGTAACAACAGAAGTAAAAGGGACAGTTCTCATGGGAGGTTACAAATAAAGACAAGGCGGTACTAAGGAGGGACTAACAAGCCTATTAACGGATTAGAAGCCAGCATTTACAAAGGACAATGACACAAGCCAAGGAAAAATATGGGCAGAGAGTGGGCGGAGCTTCAAATCCATACTGAAATACAGCATGCCTCGAAGAGCAGCGCATGCGCTGCCCAGGCTCGACCTAAAAAACTGTCCAGGTTGAAGATCCTGCACGAACGAGGAGCAGGACTGTAGCGTCTTCAGCTGTTTCAGAAATGCTTTTCTAAAGCAAAAGCTTTTTGCCCAGCTGCTCATAAAAATGTGTGATCAAAAGGGTAAACTAAACATTAGTTCAAATTCTGAGATGCTAAAGAGGTTACTGTGAAAAAAAATCATTGTCAATTATTATGAAAAATAAGATTATTGGACAATTACATACCTACCATTACTCAATGTTCATTAGATGGTTTGCCTCCTGTGCTTTGAACACGCTTTCAATATAATGGATTTATTATTAAAAGCATGAAACTAAAAACATATTTTTTAGAATTTTCTCTGAATACGTTCACTTCACCGCCCCATGCTCCTTGTTTTAGGTCTCACTTGAAATGCTGGCCACCTTATAATTTTTTTTACGGCATATATTTATTGTGAGAAATGTAAAAGCTTTTGTCAGTTTCTTGGAAGGTATGCTTTCCAACATTAGTGTGGTACCAGAATTGTGAGTTCAAAATATGGTGCTAACAAACTATCATTGCAGAAATAGTTATGACCAAAACATCAACAAGGTATAATATACAGAGGTAAACATAGGTATAATATACTTAACTCCACATATATGTACCTTGATGATGCGTATATCTGCAAGGTACGTAGATGCAAAGTTATAAATACTAAGGGCCTTATTAACAAGCCCCTTGCGCGCCGGTACGTCACATTTTCCCATATTAAAAGTGATGTACCGGCAGCGCAAGGAAGCCCCTATATAACTATAGACATGGCGGCTCCTCCGCTATGGTGGAGGAGCGTTGCCCCACTGCTTTTAAGCAGTGCCAAGTAGAAACATAAAATTATAATAACTTAGAGTTATTATCATTTTATGCTTTGCGTCCTGCTGCTTTGCGGGTGGGCGGGCTGCCCTGCTCTTGGAGCAGGGGAGGAGTGCTTTGACCACTCCTAAGTGCGCAATGACTGTTTGGTCGGCCCTCTTGGGCCGCCCAAAACAGTCATGCGCACTTTCCCTGTTCTCCATGCAGGCTGCATTAGAGCCTGCATGGAGAACATGCCCATCCCTCCAGCCCCTGGCTGAGCACAGTGTCACGGCGCTCACACCAATCACAATGCTGCATTGCAGCGTTGTGATTGGCTTAAGGGAGGGAGTCTGGCTGCATGCCTCCTGTTCCTGGAGTCGGAGGCAGGAGAGCAGGAGCAGAGACTCGGGACCCGGCCTGAAGGTAAGTTTATTTATTTTTTATTCCCACCCCTCCGTGACCCCCCACCTCCCAGCACCCCTCCGCGTCCGCCACTCGCGAGCCATGCCGGCCGCTACTGATCATCAATACGTTTGGTCACATAATATTTAAACCTAGATATTCTGATTTACAATCCGAGCATCAACACAGTGTTTTTGTGTGTTCCTGCATTTGAAACTGTACCTAGTAATAATGATGTGAAAACCTTCAAAGGCCAATGCCCTGCTAGCTGAGCACAGCAAGGACTCCTGAGGCACTTTAAGAGAGTGAACCCACAGTGGTCATATCGCATGAGGACCCAGGAAGCTACATATTACTGGACCTTTAGAGATACAGATGTACTTATTAACCTTGTTGCAGACAACAGCATAAGTAATAATACATGGCCGATTGAAAATATATCACGACATGAACAGGCTTAAGGGAATTGTTGCGTGCTCTTATATCATATACAAACTGACCAGATTATGAAAGTCATACATGTCTCTTCGATTTGCCCATCTAAACAGGCGCAACCGGCACAGGTAAGAGCGGTGGGGCGGGCTGGGGCGGGGGGAGTTTCAACAGATGACAGGATAGGTAAATTAAATTAAAAAAAGAAATGAAACCACTTACATTGCTCTCGCCGCATCGCAGAGTCGGCGAAGCAGCGAGCGGAGGGTAAGTGGTTTTAATTTCTTTTTTTATTTAATTTTACCTATCCTGTCGTCTGCCAACTTCCCCTCAACCCGCACCACCCCACCGGTCTTATCTGTGCCGGCCGCGCCTGCATCTAAATGATTCTCTGGAAGTCAAGTGCCAACGCTAAATATGCCTTTCTGGACTGGTCTTTTCAAGGTGCCACACACAGGTCCAGCAAGTACATCAGGACCATAAAGGGTGCCCAGAGTCAGAAAGCGCTACGGAATTGTGCAAAAAGAAGTAACTGCTATGCAAAAGCCCCTAGCAAAACATATTAAAAAATATAACTGCACGGTTGCGATGTGTTGGCGTCTGCACCAATAGTGTAGCCAGTGTGTCATGGGTCCTAATGCAAGGAAGGAAATAGCCCCCCACCCTCCCCAGATGCTTTGGATTCTAAAACAGAGCAATAATCAGCGTTCAGTGGGCCCCTAGGGCCTTTGGGCCCCGGCACCACTGTACCTGTTGCACCAATGAAAGCTCCGCCCCTGGCCTGCATAGACATTCACTGTAACGAAAAGTACAGCGTGTGACAGAGCCGTTCATCACCAATGTCATGGCAACCAAGGGCACGGGATACAAAGTTTTTTTTAAGAGATGAAAGCGCATCAATGAGAGGGAGAGATGGTTTGAAGTCCTCTTCTGTGTTTGTCATTAATGACATCGGAGGTCAGGGGTCAGAGGTCTGGTGGATTAAGAAAGGCTTGGTGCGGACAAGTTCTGGCTCCTAAGCCTACGAGGCCTGGCGCAGCTCACAGGCCGGTCTGTGACCTCGGCGAGAAGGCTCTGGAAGGGAATGTGCAAAGCATCTGGAGGGAGATGCGATGCAACTGCTGACATGCACATGCATGACCAGAGTCAGGGCATGGTGGCAGATACAGTCCGGGCAGAACGTCCCTCACCAGAGGTGTAGAGGCTGCAGCCCCACCTAAAGAAGAAAGAATGACCATATGAGCGCACTACCTGGAGCCTCTCAAAGCCCGAATCCTTATGTCCGATTCATGGGCACGCGGAAGGAGGCAGCAAAAAATGTCACTTTTTGGGAGCAATCAGGCGCCTGTCATGCATGGATCGCATGGTTTGTCAAGTACTGAGAAGGTGCAGGGTGCAACTCTGGCAGATAAGAGGCTCTGCCATAGAGGAAACAATGTCGATAAGGGATGGGGAGGGGGGTTTAATATGGAGAGCAAGTCTCCTGGCCCTAAATCCCTGGTCAGAACCTCCACACATATCTCCTGTTCATTTCTTCGAGTACCAAGTGGGCGAGACTGATGCACAACTAGGGCTGTGCGAAATTTGTGTGAATTTCTTTTTCGCATAATTACCTGCAATTTTGGGAAATGACACAAAAGTATGCATAATTACGCAATAGGCATATATGGTATTAAGCATTCTATTTCAGCACATTTTTATTTAATTTAAATTTACATTTATTTTGCGTTCTCCCTTCCAAAGACAGAGGACACATTCTGCATTTAAAAAATAGCACCAAAAACACAACAACCACGAACAACAGCCACTCACATTCTGGTTATTCGCATTAATCCTGTGTTTTCACACTATAATTTTTCTCACGGATGTGGCACAATTACATGACGAGGCGTAAAGATATAATTTCAGGATTTTTGCGTAACAAGCATAATGTGAAATTTCCAAAATGATGCCTTTATAATTGAAATGTTGACAGGGTCTACAAACAACCTATCAGCATCGTCTACAATGCAGCTTCCTTTGCCAGCCAAATCTGATTTTTGTACAAGCCATTGGCTTCTAGGCATGTTTCTCTCACCTCACTTTACAATCGCTTGCATGACTTAGCTTTCCATAGCACAGCAACTAGTCCAGTAGCAGCTGCTACCGACCAGGGATGGACGGCAGGTTACCTTTATACTGCCGACCTCCGCCTCTTCTTTCTCCATCCTCCTCTCTGCATGGCAGGAAGCACACAGCCTCCCACAAACCCCTGGCCAATCACAACACTGCCTTAGCAGCGTTGTGTTTGGTCTGAGCGCCGTGGTTCGGCGCTCAGACAGGGACTGGCAGGCTGTGCATGCTTTCCACCCAAGCTGTAATGCAGCCTGGGTGGAGAACATGCAAAGTGCACCTGGCGCTTTGGCCGGCGTCTCGGGCCGGCCAAAGCGTCATGCGTTCTTTAGGTACTGCCACCACTCCTCCCCCTGTGACGCGAGGGGAGCCCAGCCCCGCCCGCTTGGCTTCAGCTGCATGCTGAATGCAAAAAATGAAAATGATAATAACGAACGTTATCATCATTTTATTTTTTGCATTCAGCTTGCAGCTGAAGCAGTGGGGCGACACTTACCCGCCTTAGCGGAGGAGCCGCCACTAAACTAGTCACCTAGAGCTGTGTCTTAGCACCATGAATGGTTTTCATACTACTGATAAGTGATATGCTCTGAAGCAACTAATGTACTTCTTAAAATGCACGGGTTCTTTAAAAAAAAAAAAATCGGTGAAATGTACTATGTCATTTGCGAAATGTATGAATGGATAATTGAATAATCCTTGAACAACTGAATATTCTTTTGTTCTGCTTAGTTGCACACTGAACGGCCTGTGAGGATATTTTTATTTGTTTTCAACCAATTAGATGTGACATTTAGGAGAATAAATTATACTTCTCCAAAAGTAATAAATTAATAATTGAAGTCGGATTTAGCAAGAAGGACTGAGGACAAAAATCAACAATTATATACAGGTATAGAGGTCTATGCGTTATGTTCTTTTTTGCTTACCGTTGGCAATATAGGTTCTGTCAAATTTTTAAAGCTTGCAACACAGAAAAATAAGAAGATCATAAAAATATTAGGAGTTTCGAGAAATTTGGTTAATTTACTTTTGCATAATTAAGTGAAATTTCAGAAAAATTACGCAAAATTATACGTACTTAAATGAAATGCAAAATGGGCATTTGGTGCTATATTTTATTGTGAAATGTGAGGAAGCATTTCGAGCTAAGAAAAAATGCCAAGACCACAAATGCAGCAAACTGAAGCTGCTCACTTTCTGGTTGTTCATGTTATTTCTGTGCGCACGCACTAACGTTTTGCTGCAAACAGTGCGTAGTTTATGAGATGTGGTGTAATAGCGTAATTTCTGGAATTTTGCATAACAAGCGTTACACAGAGTTATCAAAATTAAGCAAGATTGCGCTGGCAAAATGGAAATTTCGCTCAGGCCCAGAAAATATAAGTATCCTCGTCCTACCATAAGAAGATTAAAAAGAGGTACACAAGACCAGATGTTCCAAACACACTGAAATGCGCTGCCAGAACATCTTTCATAATCTTCTCTCTCTTTAAGCAACCAGGGCCCGTATTACACATATGGCTCACTTTCCATGTTTGCGCCCCAACGCACCTTAAAGAAGGTACGCCAAGTGCCAACATTGAAAGTGAGCCATATCAGGAAGAATGCGCTGCCCCCAGGGCAGCCGCGAACTCACTCTGCCCCCAGGGCAGCGCATTCAAGAAAAATATGGAGCAGCTGTTTTAAAGCTGCTCCGTGTTTCTCTGTCCAGGCAGCTAACTTTTAAAAGGGATTAGAGATCCCCTTGCAGGCGGGTGCATTGAGTGACTGCACCCGCCTGCAAGGAAATGTCTGAGGGGTCCATGAGGACCCCTTTCATCCCTTTAGAAGGCTGTATTTAGTAGGCGCACTGAAAGTGCACCACCTTTTTGTGGCGCACTTTCAATGCGCCGTCTGAAGGCATGTTTGCCTCTGCGCCCACATCAGTAATACGGCACGGGTGCAAAGGCAAAGAGATTCCCTTATTTGCATTGTTCCACAACCCCATGCAAATGAGGAAACGCCCTCTAAAGATAATGCTGGCGTTATATGGGCACCAGCGCCATGTATATTACAGGAGGGGGACAAGCTTTTGCGGCCCTTTCTGTAATACCAAAGTACCTTGGGTTTGCGCAAAGTGGGCACAAATGCCCGTTGCGCCCCCGGGGCACTTGTGTATTACGGCCCCAGGTCAGTTCCTGTCAAAATTCAAGGAAATGGGAAACTGCACATCTGAGTAATAATTTTATCAGCAGATGAGATAGTCAGTTATTCGTTTGGTGAATCATTTTCATCCAGTCAAAGAGATATCTGGCTCCGAAAAGCCCTCATCACTTTGCGTTAGGCCATTGAACATGGAAAAGGGAAGCCTCTTCCATTACAGAGCACCACTTCATGTCATTTTCCGGACTCGGGAATGACAGGTAGGGGCCATTTAAAGTGACAGCACCTGATGCTGCAAACTTGACATTGTGAGAGCCTTCGCATGCTCAATTTGTCAAATGGAGGTACATGAAATAATATGACATCCTTTATACCCACAAAGTTTAACATTCCAAAGGCCGTACAAATCCCAAGTCGGGCACAAACAGGAATTTGGGTCAAATTCGGATTTAAAAGTTGTGCTGCAAGTATTACAATCGTTTGCCTGCATCAATTTCACCTGGTAACAATTAACGATTTATGCCTTTTTGAGGCAAATAGAGCACATTCCATGTCTGTGCTCCTTAGAGAGTGTGAAAGCATGCACATTTCGCTTGTAAAGACCCATTTTGAAGTGGGCCAATTAAAGTGATGTGGTAATAGTGCACACAAAAAAATAACACACCACACGGTATTGCAAATTACTAGTGTGCTTTTTACACCTATTTTGAGTGGCCATTGGCTGAGGGTTTTAGTGTCTGTCTCACCCACTCAGAGTGACTGTGTCACTCTCTCCTGGCATGGACCTCTGTGTGAAACTCTTGCTTCTCATCATGCCTGGTGTCAATCGTTGTTCAGTCAGTACAAGGATGGAAATATTTAGCCTTGTAGTACCACCCGGAAGCCAAGAAATGTTGGTAAGTTTGAGAATGCTCATGGACCAGCTGGCACCCAATATACTAGTATCAGAAAAAAGTAATTATGAGCCTCCTTTCCAGGTTTCAAAGGCAGGCACGGAGACTGGGTTGACACATCTCTGCATGGGGGGATTTGGAGAGGGTTGGAAGGAATACGGTGGCCAGCAGCAGCGTAGCGTGGGTTGCCAGCACCCGGGGCAAAATTTTAAAAGAAAGTATTGCACCCCCTAACCCGTGGGCCGTTAGCTCAGGAAGTGTGAACGGTTCACGGGTTAGGGGGCACAACACTTTGTTTTTAAATTTTGCGCCCCTTAGAATTTTGCGCCCGGGGCAGCCACCCCTGTGAACCAGTCCCACACGACGCCACTGGGGGTCAGTGTTGTAGTGGCTCACAGCCGCTGCATCGCTGGTTGGGAAATTCCATCCAGCAGGCAGACACAGACAGAATTAAATTCCCTCATGCGATAAGGAAAGAGAAGTGGAATGGGTGGAGTTCTTTCTGGAGGTCCAGAGGTGTTTGAGAACGAGACCGGGTAGCCCCTGGACGGGGCATGGGATGTGTGAAGGACAGGCCCATGGCCAGTGCTTTAAATGGGAAAAAATAAACGTATATACCCACCAAAACTGAGCGGAGTTGGGTGAGTGGGGTAGTTAAAGGGTCTGCTAATAGCGGGCATTTATTTAAATCTGATAGTCGTGCATCAGCAAGGGCCAGTGATCTTTGAAAACTCTGCACACAACTCAAATTTCAGAGATAAAACAGCTTTCTTCACACTAGACCTTTTTTTAAAGTGAGGTAAAAGAGTGCAATTTCACAAAAAAGTTCTGAATGCACTCTAGTGAAATATTCCTGTCTTTTTGTTGAGAGGTCACCCCTCACATTCCTAGGATAGTTTTGAGAAAATGGTGGCAAAATGGTTCATATTTCAGTGCAATTACAGCCAAAAAATTCTTAAAAAACCTTTCCTGATGCAGGCAGTTTAGACCATTGGGGTGTTCTTCATCTTGAGTCAAAACCAAGCACACTCCAAATGTTCCCCACATGTGGCGAGATGGAAATGAGATAAGTCACTAAGGAGAGTCACTGTTCCTGAGATAAGAATTGG
Source organism: Calotriton arnoldi (assembly GCA_963921515.1). NCBI lineage: Eukaryota > Metazoa > Chordata > Amphibia > Caudata > Salamandridae > Calotriton > Calotriton arnoldi. Next base: position 723,478 of record CAWUFW010007844.1, read on the forward strand.
GAAAAGGAGTCGTTTTAGAGGAATGGAAAGAGTCAGAGAGACTTTTACTTGATGCCCTCACACACCCCAATGGATGTCATGCTTCATCATGGGGCGGTGCTCCTCGTCGGGAGGGTGCTGCAATGCCCTACAGGTCCCCCGAAGGGTCACTTTGTCGGAGATCTTTTTTGTGATCCAGCCGTATGGTGTGTGCGGGTCAGTGTGCAGTGTTATGTGAGAGGTGACAATTAAAAATGACTAGACGGTATCTAAGGTAGACTAATTTAATGAGGGGATTCCCTCTGTCATAGTTTAAAAAACCTAAAAGGTTGTGTGCTGCTCGAGGGTAGTTATGACCCTCAGTAGCTAGACAAGTGCAGTGTTTGTTTAAAAAGAGAATGGCGTCGACATATTTCGCGCTATAGTGTGGTCTCAGGAGGAGATCCTTCACGCTTCTTCAGGACCATAGGGGAGTGATTAAGGTAATGGGAAAAAGGGTTATGCGGTGGCCTTATTGAGTCAAGTAGTGCCACTCGGAGGACCCACGTAGTGGTCCTATCTAAAACAACAAAAAGGAGGAAGAAAATAAAAATTCAGTAAAGCAGTACTATATCAATACAGAGTAAAGGTCCCCATTGGTGGACTGCGGTGTCTTAATATGAGCAAAGCCCACAAGTCACTATTTTCCACAGGTGGATTGGTAAGGCGCATAGTAACATTAATAAATAAATGAATCTAGAACGAACAAACAAGCAACATGAGAGATAAGCCATCAAATCATAACGAGTGCTCTTGGTGGACATATTGCTGTAGGCTGCCCATAGATGTTAATATAGGAGAGGAGCAATCTATGGTAGATAGTATATGGTACAAAATGATCATGTCACGGCCATAAAACCTATCTAGGTAATAGTAGTCAGACATACGGTTTCCATTGATGGCAAAACCTTTTAATCCACACCGTGATATCAAGGGTAACGGGGGTGGGGAGGGGGGGAGAGATAGTTGAGGACCGCTTACCTATTCAATATAGGTAGATTGCTACATAAGTCATAGCGAGAGAGTGCTGGCCGTCACAATCTACATGAAAAAGTAAGTATTACTGTCACATAGTCTAGTGGACTCATAGCACATGCATGCGCAACAAGGAGGAGTGATAGTACTCACAGTTTCCTTGGAGGGCACAGACTCTTGCACCTACCTGACCTCCCGCCTGCTTGGGGGTTGTTTGGCGAGATCGCTTTGGTTTTGCATGTTCCGGAGGAAAGTTGAGAGGAGGGGTGTGGCTACGGACGCACAGGGTGTGACAGAGTAGTCACGTGTGGTATAGTCATCGGTAAGGTAGCACCAGCGGTAACTGAAGGCGCCATCTTAGAGTGGTTTGGAATATCGTGGGTAAAAGAGAAAATACTCATTGATTAGCGTAAATGCAGCTGTGCTATTGGCTATTGCTATCAAAGGCCATAGTGCAGTGGAGTGATGTGTAACCCTCATGTAAGAGAGTGGAGTCTGATGGCTCGTCTATGAAGTTAACGACTGTTGTGGTGTGTCATATAGAGAAAGAGCTGTCATGATGTTATGGCGAAAATGCCTCAAGGTGGCCAGAATGATAATTACCCAACAATTGAGGCAACTTTCATCATGGGAGGAACAAGAGCTTCGCTAGGGTGGCGTTTTGTTTGTTGTACACATCGATCAGTGTGTCTCTCTAAAATTCAATCATGATTGAGTGTATATGGGAGTGATATCAATAAACTGGGGACTGGTGGTTATGAGTATCGTTGTATGTCCCTGATGTGTATACACAACACAGAGAGTGACACCAAATGATGGAGTGACAGGAGATATTGATGAGTGTTAGTCAAGGAGTACCCACAGGGTAGACTGAGAGTGTTGGTTCAACTTTGCAGTTCTATCCAAGGTATCTCGTCGTTTAAACCATTGATGTTTGAGCGCAACCAGAACACCCAGCGTTCATTTCGGAATAGGGTGGTAGCATTCCAAGATGCATTGGCCTCCAGAATAGTCCATGTTAGTTGGTCTATGGTGTGGGGTTTCTCAGTATAATAGTTGCACATTTTGGTTGTGCTACAGCCACAGCGGATATTGCTCTTATGTTCACTAATTCTGATTTTCACTGGTCGGGTGGTCATACCTACATAATGCAGGTTGCAAGGACATGTGATTAGGTAGACACAGTTTTTTGTGTTACAGTTAGTATGTTGTCGTTGGGTCCAACTGATGTCGCCTATCTGGAGGTCCTTTGTGTGGTGTGTGGAGGCACAGGCACTGCAGTTACCGCAAGGGTATTGACCCTTAACTGTAGGAAGGGCCCACAGTGTGGTTTGTTGTGTCATCCTCTTTGTCTGCGGTCGAGTGTGGACCAGCATGTCTTTAAAATTTTGAGTTCTCTTGAAGGCGAATCTGGGGAGTTCTAACTGGAGTTCTCCTTTGTTGACAATGTTCCAGTGATTTAGAATTATGTTTTTTACTGTGTTGGATGTGGGGGTGTATGTCGTGACACAAGTCATGGTATCATCTTTTATTCTCGGGGTGGTTTCCAAAAGGGCTTCGCAATGGTAGTTGCGGGTCCTCTTCTTTGCGGTTCCCATGACTTTCTTTGTGTAGCTCTTGTTGTGTAAATTATGGCTGAGAGCGTTTGCTTGTAGATCGTAGTCACTTGTGTTGCTGCAGTTCCTCCTCAGCCTCAAGAATTGTCCGTATGGTAAATTCTCGCAAAGTGCTTTTGGGTGGTGGCTATTGAAGGGGAGGAGACTGTTGCAGTCAGTCAGTTTTTGTATGTTTTGGTTTGTAGTGTGCCCTGTTTCAGGGAGATGAAAAGATCCAGGAAGGGGATCTCCTTATTAGATTTGGAGAGGGTGAATTTGAGATATGGGTCTTTTGTATTGATCCAGAGATGGAATTCTTCACACCTTTCCTCAGTGTCTGCCCAGAGGATCAGAATGTCATTGATGTAGCGTTTCCATTTGATGATGTCCGTCTGGTAAGGGGCTTGTGTCGGTGAACACATGTGAGGATTCGAAGTCGGCCATGTAGAGACATGCCAGGCTAGGCGCAAAAGTGCTGCCCATGGATGTTCCGTGTATCTGGTGGTACAGTTGGTTCTTATATATTGGAAAACATTGTTTTTGAGAGCTATACTGGCACAATCCATGATGAACTCCACAGGTGTTGGTGAGGCGATCGTTGTTGTTCCGAGGATATTGTCGATGACCCTGATTGAGGCGTCTTGGGGAATGTTGGTGTAAAGAGCTTCCATATCAAGGGTAACGAGGAAGGTGATCTCATGTTGATTGGGAAGGTTGTCAATAAGGCAAAGGGTTTCCTTTTTGTCCTTTAGGAATGATGGTGTGTTTTGTACTAAGTGTTGTAGTAAATGGTCACAGAATTGGCTTAAAGGTTCTAAAAGAGAGCCAATGCCAGACACTATAGGTCATCCCCGAGGAGGTTGCACATTCTTATGGATTTTTGGAAGGATGTAGAAGTATGGGATTGTGGGTGTAGTTTTTACCAAAAAATCTGCTTCATTCTTCGTAATCCATCCGTTGGAGATCGCTTCATTGACCAGAATTTTTATCTTCTTGGTCAGGGATTCCGTGGGATCTGTATCCAATTTCTTGTAGTATTGGTTGTTGGCCAATTGTCTCTGGCACTCGGTGTCGTAGTCATCTGAGTTCAGGATGACAGTCTCGCCGCCCTTGTCTGCTGGTTTGATGACTATATTGGAGTCATTGTTGAGATCCGTGATAGCTCTTCTTTCTCTTGCTGGTAGATTATTGAAGGGAGCCTTGGGTGTAAGGAGGTTGACATCTTTGAGGATGGCCTTCTCAAAGGTAAGAATCTTGCTAGGAGTCATAGCCGCGTTGGGTGTGAATCTGGATGGGTTTCTCAGCCCAGAGTCTGATGAGGTGAAGCTCTCATAGTTGTTGTTGAAAAACAAGCGTAGTCTCAATTTTCTAAAGAAGATATGGAGTTCTCCAGTTAGTTTGAAATGGTCTTCTTTGGGGGTTGGGACGAAGCCTAATCCTCTGCGGAGGACCGCTATTTCGTCCGTGGTCAGTTGTCTTCTGGACATGTTGACGATTAGCTTTTCTTCGTCGTCTGGCTCCTGGTTTGGCATTGGTTCCCGGGGTCCATCCATTGGACCTGTTTCTGGTTGTTTCTCCTTCTTCCTGTGCCACTGCCTCTGTTCCAAAAAGGAGGGGGGTTCTGGTGTTGGAAGAAGGTTGTGGTCCAGAGGAACCAGAGTACCATAATGGTGGTGCTCCTGGGTATCCTGGTTGATGATAACCGTATATCTGTGGAGTGGGTAAGAGTCCCTGGACTCTCTGGTTGTTGTTCCAGCTCCCATTGCTGGAGTTGCTGTTCGGCCGACTTGATCTGGTAGAGGTAGAGGAGCCATCATCTGAAGATGTGTCATTTCCTGGTGTCAGGTAATCATCTTTGGTATAAGGGTAGACCTTTTCCTTTTCGAAATTCTTAATATCTTTCTGAAGTTTGTGAATCTTCTTTTGCATCAAGTAATCCTTGTGTTCGCTCATTTCTATGTTGATCTCTGAGAGACGTGATTTGAAAGCGAGATGCTGATGCTGGTTTTCAGGACATTCTCGGCAATGTTGATTTTGATAATGAGTGCCTCAGAGAGGCGTTTGGCAGTGCTAATGATTAAGATGAGCCAGTCTCGCGTGCATTTCCATGCGATTTGGCTCCATTCTTTTCTTCTAGAAATAGGCGGGGCCACTGTTACAAGAAGTCCATTGGGGGCTATGTTACCCCGTAAATATTCAGTCATAATGGCCCCATGCATGGCTATTTTAACTTGTTGTTTCTTGAGTGTGGAGATAGAGTTCCAATCTCCCTGTGGGGTGCTAGTGGTGGCGGTGCCATCTGTCCGTAGAAGAGATGGTGTTCTTAAAATTTCAGAGACTATGTCCTCGCCACAGCTAAGTCCTAGATGTTCATCCATGTTGGAAATAAGAAAGAAGATAAAGAAGAGGAAGGATAGATATGTCCCTTGGCTAAGCCGCCGTGCTAACGTAACTGAAAAGGGGGAGAAGGGACAAGGAGCTAGGTCCAGTGGCTCGTGCTCCAGAATAGTAGATGTCATTAAGGAGAGTCACTGTTCCTGAGATAAGAATTGGGAAAAGGGGACTTTTACTTGATGCCCTCACACACCCCGAAGGATGTCATGCTTCATCATGGGGCGGGGCTCCTCGTCGGGCCGGCGCTGCAATGCCCTACGGGTCCCCTGAAGAGTCACTTTGTCGGAGATCTTTTTTGTGATCTAGCCATATCGTGTGTGCGGGTCAGTGTGCAGTGTTATGTGAGAGGTGACAATTAAAAACAAGCATTTGCAATGCAATAGGTCTCGCATTTGCAAGAGTTTGAGCTATTTTTATTGTAAATGACATTGCCTTTTATTTATGTTTTGGTTTTGAAACATAAATAAAAGCCATTGTCATTACAATGCCAATAGGTCAAACTCGCGTAAATGCGAGACCTATTGCATTGCAAATGCTTGTTGTTACCGAAAGCCCTTTCCACAGCGCATACTGGCTCCTTTAACGTTACTCACAAAAACAAACAAGTACAGGTAAAGCACGAGATGGCTTCGTGTAACCAAAAGCACAATGCTCCAGCACTGGAATTATAATCAACATAGTGGCAGAACTTAAATCCCAATGGCAGGAGTCAGGAGGCCTCACAAGGAAGATATTAACCTGTAATAATGTGCTAGAATCTGTTGGAGGAATATGGTTAAAGACCAGTGTGCACACTGATGAGAGGCATGTGAGTCCAGGACAGTGTCTCCTATGAATGAGCAGTGCGGACCCTGAGTAACAGTCTCTTAATCATGCAGTTTTGCCATCTGCACTAGTCCTGTTATCATCAACGCTATTCTTATTGTTGTCATCGGCACTAGTCTCGTTGTCATCGGCACTAGTCTCATTGTCATCGGCACTAGTCTCATTGTTATCATCAGCGCTATTTTCGTTGTTGTCATTAGTGTTGTCATCAGCACTAGTCTCATTGTTGTCATCAGCACTATTCTCACTGTTCTCGTTAGCACTAGTCCCACTGTTATCATCAGAGCTATAGTCATTGTTATCATCAGTGCTATTCTCATTGTTGTCATGAGCACTAGTCCCATTGTTATCATCAGAGCTATTTTCATTGTTATCATCACCACTAGTCCTGTTGTTATCATCAGGGCTATTCTCATTGTTGTCATGGGCACTAGTCCCATGGTTATCAGTGCTATTCTCATTGCTGTCATCAGCAATAGTCCCATTGTTATCATCAGTGCTATTCTCATTGTTGGCATCGGCACTAGTCCCATTATCATCAGTGCTATTCTCATTGTTGGCATCGGCACTAGTCCCATTGTTATCATCAGTGCTATTCTCATTGTTGGCATCGGCACTAGTCCCATTGTTATCATCAGTGCTATTCTCATTGTTGTCAGGAGCACTAGTCCCATTGGTATCATCAGCGCTATTCTCATTGTTGTCATGGGCACTAGTCCCATGGTTATCAGTGCTATTCCCATTGTTGGCATTGACACCAGTCCCATTGTTATCATGAGTGCTATTCTCATTGTTGGCATCGGCACTAGTCCCATTGTTATCATCAGTGCTATTCTCATTGTTGGCATCGGCACTAGTCCCATTGTTATCATCAGTGCTATTCTCATTGTTGGCATCAGCACTAGTCCCATTGGTATCATCATCGCTATTCTCATTGTTGTCATGGGCACTAGTCCCATTGGTATCATCAGCGCTATTCTCATTGTTGTCATGGGCACTAGTCCCATGGTTATCAGTGCTATTCTCATTGTTGGCATCGGTACTAGTCCCATTGGTATCATCAGTGCTATTCTCATTGTTGGCATCGGCACTAGTCCCATTGGTATCATCAGCGCTATTCTCATTGTTGTCATGGGCACTAGTCCCATTGGTATCATCAGTGCTATTCTCATTGTTGGCATCGGCACTAGTCCCATTGGTATCATCAGTGCTATTCTCATTGTTGGCATCGGCACTAGTCCCATTGGTATCATCAGCGCTATTCTCATTGTTGTCATTGGCACTAGTCCCATGGTTATCATTGTTGGCATCGGCACTAGTCCCATTGGTATCATAAGTGCTATTCTCATTGTTGGCATCAGCACTAGTCCCATTGGTATCATCAGCGCTATTCTCATTGTTGTCATGGGCACTAGTCCCATTGGTATCATCAGTGCTATTCTCATTGTTGGCATCGGTACTAGTCCCATTGTATCATCAGTGCTATTCTCATTGTTGGCATCGGCACTAGTCCCATTGGTATCATCAGCACTATTCTCATTGTTGTCATGGGCACTAGTCCCATGGTTATCAGTGCTATTCTCATTGTTGGCATCGGCACTAGTCCCATTGGGATCATCAGTGCTATTCTCATTGTTGGCATCGGCACTGTTCCTCAGTGAAAAATCTAAGAAAGTTTCAAAAGAGCAACCTGTGCCCGACAGGCACTTCAAACTTAGCAGTCTGTCAGGAAGTACATCGAAGAGCAGAGCCCTCCACCGCTGCAAGTAGCTGAACTGAATGCCCAAAGGAACATTTTGCGTGCGTGGTGTACATTTATCTGGAGTTCGCCACCAAACCTGTTACACTGTAATCAAACATTCCTCCGTACATCCACGCCAAAGACAGTCAGCAGAAAACACGGGAGTTCTGCCTCACAGAAGTCCGAGGAGCGGTCTAAAGATGGGGCAGACATTTTTATACTGTGTGAACATAGTGAACATAGTGCAATGCATAATACTTCAATACTTCAACACTTTTAAAAGCAGCTGCGAAACTTATTTCAGATACTATCTGGAAACAACCAGTGGTGCGCGCGCACCACAGAGGAGCGGGGGGAGGGAGCGAGGCAGCGGCAGCGAGGCGAACGCGCGCTGCTGCGCGTGCTAGCCACCAGTGGGAATGGGAGGAGCAAAGGCGGGACATGCGCCCGCCTTTGCCCAATCGCGTGCTGTATTTATTTAAAAAAAACACGCGAAAGCCAATAACAGCAGGCGAAAGCAAAACCACATGCACGAGCGTGTGGTTAGCTTTCTAAAGCCCGTACAAGAGGTCTCGCGCTGCGCGAGCAGGGCTGCGCACTGCAATGCTAGGCGCGAGACCTAATGAATAGACGGTATCTAAGTAGACTAATTTAATGAGGGGGATCCCTCTGTCATAGTTTAAAAAACCAAAAGGTTGTGTGCTGCTCGAGGGTAGTTATGACCCTCAGTAGCTAGACAAGTGCAGTGTTTGTTTAAAAAGAGAATGGGGTCGATATGTTTCGGGCTATAGTGTGGTCTCAGGAGGAGATCCTTCACGCTTCTTCAGGACCATAGGGGAGTGATTAAAGTAATGGGGAAAAGGGTTATGCGGGTCTACCTTAGATACCTCTAGTCATATTTAATTGTCACCTCTCACATAACACTGCACACTGACCCGCACATACCATAGGGCTAGATCACAAATGATCATATGACTTTTCATGGTATGGTATGTTATGGTGTGGTGTGGTAAGGCCTGTCATTATAGAGTATGTTATGGCATGGCCTGTCATTTGGTATATGGTATGGTATGGTATGGCCTATTATTGTATACTATGGTAAGCACTGTCACTGTATAGTATGGTATGGCCTGTCATTGTAGGGTATGGTATGGCCTATCATTGGATAGTATCTCCACCCTGACAGCAGAGTCTCCCTATGGTACAGTATAAGGAAAATATATATATATAAATTCTAAAATAAATAATGCAAATATTTTTAAATGAAATATTAATGTTTTTTACATGCATATATTTATTTTAAATCTCAAAGAAAATTTAAAAAAATGCTACAGCACTGTTAACCTATTCATGAAACAAATCTTTAATTCATATAAATATATTAAAGTGAAATTAAATTATTTTCCTGAAGTTTAAATTATAAAAAATTCCCACCTCAAAAAATATATATTATGCATTAATAATTATTAAACATGATTTATATAATTAAATTAAATGATGTAGTTACATTTTACTAAAAATATTGTTATATTCATTTTAAATTTCAAAATAGGGTACTTAATTATATAATAAATATGTACAATTGTTATCTATTTTTTAACATTATATTAGATTATTTATATTTTTAACTATTTCCAAACATTTAATTTAACATTATTTATTTTCTATCAGGTTTTTGTTTTAATTCCATACCTCTGTTATTTTCTATGGGAGGGGGTTGCCCATGTGTGGTGCTAGACTTGTTGTTTTTTTTAGCAGTAACTTACACTTGGATTCTTTGAATAGCCAAAAGTGGTCAACTTTCTCAAAAGTGTAAATTACTCAAAAATGCAAGTTGTCCTTGTGATTCAGGCCCATAGTGTTTCAAATTGATTTAACATCAATATATCATGTTATTTTATTTCTAAATAAGTGAATGTAATGCTGTTAATGTAAATTAAGCACTTTAGGTAACTTACGCTTGGTTGGCTACTGGCTAAATGTGGACATGTTTTAAGATATGGTAGGGTGATACTTTTCAGGAGAACAGTCTGCTCGTGTCACACGTGCATTATGGTTCTTCTGGAACACATCCAAGATTTCTTGGCTTGATTTTACTCCGCAAAAATTGAAGTAGGAATGGGTTTGCCAACTGGATTATGTTTCAATTACCTGTAGATCAGATGCAGTGAATATTGATAACCTAATGATTAGATTTCCAGACGGCAAAAAAAAATCCTATCCCATTAAGTTGTCAGTTGTGCGTGCTTTACATAAGAAACATTCACCCCTATTACCATTGACAGATAGTATTCAGATGCTCTGACGTAAGGTGTCTGTGCTGTCATGATAAAAAAAAGTATTCAAGCCATTGCTGCTGCTCAGTGCAAATCAACGCTGGTGCTGAGGTACCTGTGTGGTGCACAACTATTCACCCGGCTGACAGCTTTAAAAGAAGCGGCAACTGCGCCTGCCAACGAACTGCGCCTGCCAACGAACTGCGCCTGCCAACGAACTGCGCCTGCCAACGAACTGCGCCTGTCTGCTGCTTCCATGAGTATCGGTACTCTCCTTGGCTGAAGAGAAGATCCAGTATTTGAGGGGAAACACATAGGAAGTGCCAGTACTCTGTACCAGTGAGTACCAGCCCATTTAAATCACTGTCCAGGACACTTACACATAAGGTACATGTGACTGGTCGACGGGCGCGGGGGGTGCCCAGAGCAGTAGGGGGCCAGCAGAATGGGCAGGCGCACAGGCGGTGGCAGTGATTCAGGCATTTCGTCTGCTGTTCTGTCCTGGGTGCGCCTGGCCCCTATGGTATTGGTGGATTGGTGGAGTCCGACCTGATCGTGACTTTGGGCCTGGTAGGTATATGAGGGGAGGCCGCCAGAGAATACTGGGCACTCTATACTATTTCTTCCGGGTTGATCAGTGGCGTCATTTCAAGCTTGCTGTTTACTCTTGGCTTTCTTGGTACAGAATAAAGCATTTGTTGTCATGAGAAACACGTTTGACCTCCTAGGATGATTAGAATCCTCACACCAGTGTCTACAATATCTAGGGGCTTACGTTACCAACCTCTATGCACATGATCTTGTATGCTCTCAGAGTATGGGGTTCTAGGGTTTGGCCTAGCCAGAGATGGGTTAGGCCTAGCCAGAGCCTGGATAGGGGACTGCATGGCAATACCAGGTAAAGTATGCCTTTTCCTGAGGAATGTTCAGTCACTGATGGTTCTAGGTTGCTATTCGATTTTTGTTTTCTTTGTACAGAGTCTGACACTTTTGTTTTTTATCTCTGGTGACGTGAATGGTTATAGAAGTGATATAATGAACCCAGACGTAAGTGTGCAAACTCACTAGGACGTCCCACCTTGGTTAATCATGATCTAGTCTCTCCTCGGGATAAGGAGGATTTTGACTTGACCAGGATGACTCGACTACAGGTGCTGGTCTCCTTTTAATACTGATGGTTGCTCGGTGGTATTAATAACTTGCTGCTTCACTTTCACTTTTCACTTTCACTGAATAAAGCTTTTTTTATAGCTACATTTCAATCCGTATTCATTTGATAAGAATCGGGGGCTTCAGCGACAAGGATGTATGGAGGTAAAGGGTGTACAGAGTGGAGAAGGAGAAGTATAAGTCTGGGTTTTATAAATCTCATTGATTGTTATTTGATTTGGGGTTCTTTGTCAGATACATTAGGAATGCTGCGGTAGTGACTGGAGCATACCGACGGGAATTGATTACGCGGTGGGTTGGCAGGTAAGGTAAGATATGGTGGGGCACTCAGTAAAGCAGGACCTTAGTGGAGACGGGGATGAGTGTGTTGGGGTAGCAGTGACCCAGCGTGGGCAATGGGGGAGGCTAGTTAGCCTCTCTTTAAGAGGTTATGAAACGAGATGACTGTGAGGGCTGGTTGAGTGACGGGGAGGGAGTGGTTTATAGCTAGGAACCTGGACTTGGGAGCACTGGGGTTGGGCACTGGGAAAGAGCACGATTGACAATGAAAGGTACAAAGCAGTGTTTGCAGGGTGCAACCCCACACCAAATGGATGTAGACAGCCATGGCATGAGCGGTTGGCTGGAGGAGTGACGAAGGGGTTGAAAGGACACATGTACTGTCTACCGCACAATTTCATGGGAATTGCTCGATGATAGTGGTTTGCCAGGTCAATTGAATCAGCAGTGAAGGGGGCATGCTTCTTCATGTGGGGTACATTTTGAAAACGGGCTGTTGCAATACTGGTAGTTGGTTGGGCGGACAGGCAGACGGGGTGAACCAGGGTAATTAAAGGTGGTTAATGGACAGGGGGAGCTACATTAGTATGGGGGAAGTGGCATGCAAGTGGAGACATAGTCCACCTGAGGAATTTGCCTGTAAGGGGAGCTGGGGCCAGGTTGGCAGTGAAGTTCTTAAGATGTCTGTGGATGGGAACGGAACTATAGATTGGGGGATGAGTGGTGTGGGGCTGTTGAAAAAGGAAGGTTAGATGTACAATGGTGTCGCAGATTTAATTGGACACTCAGAGGGATGGTGTGTGGGTGGCAGAGGCGGGGTAGGGTGCCCGCGATATGTGGCAAGTAGCTACAGGCCGGGACTGCACGGAAGAGGACAGCGGGAGAAGTGACTGATATAATATTAGGGTATGATGGGGGTATCTATGGTACAGAATGGTGTAAAGACACTGGTTGGGTGCTGAATGGCGCTGTTCGAAGAGTGCAAGGTAGAAATGTGGAGAGTGCTGGATGGAGATCAATAGGTAGACAGACATGGAATGCGATGGTTGCTTTCCACCTCAACCTCAGGGTTCGGCTGGCTGACACATCCATCTGTCCTGTGCTCAGCAACCCTGCCTGGCGGGACCCACTGGTGCATATTTTACCTTTCTGTTTGCTACCATTTCACCCATAGAGGACATTAATGATCACTCACACAATGCTTCAGTTGTAAAAAAGTAAGTGCCGGTGTCTACGTTTTTGCTAAGAAGTCCTTGGCCGGTGCCGTCCAATACCACGGTTTCTGATACCCAGTCAGTCTAGGCAGGGTTGTATTGGGATTAAAAATCGGCCCGGGCACGATAAAAAAAAGTGGCCCACATTTGCATATTGTCTTTCCACAAAACACTGCTTCGGCGAAATTTTATTTAAAAAAAGGGGGTGGGGGGGTAAAAAGAAATGCACGGATTAGTTCACACTGGTGAAACAGACCTGAAAACAAGTGAGGCCACTTCTGCTCAGGCCCCCTGCCCCCGCTCAATATGCATATATTAATGGGCCGGCCCAACGAGAGAAAGGGAGTGACACCTCTGCCTGTTGATCAAAGGGAGGTAATGGACGCAAATCTGCCTCCAGAAAGGCCACTCAGGGCCCCACTGGGCCGCTGGCGGCATCCGAAAAACACAGAGCCGCCCAAATCGGGCCCCCCAGGCTGCCCAAAAAAGCAGCCCACAGCTGCAACTGGACACCGGCCCCTCGGGCATTGCCCGAGTGCCCGCGTTACCAATCCGACACTGACTCTAGGCTTAATTTCAGCTCTTTCCTCCACTACTAGACACTCCCTGCCTCTTCGTCACAATCTTTCAGGTTCTTTTTCATCCCTGCTTTGTTCCTTTGTCCCCGTTTTTTTCTGCTTTTTCTTCCTCCTCTTTTTTATTCTCTCTTGAGTTCATCTCTTTCTTGTTCTGAGTCATAGCCCAAAGTGCAGAAATAAGTGCCGGATCCCTGGAGGTTTTTAAAAAAAAAAAAAAAAATTTTTTTTATCAATCATGTATGTCGAAATATTTTAAATTGTTAATTGTGACGATTTTAAGTAATCATATACAATAAACTATTGACTGACAAGTGCCGAATCCCAAAAATATTAACCGGCGGGCCCCATATGGAACGACCAGCTCAAATTAGCACTGCGCTTAGAGTCTGAGTCTGAGGACGGTGCCCTCTGCTGGCTGACGCTCGTCTAGGCCGAGGCCTTCTCTTTACGGACGAGCCCATTGCAGCCGTACCACCCGCTGCTCCCCCTACACAGTCCCCTTGGGACGCTCATTAAGGAACGCTCGCAGCGTCAGAGCACGTCCGCGCGACAGGTACACGCGCCAACCCGCTTCCACCGCGCAGCAGGTAGCGCGAGGCTCCTGAAATGTCACCGGCGCCAACCGCACCAGCCCTGATTAAAGCTCAAAAGGGAAGCCAGCTCGTGTCGCCTTGCATAAGCGGTTCAGAAATAGAACCATATTGTGGAATGGAGCATTGAAGCGCAGAAATGATCAGAGCTAATAACTCCCAGCGCGGCCACCGCGCAGCATTCCTCACGGGGTGCTTGGGGATTACGACTGCGTCTCCTCCTCTCCATTTTACCAGCCAGCTCTATGTTTAAGATATGTTTTTTCATGGTTTCTGTTAAGGTTTATCGTCTTTCTTGGCTCCCTCCGCGCCACCAGCACTAAACCGATTTGCATTGAACTTTTCCGAACAACACACCACAAACTGAATTGTCTAGTTATTACACGCAATCACTCCTCATGGCAGTCATTCCATCGAGCTCAGAAGGGTTAAAGGATGATTGACCTTGCGGGTCCTTCTAGTTTCCCACAGATCCCTGCAGAGAGCGCCTATCTCACTGAGCTATCTTACAAGCTGATTTGTCGATTGCGGGTCGACCCTCTTCCCGGAGTGGACTTCAGTTATACTTACAATGGCCCATCAATGGCATGCTATTGATCGCTGACTCACGGTAATATTCGCTTTTTAGTTTTTGAGTGCAACTGGACACAGACAAATCTCCCCTCGTCCTCTCTCCAATAATGAAATTTGTTTTTCCCATTTTACCATCTTCTTCTGACAACATGATGTATGCCTCAGACAGTAAAGAGTGCCCCTGATTTTAAACACAAGTGGTAGTAATATCCGGTAGTTCTAAAGAGCTTGCTTTATGAGGCGCTCCAGGAAACACCACATTAGTGATTTCACTATCGTTGTAGTGACAAGAGTTATAAAGCCAATTTTATCAATGTTATGCCTCGAAAAACGTGCAGAAGGTATTTTCTTCATAACCTTCCACCCCCACCCCTCCCTCAGGATAATAAAGCTTTGCAGATTGTGTTCTCTAGGCTCCCTCTTGATTCAATATATCCATTCCTGCAGGGGTGTACCTAAAAAAGGTTTTAGCCAGTGCAGTGTCCCCTGAGACCAGAGGGTGAGGGAGGCCCAGAATGCCAGGCATTTTAAAAAGCTGCCGTTTCCGAAAAATGTTTTTTTTTAAATAAAATTATTTTTCTGATTTTTCCCTTTCGGGCGTCTTCCCGGGGCCTCTATGTTTACTGTTGGTGAGAGAGCTGAGGGAAGTCAAGAGGAAGGGCTGCAGGCAGCAGAGTGAAGCACTGATTCCAGAGGCTCTGTATTCCACCATGGGGAGGGCACCTGCCTGTCATTGCACAAGATGCTTTATAATTGGGTGCCTACACCATCACTCATCCAATTCCACAGTAGCCCAACTGTAACAAGTGCAGAGGACAAGTGCCAAGTAGGTGAATTAGCCTGCTAGCGCATGTGAATGTGGAGACTGTTGGCGACTGGCCAGCTCAGCCATAGGTGAGTGGCAGGAGTTCTATTCTCACTGGTAAATTAGCCAATTTGGCTGTCTTGTTAGCCCTCGCTCCATTACTGTTCTATTTAAAATCTATTTCATTATTTTCACTTTCAGTTGAACACAAGCTGTATTACATTTTTTATATAAAAACAGTAATTATTCCTGAAATTAAATTAGTCTGGCTTCTTTTGGGAGTTTACTTGGGGATTTTTCAGCCTTAGAGCACATTGAGGGCAGGGAAAGATATACAATTCTAAAGCAGTTGGATAGCTCAGCGGGATGAACACCTCCTGTAGAGCTTTGTGTGAACACAACAGTGCAAAGGTTTGAGACTGAACGAACTCTGCCATTCATATTTTTCCATTGTGATAAAATAAGTACCAATGAGTTGGACAACTATTACACTTTAAGTGGCAAGAGGCTTTTTTGTGGTTTGTGATGTGCGTTATGCGAATGGCCACTTCTTTTGTTATTGTGGGAATCTGCGCTCAGACCTCAAGAGAAGCCAAACTGACCTTCAACCTTGTGAGATTAAGAATAATATAACAGTTACGGCCGGCATGACTCGCGGGTGGGGGTGTGCTGGGGGGGGCCAGGAAGGGTCGCGCGGGGGTTGGGGGTGTTGGTTTAATTTGAATTATATTTAAAAAAAATTACTTACCTTAGCCGCCCGATCCAGTCCCGCGTCGTCTCTGCTCCTCGCAGGAAGCAGGCAGCCTCCCTCCCCTCCCCTAAGCCAATCACAACGCTGCAATGGAAGGGATCACTGACAGAATATCGAGGAGAAGAATATCGACCTGCCACAATATCGAGGTAAAAATATCGAGTGACAGAATATCGACTTCCTATCTACAAACAGGTAAGCTCAAAAATATCGAATCCTAAATATCGTTATTAATAATATAGTTTGCTAAAATATTGACTTTTTAAAGGTCTTAAAAGTAATATAAAATTAATGAAATAATAAATATAATTAAGTAAAACATACTTAAAAATGATTCAAAAAGGTTAAAATTAATAAATAATAAATGTAATGTAAAAAATAAATAAACACATTTAAAAAAATATATATATTAACTTAATAATATTAAAAAATAATTAATATTTTTAATTATAAAATGTTACAAACATAATTTAAAATATAATTACATATATATATAAACCTATAATATAAATATAAAAATAAATTATATATAATAAGTTAAAACATTAAAAAAAAAAAATTAAAAAAAATTATATTTGACACTACATGAAATATAACAATACTGAAAACGTTGCATAGCGTAGGGGATAAAATTACTATTCCCACTCCAGCGAGTGGTACAGTAGGGAAAGTGTTGGATAGCGGGTGAATAAAAATTACTATTCCCACTCCAGCGAGTGGAACAGTAGGGAAAATGTTGGATAGCGGGTGAGTAAAAATTACTATTCCCACTCCAGCGAGTGCAACAGTAGGGAAAGTGTTAGATAGCGGGTGGGTAAAAATTACTATTCCCACTCCAGTGAGTGCAACAGTAGGGAAAGTGTTGGATAGTGGGAGGGTAAAAATTACTATTCCCACTCCAGTGAGTGCAACAGTAGGGAAAGTGTTGGATAGCGGGTGGGTAAAAATTACTATTCCCACTCCAGTGAGTGCAACAGTAGGGAAAGTGTTGGATAGCGGGTGGGAATAATGTACTATTCCCACTCCACCAAGTGTAACAGTAGAGAAAGTGTTGGATAGCGGGAGGGTAAAAATAACTATTCCAACTCCAGCAAGTGGAACAGTAGGGAAAGTTTTGGATAGTGGGAGGGTAAAAATTTCTATTCCCACTCCAGTGAGTGCAACAGTAGGGAAAGTGTTGGATAGCGGGTGGGAATAATATACTATTCCCACTCCACCAAGTGTAACAGTAGAGAAAGTGTTGGATAGCGGGAGGGTAAAAATTACTATTCCCACTCCAGTGAGTGGAACAGCAGGGAAAGTTTTGGATAGCGGGAGGGTAAAAATTACTATTCCCACTTCCAAATAGTGCAACAGTAGGGAAAGCGTTGGATAGCGTAGGGGTAAAAATTACTGTTCCCACTCCAAAGAGTGCAACAGTAGGGAAAGTGTTGGATAGCGTAGGAGTAAAAATTACTATTCCAACTCCAGAGAGTGCAACAGTAGGGAAAGTGTTGGATAGCTTAGGGGTAAAAATTACTATTCCCACTCCAAAGAATGCAACAGTAGGGAAAGCGTTGGATAGCGTAGGGGTTAAAAATAACATACTTATAAATTAAATAATTTTTGTAATTAAATAATGAATTATTAATAAATTAACAATAAATTAATTGAAAATACCAATAAATAAAAAGTAATCATTACTTTAATAACATTAAATTTCTTCCCACCCTATTCCCCAATAAACACACAACCCACTCCACATAAAATTTCTCATAATTAATATAATTATCAATTAATCAATTAATATAAATTAATTACCAATTAATAATTAATTAGCAATAAATTAATTATCAATACCAATAAATAATAATTAATATAAAAATGTACCAAATAATAATTAAATAACAATAAATTAATTATCAATACCCAAAAAGAAAAATTTATAATTACTTCATTACAATTAAATTACTTCCCTCCCTAATCTCCTATAAACCCACAACGTGCTCCAATAATAATTAATACAATTAATATAATTATCAATTAACCAATAAATAAAAATTATTTACCAATTAATAATTAATTAACAATAAATTAATTATCAATACCAATAAATAAAAACTAATAATTACTTCATTACAATTAAATTACTTCCCACCCTATTCCCCTATAAACCCACAACGCACTCCAATAATAATTAATACAATTAATATAATTATCAATTAATCAATTAATAAAAATTAATTACCAATTAATAATTAACAATAAATTAATTATCAATACCAATAAATAAAATTTAATAATTACTTAATTACAATTAAATTAATTCCCACACTATTCCCCTATAAACCCACAACCCACTCCTAAAAAAATACACAATTAACATATTAACAAATTAATTATTAATAATTAATATCAAATTAATAACTAATTAATAATTTTTTTACACATTTAACATAGCTACCAGTAATTTATTTATTATTAATCAATTTATAATTACTTAATAATTAATTAATTAACACAATTAACAATATAAATTATTAAATACAAAATTATTTATTAATTAATTCATTAATTTATTAATTTCAATTAAATTACTTCACACCCTATTCCCCTATAAACCCACAACCCGCTACGGAATAAAATTACACAAAATCAATTAACATATAAGTAATTAATTCCCAAAATTTTTTAATTAATATATTATATTTAAATTTTTTCCCACCCTATTCCCCTATAAACCCACAACCCGCTACGGAACTAAAATACGCAAAAATAATTTAACATAAAAATCATTACTTTTAAAAAATTCCAACATACATTACAAACATAATATATACTTTTAACACATATACTAACACTTAAAACACTAAAAAAAAAAATCGATATTTTTTACAGCTATATTATGACTGTCGATATTACTAACTTCGATATTATAAAAAACGATATTTCTCACCTGCATTTCGATATTCTGCACCACTATATTTTTGTAAGTAGATATTTTGGCAACTCGATAATTAAAATTCGATATTTTGGTAACTCGATATTTAAAATTCGATATTTAGACTGTTTACCAATGGAAGTTATTGCCACCCGGGTCACTCGCGACCACCTCTCAGCCTTCCAAGAAATGAAGAGTCGATGAGACAGTAGAGAATACAAACCAAGTTATCTATTAGTAAATTGCGCTCGAGCGGAGTCCAGTCAGACTAGCCTCCTTAGATGCTACAGAGGGGACTGACTTCACCACACTTGGTAAAACATAATATACATTTTCAACACCCCTAAAGACCCGCCCAGGCTGGAATTTTCCAGCTCAGGCACTGAAGAACAAAGGAGGTACAGAAGGATGAGCTACCACCTGCAGAACGGGTACATGTTATCACATTTTCAAGGTCGTCTTGTTCAAGCTCAACGCTCTCTAGTGGGGGAGCAGGGCTACAGTAGAGGAAAGGCATGCGAAGGCAGAATTCATTAGCTATTCATTAGTACATTAGGATTCAACCTTGAATACGATAAACAAAAGCAACTCAAAGCAGCTTTTCGCTGAGGCAGACAGTTGGATGAGACAAAAGCTTACTTTCGATCATACAACAAAATGGCGGCCAAAGACAAAATGGCGCCGCAAATGCTAACTTAACTTGCACAATGCTAGAAGGAGTCGGTCAAACGCATTTGCAGTCCAACACCTGCAAGTGAAAGATGACATCAGTATTGTTTCCTCGTCTGGATTTTCACTGCCACTGCAGTCATCTCAATTGGCTCATGTCTGCAGTGAGCAGCTGACCCAGAATTGTGTTTTTATTTGCTTTTGTTTGTACTTGTACATTTGTTTTCTCCATTGAAAATGCACCGGTACTCATGCAAGTGAAAACGCCTGTGGTGTTCTGTACTTGCCGGAGAGGAGGTGTTGGCTAGCACAGCTGGGCAGGACATATTGGGCAGTTTCATGCCCCCTTTCAAATCTTTTTGCACCAGTGTACGTCTTTAATCCAATCCCAGATAACATCGATTTTTGCTGTCTCTCTTTAGTGGTTTGCTTATTTATTTATATTGTAGTGAAGGAGAAAGAGAGGATGTGAAAAGAAGATTTAAAAGAGAAAGACAGGGGAAATGAAAAGAGGAAGAGGACGAAGAAGAGAAGAGAAAGAAGACGAGAAATGAGGGCTAGGGAGAGGCAAAGGCACGGGTATTAAGATGTGTAGACTAAAAGAGATGGACGGATGTACTGAACTGTACATCAGATGAAAAGGACAGTGCCAGAGTGGGAGTGCAGAAGGGGAGAGAAGAGGAAAGGGCAGAGAGTGAGCCTAAATGTGGAAAGAAGCAGGCTTGTTTTTTGGCATAGCGCCAACCAGACACATCCTAGCACTTAGAAGCATTAATATTGCAGCATATAAAAATAAAACCAGCATTCAGAATCTAGCAACAGCAGTAACAGGTAGAGTGCCAAGGCGCATAGTGCGCTCTGCTTCACTACTGATCTGCACCATAGCAGCAACAGCCCTCTGGCTTGCTCAGTTCCTTATCTGTTGCGGCACTAGGAAGTCCTGGCTAGTTTCTGACTTGACCAGGCTGGCTAGGAGCATAGCTATCAGTTGTGCAGCAGATGCAATGGTGGCGTGACCCAGAGGTATTAGGGTCCCACTGAATCCCACTTATGACTATCTTCAACCACCCAGCCGACGGGCATGGGTGGGGACCATTTTACCAGCATGCATTCGAGCTCATGGCCCCCTAGCTACGCCACTGCCATCTTGGAAGTCTTTATGTATATGTTCCCTTTTTGGCTCACATTATAAGCGGCCCGGTTAATTATAATTATGTGGGGCTGTTTTACTGCTGTGATCACTGTTGTCTGGGACTTGCTTCGTGGTGACTCCAACTGCCCTGCTTCTCCCAAGATCACCAGAACAAAGATAGTAGAACCGCTGCGGTTGATACTGCTGCCGCTGGGGACTGCACGTCCCACAGTCCTCCCAGACACCTCACCTCAGGGCCGGCTTTAACACTGGTGGCGCCCTGTGCGACAATGTCTGTTGGCGCCCTCCAATGACCACCTATTCCATGGATTCCCTCACTAGCACCCTTTAACAGTGCCCCTCAAGTCTCCATAACCACTGTCTCTCAGATTCATTTAGTTTTATAGCGCAACTCTTACCAGTGTAGGGTGTCAGAGCACTTTACACAACACACACATTGCATAGAGACAATCATACATCTGTAAGTCAGTGTATAGGAAATGTTACATCAGACAGGACTACACGGTGTAGTGTAGGAGTGACATGTCATCGATACTGGTAGGCAATATAGTTTGAGTCCTTATTCTGGAAAAGCACAAATTCAGAATTTAAAACGTAACATCGTTAGGGGCTCTCTTTAATAATAAGAATTTTCACAAGATTAGGATGATGAAAGACTGGGCAAAAAAACATATAGCTCTAACATATACATTGCAGTTTGCATGCAGCTCTTTGATGACAGTTAATAGTCCAACGTTCTATATTAGGATTTTGACTTATAAAAGACAAGTTACAAAAGGATCTCTCTTACAGAAGCAGTAACCCACTGACCTATTTACATTATACCTATTTATCAAAAAGAGAGGGGGGGACGGTGGGAGCTGATTGTTAGGTCCAGTGACCCTTGCTCCCGATTGGTAACTGGTATATAAAGGGGGGTCACTGTTCCTTAAGAGGAGAGTTCAAAGTGGAGAAAGAAAAAGGAAAAGGTGTCCTGTGCTACTGTATGTGTGGGGACAGTGTATCCTCATCATGATGCCCTCACACACCCCGAAGGATGTCATGCTTCATCATTGGGCTTTTTGCTCCTCGTCGGGCCGGCGCTGCAATGCCCTATGGGTCCCCCGAAGGGTCTCTTTTTCGGAGATCTTTTGATGAAACAAGCCGTTAGGTGCGTGCGTGTGAGTGGAAGTGAGGTCTCAACTAGTGTGTTAAAAAATGACTGGAGGGAGAGTGGCTATTATTTATTAAAGTGGTCCCTCTGTGTGAGAAGTTGGCCTGGTATATGCTGTCCACTAGTTAAAGTGGCCACCTTGCACCAGTACAATTAGACTCTTATGGTAGATAGGTTTAAGACAACCTTTACAGAAAGCTATCCTAGTGGTAGCTGTGGAGAGCAGCCTTCAGGCTAAGTCTTGGAGGAATGTAAAGCAGCTTGTTTTACCACACAATCTCTTGAATCACCAAATGAAAAGACACCACACAGGTATATATATCAAATATATATGTATTTATTACTAAACAACTCTCTACTAATCTCTTGTGAGATTAGAAGTCAGGAACATATGTACAAATCAACGTTTCACAATCAGTTAAGCACAAATATGGTTGGGGCCCTAGGGGCGTATCCGACCATATACTAAAAAAGAGACTTAAGAACAATGACTTGCAAAGGGACAAGGCCCAGGGCCTTCAGAAGTGCTGGGGCCTCACGAAACCACCCAAGGTAGGTAAGTAAAGGACCCACGGGGGACGCGTGCAGTGTGTGTACACAGGCGCGGATCGCCGTAGACTTCAATGGGGCAAGTCGCGGTTAGAAATTAAGAGTTTAAGGGTACTTCGGGAGTAGCTACAAGCAAGTCACTTACAGGGTAAGTAGTTCTAGGGCCAACACCCACAGGAGCACCATAGTGCTGGAGTTACCTCACCCAGGGAAGCCGGGTGCATAGGTGTCCTTTGGTGTCGGGTCGCGGCGTCGTTTTCAATGGGAGCCACTGAAGACTTGCTGCTTGTGAAGCCAGAAGAAGTGTCCGGTGGAATCCAAGCCTGGATTTCAGAAGGAGGAAGACCTGAAAGCAGAGGGGACAGTGTTCAAAGTCACTTGGCAGTGACCCGGGGCAAGGAAGATGAATGCCCACCGTCGCCGACAGATTCAGGTCGTTCACGGGTGTCTTGACTCTTCGGCCACGAGGTCCAGGAGGCGTCGAGGACGACCAGGAGCTGGATTCAGCGTGTCCCATGAAGTCTGCAGCTGACTGCGGTGTCAGCGACCCGATTGGAGCCAACAAGCCTTGGTAGCAGCAAGTCTTGTGGAAAGAACAAAAAGTCAATGGTGCATACCAGCAAGGTCTGGGGGACTCACCCAGCGAAGGTAAGTCAGGGCAGGCCTGGAGCAACCAGGGGAGCCCTTTGGATTTGCAGAAAAGACTTCAGGGGAGCCACAAGCCGGCTGGCAAGGGATCGCGAAGACGCCTCGGGAGGATTCCTTCAACAGGGGCCCACGGTCACTCGGGACGGGGTAGGCCTCTGATCTTGGGAGGGATCTCTGCTAGAGGCTGGGACCACACGTGGTCCAAAGCACAGGTTCGTAGAAAATAGTGCACGGTACCCAGGGACTGCGGTTCCTCGTCACTCGTGGGGTCCACTTGCCTCAGCTTCGCTGGGGACTCACGATGGCCTTGGAGAAGTCAGGAAATCCTCTTCCTGGGCTGCAGGGACTTCGGGCTCCGGCGGGAGCGGCGTAGTTTGCGACCGTCGTTGCAGTTTTTGGTGCCTTCCAGAGGTAGTGGAACGTCGAAGGTCCGGGATTCTTCTTTAGAGCGTCGTCCAGGGATATCTAGTTTGCAATGCACAGGTTCCCCATCTTAGACTGAAAAGAAGGGAGGGACTAGCTCTATGACCCCACCTATGGGAGGGTCAGGGGAGTGGGTGGCTACACCCACTTCCCTTTGTCCAGTTTCGCGCCAGAGCAGGGGCAGGTAGCCCCTGAGCCGGTTTGAACTGGGGTATGCACAGAGGAGCCTCCTGCTCCCCCAGTGCAGGACTTCAAAGCACTCTAGGAGTGCACCCACCCAGCCCCAATACACTAAACCCTGTCTGGGAGGTGGTCACACCCCCTGCGACAGGATACCTATTGTTGGGCCTCCTCCACTGTGAGTTTCGGTCATCAGCAGGAGGGCAGCCCAGTGTCTGTGACTGGTGGCATCCATCTTGTGATGCCAGGGCTCTTCAGGATTCTACCGCGTTTCCACAGTAGGTACATGTCTATCCCTCTAGAAGGGTGGGATCATACTCCCACACCAGTTACTGGTGTGGGGGTATGATTCCAAAGTGTTTGACACCAAACACGACATGTTTTGATGCAGCCATTGCAAAGTTAGCATTAACCGCGAGGTTATAATGCACTTAAGAGTATATGGTTTGACCGCATTCACAAACAGCCCCAGAGAATAGACTCTGAGAGCTGCAGAGGGGCCCTGCTCAGGTAGAGGCACCCTCTCACATAGAAACTAAGCACCCTGCCCTCAGGATTGATAGGGCCTGCCTTAGGGGTGACTGATTGGTTTAAATGTGTGTGCAGGAGAGATATAGGGAACCTATATCTCAGTGAGGAGTGCTAGCACCTCCTCACCCAGGCTGCAGTAGCAGGCCTGTGGTGTCAGATTTAGTCTGCTTCCCAGGGGTGGCATAATACATGCTTCAGCCCCTGGTAGGCCTGTGAAGTACCTATGCCCTTGGTACCTAAGGTACCATATACTAGGGACTCATAAGGTACCACAGTATCCAATCACTAGTGCACCTAGAGTGCACTCCAAGTCGTTTAGAGAGAACAGAGAGGCTGGGGCCCTGATTGGCAGGGTCCCAGCCAGACTATAGCCAGAAACCAGTGTACACATCAGAAAAAAGTGGGGGCAACATAAGAGGCAGATCCTACTCTCCTACACAACCCCCCCAAACGCAGGGACACTAAACTAACCTTGACCAGTTGAGTCTTCGTGTTCTAAGTGGAAATACCTTGAGAGTCCATCTGCATTGGCATGTTGGGTCCCAGGTCTATGTTCCACTGTATAGTCCATCCCCTGTAGGGAAATGGACCACCTCAAAAGTTTTGGGTTTTCTCCTTTCATCTGTTTAAGCCATAGGAGGGGCTTGTGGTCAGTCTGAACTATGAAGTGAGTGCCAAACAAGTATGGCCTCAGCTTCTTCAGGGCCCACACCACAGCAAAGGCCTCCCTCTCTATAGCTGACCAACGTTTCTCTCTAGGGGTCAGCCTTCTGCTAATGAAAGCTACTGGCTGGTCTTGACCTTCATCATTCAGTTGAGGCAGTACAGCTCCCACACCCAGCTCAGAAGCATCTGTTTGGACAATGAACTTTTTGGTGTAGTCTGGACTCTGTAAGATGGGGGCAGTGCACATGGCCTGCTTTAGGTCTTCAAATGCCTTCTGACAGCTAGCTGTCCACTGAACCTTTTTTGGCATTTTCTTTGAGGTCAGATCATTCAAGGGGGTCACTATAGATCCATATCCCTTCACAAACCTCCTATAGTACCCAGTCAGGCCTAAGAAGGCTCTCACCTGTGTCTGGGTGGTTGGAGCAACCCATTCCATTATGGTTTGGATTTTGCTCTGTAAAGGCTGAACCTGGCCTCCACCCACAAGGTGGCCCAGGTACACAACCTGACTCTGCCCTATCTGGCACTTAGTGGCCTTGATAGTGAGGCCTGCTTTTGCAGAGCCTCCAAAACATTTCTGAGGTGGACCAGGTGATCCTGCCAGGAGGAACTAAAGACAGCAATATCATCTAGATAAGCTGAGCAATAAGTTTCCATCCCTGCCAGAACTTTGTTCACCAACCTCTGAAAAGTGGCAGGTGCATTTTTCAATCGAAAATGCTGTTTTGGCTTTTGCATCATCAGCTAACCTGATCTGCCAGTAGCCAGCTGTTAGGTCAAATGTACTCAGATACTTGGCTGAGGCCAAAGTATCAATCAGCTCATCTGCCCTTGGTATGGGATAGGCATCAGTCCTGGTGACTGCATTGAGGCCTCTATAGTCTACACAAAACCTCATTTCTTTCTTACCACCCTGGATATGAGGCTTGGGTACTAGGACTACTGGGCTAGCCCAGGGGTTATCTGAAGGCTCAATCACACCTAACTCCAACATCTTCTGGACTTCAGTCCTGATACAGTCCCTGACATGGTCAGGTTGCCTGTAGATTTTACTCTTGACAGGCAGACTGTCCCCAGTGTCCACCTCATGGGTGCACCAGGTAGTCTGACTAGGGGTCAGGCTAAACATATGTCTGTACTGCTGCAGAACTTGTCTGCACTCAGTTTGCTGATGGTCAGTGAGGCTGCTTGCCAAAGCAACACCATCTACTGACCCATCATCAGGGTTCTGTGAGAGCAGGTCAGGGAGAGGGTCACTCTCCTCCTCCTGTTCCTCATCAGTTGCCATGAGCAAGCCCATGTCAGCCCTGTCAACATATGGTTTCAATCTGTTGACATGGAGCACCCTCAGGGGGCTCCTGGGAGTTCCAAGATTCACCAGATAGGTGACTTCTCCCTTTTGCTCAACTATTGTATGGGGGCCACTCCATTTGTCTTGGAGGGCTGCTGGGGCCACAGGCTCCAGCACCCACACTTTCTGTCCTGGCTGGTACACAGTCAGCACAGCCTTTTGGTCATGCCAAGCTTTTTGTAATTCTTGGCTGGCCTCCAGGTTTTGGTTGCCTTCTTCATGTATTCGGCCATCCTGGAGCGGAGACCAAGTACATAGTCCATCACATCCTGTTTGGGGGTTTGAGAGGTACCTCCCAGCCCTCTTTTACCAAACATAATGGACCTCTTACAGGATGCCCAAACAGAAGCTCAAATGGGCTGTAACCAACCCCCTTCTGTGGAACCTCTCTGTATGCAAACAACAGGCAGGGAAGAAGAAGGTCCCATTTCCGCCTAAGCTTCTCTGGGAGTCCTTTAATCATTCCCTTAAGGGTTTTGTTGAAGCGTTCAACCAACCCATTGCATTGTGGGTGATAGGGGTGGTGAACTTATAAGTTACACCACACTCCTTCCACATTGCTTTCAAATATCCTGACATGAAGTTGGTACCTCTGTCAGAGATGACCTCCTTTGGGAAACCCACTCTGGAGAAAACTCCAATGAGGGCTCTTGCCACCACAGGGGCTGTGGTGGTCCTCAGGGAATTGCCTCTGGGTACCTGGTGGCATGATCCACTACCACCAGGATACATCTGTGCCCAGATGCAGTTTGAGGGTCAAGGGGACCAACAATGTCAATCCCTACCCTTTCAAAGGGTACCCCCACCACAGGTAGTGGTATCAGGGGGGCCTTTGTTGTGCCACCTGCCTTGCCACTGGCTTGGCATGTGACACAGGAGCGACAAAACTCCTTTGTGTCTTCTGACATATGTGGCCAATGAAAATGTGGAACAAGCCTGCCCAGGTCTTGTTTTGGCCCAAGTGACCTGCCAAAGGGATATCATGTGCTAGGGTCAAGAGGAACCCCCTAAACTTCTGAGGTATTACCAACCTCCTGGTGGCTCCAGGGGTTGGATCTCTACCCTCAGAATATAGGAGTCCCTCATCCCAATAAACTTTATGGGACCCACTAGCACTCCCAGCAGCCTCAGCAGCAGCCTGCTGTCTGAGGGGTTCAAGAGAGGGGCAGCACTGTTGCTCCTTACTCAGATCTTCCCTAGAAGGGCCCCCTGCCCCCAAGAACTCAACCTGGTCAGGCTCAAGTCCCTCTGGGGCAGTTCCTTCTTCAGGATCTGCTCCTCCTCCCTCAAGAGGGGAATCAGTGATCTGAGACAGAGGGGAAGGCCCTGCCTTACCCCTACTGCTCCTCTTCTTGGGAAGCATCTGGTCCATGGTTTCAGGATCCAGACCTGGTTCAGTGTCATGCATTTTGGCCTGTGACCTGGTCACAGCAAATACCTCTGCAGGGATGCCCAACATCTCAGCATGAGTCCATAACTCTACTTCAGACCAGGCTGAAGTTTCTAGATCATTGCCCAATAGACACTCTACAGGGAGGTCTGCACTGACTACAACCTTCTTGAGGCCAGTTACCCCTCCCCAGGAGAAATTCAGCTGTGCTGCTCCACCTGCATGCCGGAGACAGAGAGAGGCATGCAGGTGGAGCAGCACAGCTGAATGGGAGAACCTTCCCATCGGCCCTCACTGATCTCATGAGGCCATAATTATAGAAACAAGGGAGACGCTACTCCTTTCCATCAACCTGGCGGCACTGAAAAATTTAGGCCGCTAGTGATACTTTATTTAAACTCACTTTGGTCCTGAAGAAGCGCTTTGGATCTCCTCCAGAGGCCACAGATAGCGCGAAACATGTCGACCACTAGAGACCTAGAGACACCCACTAAGGACTCATATCTAGCTACTGAGGGACATAATATCCCACTAGCAGCACCACACACCTTTTACTAATGACAGAGGGACCACTTTAATAAATAATAGCCACTCTCCCTCCAGTCATTTTTTAACACACTAGTTGAGACCTCACTTCCACTCACACGCATGCACCTAACGGCTTGTTTCATCAAAAGATCTCCGAAAAGAGACCCTTCGGGGACCCGTAGGGCATTGCAGAGCCGGCCCGACGAGGAGCAAAAAGCCCAATGATGAAGCATGACATCCTTCGGGGTGTGTGAGGGCATCATGATGAGGACACACTGTCCCCACACATAGAGTAGCACAGGACACCTTTTCCTTTTTCTTTCTCCACTTTGAACTCTCCTCTTAAGGAACAGTGACCCCCCTTTATATACTATTTACATTATATGCACTTTGTTATCTGTATAGTACACGTTCTTAGCAGCAGGCATTTTAACCCTCTGCGCTACCTTAGGATGAGTCAAAACGTCCTCTAGACAATCCTCCAGTCTCTTTCCAGGAAGATGATTAATCACCAGAGTTATCTTGACATTTTAATTGATGTCTGAAAATTGCTGGAGTCCAGAAACGCAGCAGCAGGTGCTTTTAAAATGATAATATACATTTTCAAAAATGACGCCCCCACCCCAAGTCAACGCCCGGTGCGGTGGCACCGATCGCACCACCCTAGAGCCGGCCCTGCCTCACCTGTACCTCATCACACTGGATCAAAAGGCACTCTGCAGTCCCGCACCCGAGCAGTGCCCTGGCAAAGCCTGGGCCAAAGACGGGCACGTCTGCACCCCTCAGAGCCCAGAGGAGGCTGGGCTGGGCCACTCCCCTAATATTCTCCTCGAGGTACTGCTTCTGCCATCCATCGCCTCTGTGAATTGCTATTTGCTTCTAATGTGACTGAAAATCTGATCTCTTGTTGTTTACTGGTTTTCCCTTTCTGCTATTATGGGGAAAAGAAAAGCTACGGTGGTTGGGGGGGAGTGGTTAAAACAAATAAATCTAAGAAGGCTCTTAAATCTGCTGGGGGTACTTGCATCCTTGACAGGAATGATACTATACTGAAAGAGTGTGAGCAGTTATTAGATGCCGCTACACCTCCACTTGCTCCGTCTTCTCCCAGTTCCACTACTGAGCCTATTATTACAAAGCAGAAGACGATACCAGGAGTGTTCACTCGGCTTAGGCATCGGCAGTGTGAATCTCACACCGCTGCACAAATTGCCCCATGTGCTACGCCCCTATTAGTTTCACACATAATTTCAACTCAGGGCCCCCTTGAAGAAGGCTTGCCCTGCAGCAATCACTATGCCCCTTTGACAGAGCCTCCACTGACAGAGCCTCCACTGACAGAGTCTCCACTGACAGAGCCTCCATCGGTGCAGGCAGCAGTTACAGCGCTGAAGATGTCCATTTCCCCTTAATACATCAGACCCTGTAGCTTTGTGCGAGACAACTCTCGCCTCTCTTATCTTAGATTTGAAGGATGAGGTGACGACACTAAGATGAGTCATCTCCTACCTCACCTCTACTGTGAACCAACTTCTTGCATGCAATAGGGCTTCACTTATAGTTCCCTCTCAGGATCCACTCTCCACTTCTATAAGGCCTTCTGCCTTTTCATCTTCTAACCCTCCCTAACAAGATGCGCATCCAAAAGCGGGATCGCGCCAATCTTTGCAGGCCCCATCCTCGTCTTCTCGACCCCATGCTGCTGCACGCAATATGCCGGCAGCTCCTCCCAAAGTGGGCCAGCTCCCATTGCCAATAGGAGGCCCACCTTTTTTTGCTTGTAGAGTAAGGGCCCCTAGACCCGCCCCTCCAGACATTTACAGTTCTTTTCCAGCAAGCAACCTATGTAAACCTCTTGACTTTTGCAACTCCGACAGCTTTCAGCACTATAGGGACATGCGTGGTAGTAATTTCTGAACCCACAATCATTCAAGCTCCACACGGTGTTATCACAATGGTGAATGTTCCCAAGATGAGCTCAGATGCCACTTATGAAGGAGAAGATTCACTCAAAAATAAAATGATTCATTGGATCCGACATGTTAGGGGTTGCCGCTCAGTAATACGTGATGACATTATAAGTGCCAAAAGATCTGCAGGCCTTGACGCTAGGTTTGACAAGATAGAATTGATTCTAAGCAATACAGGTTTGGCTCACAACTAGGTTGCACTTGACGCCAGGACCTGTCCCCCACGCCACTCTCTCATTCAATTCAAATATTCCAGGACCAGCTATCTTTTCGACACCCACCAACAATCAGCTGTGAATGACAGGCCTTCATCACTAAGTGAAATCGACTGAATGTCAAATCCAACCAGCTTGAGGCAGCTTTTGCACAAGCATTTGCCTTCTACTCACGCTCAGCTCAATACACAAGTGACTAGTGGTAATCCTGTTATACATTCTTCCGCTTCTTCTAAGAATGTCTCCATATCACATAACGAACAGCAGGTTACTACTACCACACCTCCCCCTTATGTTCCAGCCATTACAGACCCTGATTTTATCCACAGGCTTTCTTATTCTCTAACATCTAGGAGCGAGATGTCTGAAACTACTAGTGAGACACTTACACTTTCCACATCAGGCCCTAGAGTAAGCTGCTCCTATTCTTGTGGAATTCGGCTGGTGTTTTTTTAACTAATATAAATTTGTGGGCCGGTTGCATTTTAATAATTGCCAACTCTATCGCTGCAGGGGCAGGAATTCCCAAATCGTGGAAAGGCGCAGTCATTATACCAATTCACCAATAAGGCAATGGGTCTTTGCCCAATAAATATAGACCAATTAGCTTAATCGACTGCATACAAAAAGTATTTTCCCGATGTCTATTGGCTAAAATTCAGGACCGGATGACTGATGAAGATATCCTTAGCCCGTACTAAGCGGGCTTTCGGTCTAAGATCTCTACTATTGACCAGGTGTTTTGTTTTCTTTTGATATGTTGGCGCAATGTTATCATCAGCATGGGTTCCTTATATGTTTCGTTTTTGGACCTGAGATTTGCTTTCAATTTGGTACCATGCTCTACACTCTGGCAGGTCCTGTGCAAAATGAAAATTCCGCCCGTTCTCTTGTTCTTGGTAAAACGTCCCCACAAGGGCAATTTTGCACAAGTTAGTTTGGGGAATCAGGGTGAATTGACTGACAAAATGTAAGTTTTGCGTGGCGGACGCCAGGGCTGTGTTTTGGACTCTATTTTGTTCTTATTGTTTATTAACAATATTGATTCCTTTTTAGGAACAATTGATACCGATGCCCCTTCGCTGGCTGGATCTAAAACTTCCATTATCTTATTTATGGACGCCACCCTGATAATCTCTAAGACCCCAAGTGGGTTACAGAAACTTCTCCATAGTTTTGAAGAGTTCTGTCATGCTCTGACTTTGAGATCAACACAAACAAAACCAAGCTTGTTGACCACACCCGAGCTAGCCCACTTTGGACTAGCATTTCAGGACACAATGGAGGCAGACCAATTCCATAGAGTGACATAGCTCTTAAAAATAAAAAAAATCACTTAATCTCCTTGGTCTGTTAGAACTCTGGGACCATCCCGCTTCTGCATCTTTCCAATCTAAGAAAGCATTGAAGTCACTATATTGGGAAACTGCTGCATCGAATGACTATAGGGAGGCTGTTTCCTCCAAGTTGTTTTCTGATTTTTTTCCCCATCAAGACTGTGAGTACATAAGAGCCATTCTGGGATATAGTCACTGCTCCTTTAGATCGTAAGTTATAGTTTCAGTTTTGTGTGGGCACCTAAGCGTTGAGATCTTTTACTGCAAGGTGGTCCGCTGGGTCCACAGACGTTTGTCCAGCCTGGACAGCCTCGGTGGAGAGTGTTGCCCACAGTAGCGGTCCGTGGTAGGAGTGCCGACCGGGCGGTGACGTGGGGTGGGGGAGGGGCAGGGTGGGGGGTAGTAAACCACGGATTACGTCCGAATACAGGTAAGTAAACATTTAAATAAATAAAACGAATTTCGTTGTGAGCACTGCATCGCCAAATGCGATGCAGTGCGCGCAACGAAATTCGTTTTATTTATTTAAATGTTTACTTGCCTGTATTAGGCCGTAATCCGTGGTTTACTACCCCCCACCCTGTCACTCCCCCACCCCATGTCACCGCCCGGCCGGCACTCCTACCACGGACCGCTACGGGTTGCCCATGGTTTCTTTGTTTAACCAATCTATGCTCGCCCACCCAGCTTTTGGGTTGCCCCAACCTGCAGACGCATCAGTGTGCGTAATTACCTTGTGGCCCTGCGAATTTTGAGATCAGACTCCAGCACCTCACTTGTTGTCTCACTAAATGTCTGGCTGCAATGTAGAAACTTCGCAAAATGATCTGCTAATTTATGTATTATTATGCTGGCTACTGCACAACACAGTAAATATTAGATGTTTTACTTTTCTCATTGGATATGTACTGCGTCGTTTCAAGTTGCATGTACAGTTTTATTGCTTTTATTATGTTTTTATATCTGTGTCTTTGTGCTTTTATGGCCCTTGTTGCTGAAATAAAGCTATTTTTTATTGTATTGAATAATTATGCGGTAACTCCTGTTTTCATATATATTGCAATTCAGCTCTCATTACGAGCAACAGGATTAGTTGCGCCGGGTGCGGGAGCTCCTGTTTCTGCACATGTCCTAATTATGCGTTTTGTGATAAACATTGGCAGTTCAAACCTGCCAACAATTTTGGGGGGGAAATTCTTGGTATTTACTGGAACATATGGATTTTAGTGCAACAAGCGCCAACATTTTCATATTATTCCCTAACAATTTGTAATTTGGAAGCATTTATAGCACCCGATAAATTCTGAGTCAGCGGAGTGGGATTTTATCAGGTGTAATAATATCACCCAATGCCCAGACCCCTTGTAATAAGGGTCTGTGTATTCAAACTTGCCATGTTCCAGCCGGATGCAATGCGGCTTCCATAATGCAATGATACGGCAATGCCATGTGTCCTGCAGTTATTATATATTATGATTATTCTTTTTATTATTATTTATCACTGGCAACTGGCAACTGTCATCAGTGGTATCATTTTTATTACACAGTATTTATCATTTTTATCATCCATGCTTCACAACAATATAAGAATATAAATAAGAATATATTGTAAGGTAGTTTTACGACTTCAGAACTATTCAAAATACTGTGATATCAGACCCTACTGTTATCGAAAGCAATCGTATGTTATATGCTTTGATGAATGGAACATGATTCAGGACAAGTGGGACCCATAACCTGTAGGTTCCTTAGATACATTAGCAAGAGCTCATTATCCTGTTTGTGCCTGCTGGATTATTGCCACCGGATCAAATCCCTGACAAACTGCTGAGGGGCGCGAGGAGGACCAGGGAACTACTATTCCCTACTCGCCGAGCGGCGCGCATACCGTCATTATCACTGCACGCGCCAGGAGGCGCTCAAGTAGCGGCAGGGCCTCCCGCAGCGCAGGACGCGCGCGGGCGTGCCCGGGCCAAGGGCGCACCCATCTGCGCCCGTCCGCGTTTGGACAAGGCTGGGCTGGGCCAGGTCTCTTGGCCTCACATAAGAAGGGCAGGGAAAATCTGACCAGTGAAGATAGTCATCTAGTGAATCATTCAAGGTAAGAAGAAATGTGGAAAAGTAAAACTGTGATGCCCACAGCAAAAGATCGTCCATTAACATCATCCATTACTAGCTACTTGACCACAGCTATGGGGGTGATTACGAGTGAGATAGAGTCTGTGGAGGAGAGACTGGGGGCAACACAAAGAGCATTAAATGGTGAAACACTGTTCGCGCCAGTCCCTGAGCAGGACCATCTGTTGGAGTGTATTGTGGATGACGTGAGTGCAAGGAGCGATGAAAGAGTTGTGGGGACTATGACTCCAATTGACTTGGACACATCCACGACTAATGCGAATAAAAGTGGTGTACATCAGGGGGGCTTTTTAGATACTTTATGCCCTCCGCCATCGAAAAAATCTAAGGCATGCGGTAGGGTCAAAAAAGATGCTCTGCCACCTGTAACAAGAAAGAAAACCCTGGCCCCCTTCGCAAGGAAAGGGGATAAGGCGATAGCTTCGAACATTATCTCGGGCCCAAAGAACAATGAGCAGGGGCGGTGCGTCCATTGGGGCGTAGCCCCCCCGCCCGCAGCTCCCTCGGCGTCTTTGAACCTAAGTAAACTGAATCAGTTTACTTTAGTTCAAAGACGCCGAGGGAGAACTGACAATCATGTCAGTCAGCATGACGTCGGACCACCCACCCCCTTCAGAGTCTGAAGGGGGTGGGCGGTCCTGCGTCATGTTGACTGACATGATTGACAGAGGGACCAGGGGCAGCAGGCAGCAGCACAAGTGTGCATGAGTGGGGAAAGGCAGCGAATTTTCGCGCCGTGCCCAGTCATGCGCACTTGTGTTTGCACTGGCTTGCGCATGCCCATTAGGAGAGCGAGGGTTGAGCAAAGGCTCAAACCTCGGTCTCCTAATGGGCAGGCGGGCGAGAGGTAACCGTGCCCTAAGCCAATCCTGGCGCTGCCAGCAGCGCCAGGATTGGCTGAGCCTGAGAGGGGCTTTAGGCGCAAACGGAGTCGGACCCGAGGCGGCGCGGACGGCTGACCTGCTCAGGTAGGATTTTCTTTTTTTTATTTCAAAACTCCCCCGGGTCTCACTGCTGTCAGAAACATACGAAACTTTCCTGCCAAGAGAGAGACCGTAATGCGGTGTTAATTTTGTCCTGTATTTTTTCATTTCCACTTAGTGTTATAAGCTTGGTTGCGCTGTATGGTGGCACAATTTTTGAATCGGTAGTTAAATTGTATTGTGTGTTCCTTGTGGTGTGCTTTTCATTGGATGAACAATACGAAAATGAACGTACATTTTGCAGAGCACTTGTCTCTGTATTGACTGAGGAGGTGTAATGTACGCTTGCACGTTTTTGTGGCCTTCTTCTATATATCGAAATCAGGAGAGCCTGTAAACTAATCGAAGAAACATCATCGTAGGCGTCCCTTGGGAGAGAAAGTCTTGGGAGCAGATGTGCGTAGGGCTGTTTATTTCCTGTTGAGTCAAACCACGGCCACAGGAACATTACTGTGTAGTGCTTAAAAGCAGCCCGATTTGAAGCACAGGTGTAAAACCCTACATAGCGCAGACGTGACATGGTCAGCGGACATGCATGTTCACTCTTTTACCTGCTTCATACTGTCCGTCTGTGTCTTGAGTCTCGCTTCAGTGCACTCACTGGAGCTAATTAAGCCCTCCAGTACATCACATTACATTAAAAGTAAAGCGCTGTTTGTGCAAGGCTGCATTTGTCACTTTAAGAGTTCATTTCAATAAAGTTTTGTGAACTCTCTCGAACCCTTATGGTTACAAGTTCATCAGAAGGAAAGCAATGCTGGAACGTTCTTCACTGAACTTTACAGCCCAATGTTCATGGTCTCCTTGTTTATGTACTGACAAATGGCTTTTGCTGCCTGAATAAAACAGTGGTTTACTGAAAGCAGGCACTCAAAATGCGAGCAATAAAACCATTCATCAGGACATAGAAAGAGGGGCCTGGAAACAGATGATGTATCTGGGTTAGTAGATACAGTGGTGGTAATCATGATGGCCTCAGGTTGTAGTCTGTATATTTTGGGGAAGGAAATCTCAGCCTTACCTTTGATGCACCCTCTGATCTTGTAATGCTGATCTGAGGTTTAGCAGATCTGCAGTGAGTCTTGATTTGCACCACACAGAATCCACAGTCATTGTTTGTATAACTCTAGTAGTTGTGTAGGATGCCAGTGCAGTGGCAACAAACTGTATTTTGGTTCTGGCACTGCCACTGCAGCAGTCCTAGTGATTGCGGGTTCAGCATTCCTTCTGCAACTTACAAGTAATAATAGAACACCTTCTAAAAATAGAATATATGTTCTGTTTTTATAAGGCATTCTATAATTGCTTGAAAGTAGCAGAAGGGATGCTAAACCTGGCCCTAAAATGTTAGCTTAACTGGTGATGTCCAGATCACATTTCCTACCTTGAAAGTGCCTTGCATTCAAAATGCATTCCCTGTCCACAATGCACCTCCTGTACACTGCAGTTGCGACAACACAGGGAAGATGAGAACTCTGCAGTGAAATGCAATTTCCCCACTTAAATGAACAGCAAATGTGCAG
Organism: Calotriton arnoldi; assembly: GCA_963921515.1. Lineage (NCBI taxonomy): Eukaryota > Metazoa > Chordata > Amphibia > Caudata > Salamandridae > Calotriton > Calotriton arnoldi. The sequence continues at coordinate 759,593 of CAWUFW010007844.1, forward strand.
CTTCCATTCTGGGTCTGAGGATGCTGTTAAAAAAGTGCAGCACTTACCATCAGTATCATCAGGCCCACAATGGAAGGGCATTGGGTCAAGGTCAATGGATCTGGTGTGCCATAATTTAATGCTGTAGTGGTGCTGCAACAATTGTCAGAGTGGGGGTGCTGCCATCATTGTTGCATCAGTGAACTCATAGGTCTTGTGAAAATTGCAAAGGTAGCACAAAGCACAAGTGGCACAAATGAGATAGATCCGTCCATCAGGAACTTGGGAAGGGTGTAGTATGTAACTGGAGGTGGCTCATTGAGAGGCACACTGTCACAAATATATTACTAAAAAATGGCACGGTAGCGCACTTTCATTCACATATAGCACATTTCCATTGAAATGGCCACCTCATTTTCATATCATGCAATTCTACTAGTAATATTATAAAGCAATGATTTGCACACTCTTTTTTTTCAAAAGAAGATTCCTCCCGATCCTGCCTTATGATAGGCTCGACCGCGACTTTTACGCCCCACCACTTTCTAATGTCACCAGCCACCACTGACAATGAGTCTACAGGGGGGACTGTGCCATTGATAGATCTTACCTGCACATTGGAGGTCACCATTAAGTCACTCCTAGAACAATTAATAGGAGTATTGAATAGTATTGATACATCTTTAAAAATACTAATTGGTGCTACTGCCTCCAAGCTAATCTCGGGCTCGGGAATTGCCCTTGACTCCTCTTCTAATTTAAATCAGGGTATGCCACAAGAAAGGCCTCCCCAGTTGGCATCCCCAGCCAAAGTTTATCCTATTAAACTGCCACAGTCAGCTGAAGTGCAAACACAGGATGAGGGTCGGCCAGGTCCAACATTCAGGCAGAGAGAGACTGGAGGAATTAACCCTGCAGACGGTCAATATATTACATCTTTATATGGTAATCGGAAAAATGTTAAAAGAACACTTCATCTCCCACCAGATGCTACACCATATGTCATTGTCCTGAAAAATGTTCCACCTCTGCCAGGAGACAAAGAGGAAGACTGGAAGCAGCTTAAGAATAAAACTGTTCACTGGTTGGCAAAAACCGCGGATTGGACCAGTAGTAGTGAATTGTACTACAACATAAATAACGTAGAACGGGTGTCATGGGTGGGCTCACAGGTAAAAACAGATTCAGGGGACTGTATTGTTGTTAATTTTAGGGACAGGTTCCTGGTCCACTGGCTTATGGATAGGCTCTCCTGGGTTGGCAATGGGAGGAGTCCTATTGAGGCAGTTCCCTTGGGGTATTTTTATAAGCCAGAAACAAAAAGAGGCCCATGCCCTGAACACACAGCTGCTAATATGTCATCCGTCTTTGCTATTCCAACCATTAACCGTTTCTCTTCATTAGATTATGTAGACTGACTGCTTTGTGAAGGCAGGGTCTTGTTTGGGGTAAATTGTGGTTCATCACACATATTGCCTAATATTCAGATGCCAGGGATGGTTAAGTCATTGCCAACCGTTGTCACGATGACAGATAGTGACTGTTCTGTAGGGAATTCTCATGTATCCTACAATATCATTCCCATTGAAGAAACGTCTAATGTTTATGCGTGTGGTTTGGATGACTCTGTTTCCCCTGTGATTTCTGATTTAGCAAGTTGTACCTCCCATGTACTACCAGAGAGCACTGCATTATCATCTAATGTTTTGTTGTGCGGAGAGTTGGATTCTCATGTGGCATTAAGGGACATGGGGCTCAAAGAGGGCAATGTTCCATCTTTGTCTTCTTTAGCGGAGGGGCCCATTGGTCCAAACATCTTGACAACTTGTGGTAGCCTTTTCTGGAATATCGCAGGTTTGTCGCATAAATTAGCAATGAAGGATTGGATCGCTTTTATTGAGAACTTTAGCATAGTATGCTTTCAGGACACATGGTTGCGAGATATTGTTCACATAAATGGGTTTTATTCGATTTATACCCCAGCCATGGTTTCCTTGGGCGGACATGCTAAAGGAAGCTTATTAACACTGGTCTCAACAACAATGGATGGCAGGCTAGGGAAGATTAAGTGTGATTCATCGCATTTTCAGATTATTAATATTTCCCTTAGGCGAAACTTGACATTGATACTTGTAAATTTCTATCATAATAGTTTCAATGTCAGAAACACATGTATTGCTCTAGAGTTGGAATATGCCTTGTCAAGCCATATTGAGGAGTTAAAAACGGATTTCATAGTGTTGTGGGGAGGTGACTTTAATTGTAAATGATGCCCTCTTTCAAAACAGGGGGCTTGCCACTTGGTACCTGGGGACACAGAGGGTAGTTGTCATTTTAATCATAATCCATGTGGGAATATTTTTAATTCAATATTATCAAGATTTTCCCTTTTTCTTACCATGGAACTCATGGATTCTTTAGAAACTGATTTAGTAACATACAATGGGAGAGGCCATTGGCACCTTAATTGATTTTATTGCTTTTTCTGAGTATTTTAAATCTCCCTCCCTGGTCTTTATTATTCATAAAATTCATTATAGTGATCACTATCCCATCTCTTTCGAGATGGTGATTGAAACTGATGTGCAACCCGCTCCTATTAGATCAGGCCCATTAACCTATGATAACAATAAAGGGCTACTTAGAAAGTGGTCCACTATAAATCCTGATCGGGTTTTACATCGAATAATAACAACTGACCTGAGTAATGTTTTAGATTGTCTGGAAGATAGTATAAATCAATTAGTTATGGTAACATCTTTCATGGCAATAACTGAGACTGTAAATGCCGCATTAACTAAAGATTCTAGGCTTAGGCCACCGAATAACAAAAGGTGGTTTAATGACGACTGCACCCTTTGTCATAATAAATTAATTAAGACATTGAAAATAAAACTCTGAAACTTAATAGAGGTAAAACAGTTACGCCTTGACTATAAGCAGGCGCTAAAGAAACGCAAGCTTGAAATTAGGCATGAAGCTTGGGAACAACTGCATACAGCCTCCCAGAGCAGAGATTCCAAAGTCTTTTGGCAAACTGTGAACCAGGATTATTTCAATGTGAATAACAGTGGCAAAATTGATGTGGCAATCATGCCCAAGATTTGGGTCGAGCATTTTTCAAATTTGTATAAAACTGCTAGTGATCCTGTTTTTAGTATTAATATTAACTTTGGGGCATTAAACATGGCACCTCCGACATTAGGCGAGGTGGATAGGGCCTTAATTCAGACTGTGAGGAATAAGGCCTCTGGCCCTGATGGTATCCCCGCAGATTTGTTTCTGGCCAACACATCCCTGTGGCTTCCACTGCTAACAAATATCTTAAGCTGCTATGTAGCTCAAGGACCTCCTGACTCCTGGAGAACCGTGACAATAGTCTCCATTTTTAAAAAGGGCAATAGGGCGGATCCTAAATGTTACCGGCCAATATCTTTGATTGACTGCACCTGTAAGATCATGGGCAGAGTAATCTTAGAAAGACTGGAGGTTTGGGTAACAGAGAACGGTAAGTTCTCTGATATCCAATATGGCTTTAGGAGAGGCCTTGGCACGGTAGAACAGTGCCTCAATCTGCATGTGGTCATAGGCAAATACACTCTAGTTAAGCTGGGTTCCCTTTATTTAGGGTTTATGGACCTGACGTCTGCCTTTGACTGGGTGCAGAGAGGAAAGCTCTGGGAGAAGATGTTGGAGATGGGCATAGAACCAGCAATTGTGCATTTCATAGCAACCATGCACCGGGAGGTCACCGGGAGGGTTCGCTATGGAACAGGTGGGGAACTCACTGCCCCAATTAAAATGAGCCGTGGGGTCCGCGAGGGCTGTGTGCTTGCCCCATTTTTATTTTGTCTGTATATAAATGATTTAGAAACTTCTATTATAAATGGGCACGTGGATGCTCCCCAGATAGGCCGAAGGCTGTTACCGGCCTTATTATATGCAGACGACTGTGTTTTAATGTCTCGAACCGGGGTGGGGTTGCAACGGCTTTTAATTGGTTTTAATAATTTTATGAGTGACCTTGGCCTTAAGACCAATGTTGCTAAATCTCAGATTATGGTGCTGGGCAAACATCCTACAACTTTAAAGACATTTTTTATAGGCAGTGAGAGATTGCTTCATGTGCCTACTTTTTCTTATTTGGGAGTTCTTTTTGATTCAAAAAGCACATGGCTTCAGTTAATGGAGGCAAGGATTAGGGGTTTCAATCAAAATCTGGAGGCCATTTTTAGATTTGCTAAAAAATTAGGGTCACGCCCATTAAAAGTAATAATTGAGATCTACAAGGCTCGCACGTGCGCTGCCACTTTGTACGGTGCTGAAGTCTGGGGCTCATGCAATACTTCAGGCCTTCAGAGAGCTGAAAATACGTTTTTGAAACGCCTGATGACACTTCCATCAAGTACTTCTGCCACTCTGTGTCATAGTGAGCTTGGCAGGATTCCCCTATCCTTTCGAATACAGCTAGCGCCTCTTTTATTGTGGTATAATATCTGGGCAAAAGAAGAAACAGCTTTGAACCGTGCCATTATCACAGATTGTTTAAAACTGGAGTGGGCAAGCAAAATCCCTTGGCTTTCCTATGTTAAAGCCCAATTGAGGAATTTGGGATTGTCAGATTGCTTTGACAACCCAGTAAATACTGCTAAAATACCAAGGGCTAAGTTAAAGAAAGAATATATGGCGTACTCTTATTTGAAAAGAGATACGCAGGAGATGGGGAAAAGAAGGGTTTTTGAGCACTCACTTTTGGTTTGTTCTTTAGGGACCGAGCCCTACCTTTCTTTCTATTTTAGCCATGCTAAATTATATTACCTTATAAGGTTTAGGTTTGGAACCTCACATCTACTGGTCTCATATCCACGAAATGTATATTCAGATGCCAGATTGGATGTATGTCCTTGTGATTCACAATCGAAGCAGAGCACGTTGCATTTCATGTTCTTTTGCAAACTCTATATTAACCCAAGGCGTGTCTTTTTAATACCACTTTTAAAATTCCTAAAACTAAAAATAAGAAGGTGTCAGGCAGCTTTGCATTATCTCCAGCTTTTAAAGGATGAATTTATTTGTCTGATCGTTTATAGATATATCTCCTCTGCAGTTCGACTCCGGAATATTGTTGGGAAATGAGCTCGTATTTCATTATTGCATTATATACTTATTGATGTTTGAAAATTGATGCCAATAGGCAGTATGAATGTAGATTTCTAATTTTTATTGGTGTGTCTATGGCGGTGATATTCATTTCATGAGCTTGCTACCTGGACATTTGTAAATTGCCCTCTTTTTAAGGAATATTATTGTGTATTTTAAATCAGATTTTTTTTTTTTTTTATGATGTACTCTTTTATGGCTTGGAATATAGCCGAATAAAGATTTCTGACTGACTGACATTAGCAAGTCCATTAATAAGTTAAGCTATCTGACGACAATGACGTCATAATATAGGGCGCTTAATGGAGGCAGCGTTTAGAGCCATGCTACAGCACCTGTGCAATGTTGCAACTTGGGTTCAGCTCCTGGCAGGAGATAACACTGATTCCACCTACCTTTTCACCAGCATTCATCTGACCCTTTGAAGTCAATGCTTTTCCGGCAGTGCTTAATTTGAGCCGGTGGTTTCCGGTGCTCAGCACCCGCACTTAATTGGTTTCCAGTGCTGGCACCAGCACTTAATTGTCAACACCGCACTTAGGGCAGTCTGCCACATGGTGGCACTGCTTATCTAATTTAGAGATGAGCAGAACAACGGTTGTTTATGAATACAATATAAATTAAAAATTACTAATACCTGCCTGCCCAGCCATTCCTTTAGCTTTGGGGACCTGGAATAATCTATACTGTCGCACTTGCCGGTGGGAGAGATGGTTAGTAGTTGTTTTGGCAGCAATGACAGGGGCGATGGGTGGTGCAAGCTGCAGTGGCCTCCTGATCAAGGCCGGACATTTATTATTTTAAAAATTAAGCACTGTAAATGTTCTCTTTGTCCAGTAACTGGCTTTAAATAGCTCGGACCAGACACCATTGTGTCACACTGCTCCCTCTATAGGTCAGGAGATGTGGTTCAGTGGATGAGACCTCTGCTGTTCACCCAGGAGACCCAACAGTTCATTCTGGCTTCCTCGCTTGACCAATTTGTGCGTGAATCTGGGGACATAGTTTCACAACTGCAAGTGAAAGCATTCTCCACACCTGCCAACATGTGAGTTGCTTCAAAGTAGGTTGACCCTGAAAACGAAACATTATTTAAAAAGATAAAATGTAACAAGTTTGACTAAAAAAACCTTGAAAGCTTCACCATCTAAAAACAAATATGTGCCTGGAGCCACGTTTGACAGTATTATATATTCTCACGGTCCAGCATAGACCCTGGTTAATGTAACTTTTGCTCTCAAAGCTATGCCCCTGAGGTCCACATTTCAACATTGTTAGTTCTGCCTTGACAGTGCAGTCCTATACTATACCTATTGTTACTAATTGTTTAAAATATAGATAGAACGGTCTTTGACTCCAGCCAATTAAGTATATCTCTCTAAACTCATACTGCTGATTGCCTGGTGAAGCATTCTGCCTCCGATGGAGGGCTCACATTACAGTGCCTGAGGGACTATTTTACATTTCTAAAGTACACTGAATGCTCACACCTTACATTTTTTGTTTCTTTTTCATAACAGCAGGATTTTCCAAATGTTTTAGTCGGGGCTCAGATTTTGCATACTGCAGTCCTCCAGTTACACTGATAAACAAGCATTGGCAAAGCCTATTGGTCTGGCTTCCACATGCCGACAAAGGCCTGTCAAGCAGTCTTCAACTCTGGCACTGCAAGAGGGGCAAGCTTAAAAAATCTAATGTGTAGCCTGCTTTTAGGTCCTGTCATGACTCAGGAGACCAAAAAAGAAAAATAGTCCCCACACTGCCCCCCTCAATCCGGCCCACCTGGCAGTGCCAGAATACTAGACTGCCCGACAGGTCAATCCAACCCGGGCTGGACTGGAAACCCAAAGCAGCCCTGGCAATCTTGTCGGACCGACCCCCACCCTGGTGGGGGGGGGGCACAAGTGTCAAGCAGCGCTGCTTAACAAAACTGCCCCCCAGCACTGCTGCTTTTGCTACTGGGGGCCGATATTGCAGCATCGCTGCAAAACCAGCCCCCAGTAACAAAACCAGCTCCCACCACTCCAAAACCGGCCCCCACCCTTCCAGCCTCCCGGGTCAACGCCCGATGCCCACTACGGCCAGTCTGGTGCTACATCCAAAACTGGACACAGACATGCTCAAATGCTATTACATACTTTTGTACACTCAAGCGAGAGCCTCGAGTTGTATCTGGGGTCTCCAAGCGATCATAAAGAGGACACAAGGCCAACGTTACTTTTGGACCCTGCACTTTGGCACGTAATGAGGGATCTAAATTAACGTTAGAAAATGCCTCTAACCAACAAGTCAGTTAACAATATTGATACCTTGGTTCGAACTTAAATGACGAAAAACCTGTATGTCAACCTTTATCAATATTCACCGTGCATGGATGGATTTATGCAGTCACAAACTTCTGTTACTACTTTTTATATCTGTAGAATATTTATTTTTGCATAGGTGAACCCTGCTCATTTTTAGGTCTCGCTAGACACCTCCTTATCCCTCTGTTGCAAGACCTCTTGTTTTTAAACAATGTTAAAAATGTGAGCATTCATTGGCCGGACGCCCTTGATCTAATAACGCTGCTTGGTTATTCTTGCATTGATACTTCTTGAATTAATCCTGTTTGGCGTTAGAGTAGCTGCTGTGGATTCACACATGTCCATGACCTGCATATTAGGATAGTTGTTATTCCTACTTACCCTTATAGTAGTATTTGGGCACACAAGGATTGTAACTGCGTGGGTCAGCCATTTTGTCTGTTCCTATGCATTTGATGCTGATGATTGCCTCACTCACTGATCAATATTGAGACAGAAACGGCGACGCGCCTTTTGCATCTCCCTCAACGAACCAATGAGCGCCAACGCATCAACTATTTGTGGTATTCTTAGTACATATGGACACTATATGAAGGAAGAGCAGGGTAGTACCTATATGCCCTTTGCATGGCTTCATCATAATATTGTCTCCACTACTGGACATACATATGCTTCTTGGATGAACCCCATATATTTTTACGTATTGGAAAGACATACTGACTCTATGATTTTAAAAAGGTTTATAATGATTGTTTGTACGCCATTTTGAACAATCTATCAACAAACTATTAACCTATCCATCGATGATCAACATTTAATATTTATACATTTTTGCATGTATATTTATCATTTTTTATTTCAATTCCCATGTATTTCTCAAGTAGGGTCGGATGTTACGTCATCCTCCTTTTGAATCCCATTTATTTTAAGTAACTTTCTAGTTACCTCCAAACAATAATCCTCTGACAGATCGTTGGCTATTTATGTTAACATGTATTCAATAGTTGCAAACAATCCTGAAGGTTTAGAAGTGATCTAAAATTAAACAAATGCAATAGGAAGTAAAACCGGAAATCATTAGAGAAAACTTGAGCACTAAGGGTAGGAGGCAACACATTTTCAAGGGTCTGTGAGGCATCAGTAGGTAGTTCACCCAGCAGTAGCTTCCAACACTTCCGGATTACCAAATAGGCAAAGTAGTCACCGGCCTATGGGCTCCACTCATTTTAGGGGGTCCACGACAATGGATCAAAATAATATTGATTTGATCTTGAAAGAAAATTACAATCAAGCTTTCTTAAATTGTTTCCAATTAATTTTTACGTAATATTATTAATAATTGTTAATGTTAAGTTTTGTGTAATATAATTGGTTTATTAAAACTGTTGGTTGGTAAAATTAAAAACGTACTAGGAGATAATTTGCGAGGGGGGGGGGGGCAAAATTTTGACTGCCTAGAGGCCTCCACAGGGTTTAATCTGGCACTGGCTTCCAAAATGGAGGGCTCAGATCAGTGAATGAGTTCCCAGGAATTTGAGTTTCCCCACATTGTGGCCTCTCACGACTCAGGAGTGGGCAGCTAATCACCTCTCCCTCCCTATAAGAGTTGCCCAGTATGTATAGTCGTTCCAAGAAAGATCGGGCTTGATTACACTGCATTTATTGCCTGTTAAGTTTATTGAAGTACATACTCAGTTGGACTTTTCAAGCATTTTATGAACAAATGGTTGGAATACTTCTGAATCCCCAGGCCTGGTGGGTCTTATGTTTGTACCAACATTCAACATGGTGGGGGGGAGGAAAGGCACCAAGTCCTGCTCAGAGGCTATCAATAAACATCAAAGTAATGAACTTTTCCAAAGGATGCAGAATCAAGTAGCTCCGTTCTGCCCACAAGATCTTCACCAGGGACACCGACCTACAAGACTGGTACACTCCATGGATAAACGTCCAATGACCTTCTGCCACCCCTTGTCTACCCTCGGTGGGCACTCATTTCCTGTGATGTAAGATGTGATGCATTTTATGATACAGGGAATGGAACTGCTGTAGCAGCTACAGCTGCCCACTTTGGAACCGGGGAACCAGGTTTTAATGCTGGCCTCAGCTGAACATCCTGTGATTCTGGACAACTCACCTAATCTCCCCGAGCCATTAATCTGGTTCTCTTTTAAAGCGCTCCAATACCATCGGGTCAAGTGTGCGCTATATAAAACTACCAAAAAAATGTGCCTCGGTGGAGGGAGCAGATTTAGCTACATCAGAGAGTGTATAAGTGTACATGTGCCACCATGGTGGGCTGGGGCGGCTTTAGTGACTGCAGACAGGATGTCAGGTTAGATGTCAGTTCTAAGAAAAGTTATTTTTTTACCTACTGCAAAAGGAGTACATTGTTAGGTATGTCTGCTATAGGTGGAGAAAATGCAGTTAGTTTTAAAGAGTATTAGTGGCCTTAATGAGAGGCAAGAGGTTTAACTGCTACAGAAGATGTGTATGGTCCATTGCTCTCTCTAAGGGGAAGAGATGGCTTATCTACTGAAGAACTGAAGAAGGGTTGTATAGTTAGATGAGCCCTCTATGGGCAGGAGAGGTTTAGATGCTGGAGAAGGTGTGCCCTCTAAGGTATGCATGGCTGTCAGGAGGGGAAGAAGAGATGGCATTATACAAAAGGCCCCACATTTTCCAAACCCTCACTTTATTTGCTTCAGCAAAAGTTATAAATTTTTAAATTGAAGGTAAGCCTGCCATCTTTATTAGTAGAGACATATTTCATGTCTACACCACTAGACGGCGTCCAACACAATTTTTCTTCTTTTCGGGCGTTTATGTATTTTTCATAAACTCATAATACTCATAAACAGGTGTTTCAGGCACCTGGCAAAAACGGAAAAAAGCGTCCAGCGGGCCCAACATTGATTTTTTCCCCATGCCTTGCAACAATTGACAAACCTGATGGGAAGGTCGGGGTTAGCTACAGCTACTGCAGGTGTATGGTAGATATGCGTCAGTGGGATCAGGTGGTTACCTACTGCTGAAGGTGCATATGGTGAGATGTGCCGTCTGTGGAATCAAGGGTGCACATAGTGATTCTAGAGTTAACCCCCACACATACCATGTGGCGCTGTAGGAGACCACTGAAATTGCAAAATAAAACAGATAATAACCATAAGCGTAACTGCATCTAGTCTCACACCTCTTCACAGCACAGCCCGCCCCCGGCTGGGAGTCCATCCCTGCGGAAGGCCTGTCTGGTTAAGCTGCGCCCTCAGGTGAGTGAAGGAAATTCTGCGACTGCATAAGGTGTATATGTCCTCGTGTTTCCTCTGGTAGGGGTTCCCTGCTTCAGAGGGCATGTAGGCGTCATCTGCAGCCCCAGACATATGTTCGTGCGTCAGAAAGGGCGCCCTCTGTTGGGAGTCCATCACACTGCAGGAGCGTGTGCGTCAGATCTGCCTCCTAGAGGACAGGGGGTCGCTGCTGTCCCAGACGAGCTCCCTGCCGATTGGAGGTTCCAAAATAGCAGATCCTGTGTATGCGCCAGGTGTGGGCCCCGCGAGACAAGGAACTCAGCCCTGAATCGGCAGGGGTGTATGCATCCAATGCATGCCTGGGAAGGGCAGTGGAACTACGCTTTAGGTTCATATGCGTAACATATGTACCCCGGGGAGAAGTTTAAGCTACACTGAAGGTAAATATTCATCGGGTGAGTGCTCTGAGTTGAGGTTTGAATTGAGAGACATTAGAGTGTTTCTGCGTCAGGGTGCGTCTTAAGGCGAGGTTTCCGCTGTGCTAATGATGTATTTACATCTGTCAGATCGGTGCCCCGAGGTGAGGTTACCGCTACTCTGAAATTGTATCTGTGCCACATGAGTGCGCCGTGGCGAGGTTCCAGCTATGCTGTAAGTGTAATACTAGTGTGTCCTTAGGCGGTGGCTTATGTGTGTTCAAGGTGTATATGATTTAGATGTGTGACCCGAGGCAAGGTGTCCGCTGTGCTGAAGGTACATATGCATCAAAAGCGATCCTCGAGACCGGGCTTCAGGTCCAATTAAAGTGTATATGCGTCAGCAGGGTGTGCGCTCCGAGGCGGGGTGTCCAAAGTGCTGAACGTGTATGGGCGACAGATGCGTTTTACTGACGCGGGGTCCCCGAGACAGGGGTTCAGCCACATTGAACGTGTATACGTTTCAGAGGTCTGCCCTGAGGAGGGGACTCAGCCACGCTGGAGGTGTATATACGCCAGATCAGCGCCCTGAGGCGACATTTCTGCTACTTTGAAGTTGTGCATGCTCCATATATCCGTACAGTGAGGCAGGGTTTCAGGAGGACTGATGGTGTTGATGCGTTTGGGCGTGCCACGAGTATGTGTCAATTCTCTGCGGAAGCGGGGATCAGCTACGTTTATGAGTCACGGGTGTGCACGATGCGCATTCACAGGGGTATATGAGTCAAAGAAATGCCATGGGGGTGGGAGGGCTCAAATTTGTTGAAAATATATATGTGTCAGTTGTGTGCCCTGACGAAATGTGCCCGTCTCAAAATGGAGTCTCTCTGATCAGTGCACGAGCTGTGTGATAGGGCTCCCGCCGGGACCTCTGCTTGAGCCTCACCTGTTTCTCGGAGTACTCCGGCGAGTCGTACGCGGACAGGTCGTAGTAGGGAGTCTGAAGAGGCAGCTTCTTCATGTCCTCGTCTTGCTGCATGTTCTCCAGGTGCACCACCTGAGGGGAGTACAAGAACACAAGGTGAACTGAGAGGCGCCGCAGTGGCAGGGACTCGCCAGGAGGGGGAGGCAGAACCCTCTCAGCAGGGAGGAAGAATGTCTGAGGAGTCAGAGACAGCAAGCATTGGTGCATTTTAGCGATCATTCTGAGAGACTCGTGGGGAGGGGCGGGGGCGTGCTGCGAGACATCGCTTGAATGTGAAACAAGGAGGGGGGGGGGGTTAAGGTAGAAGGGTAGAGATGGTAAAGTGGAGATAGATGAATGAAGTGTGGACAAAGCAGAAGCAAAGAACCGTGCCTAGCACATTCACAGCACTTGTCAACAACACTTATATAGATGAATAGAACAGATTAACAAAGCAGGCACCTCTCCGCTGTTTCTCCTGCATTTCAATAACACAGCACAAGCATCTATCTAAAATCTACTGTACTCTTATCGCAAAGGTATAAACACATCTTACATTGCTGCTGTATTCCGAATGGTACATTTTTGACACTTCTCTTCTGCAGTGCTAAAACGTGAATTGGATACTAAACATTCTGCAGGTATCTACCTGACTAAGGGCCCGATTCTGATGCGGGTTGGAAAAGCTTCCCGACTGAGGGCCTGATTCTGATGCGGTTAGGAAGGCCTCCTAATGGCATTTGCTCCTTCCAAATCGGATCGGGAACGTGTCTTCCCGACCCAGGGCGCAATTATGATGCGGTTAGGAACATATGCTCCCATTGAAGTCAATGGGAGTCCAACCAAATCGTATCTGGAAGCATCCGGATGCATCGTACTCAGTCGGTCGGACTCTCCCGATCCGAGTGGGTCGGAAACCATTTCCAAACCGATTCGGTCGGGAAGCTTTCCAACCCGCATCAGAATCAGGCCCTATGTTTTTTACTAACTTTTTTCAGGCGTCTAAACCAGAACTGGTGCAGTTTTGCAGACTTTACAAACGAAGTACTTCACAAAGGATTTGGCAAAACATTACTGTGTGGAAGACGTCTCTGAAAATCAATTTTTGCAAAATAACTCTCCCACTACAAATTCATTTGTGCTATTGTTTTGATGCAAAACATAATTTTCAAGGTTTTTCTGCAATTTAAAATGTACAACTTAATACGGTTGAGAAGACGATAAAGAAATGTTCGAAATTTGAGAAAGAAGAGCTTTTCTTTGCAGTTCAAGACACCTTGACCGGGTAGCCCTAGCAGGTAAAACATTTGTAGGTTTAGCACATATAAATCTCGTCAGAGATGTACAAACTGCATTGGATGACATTACATTGCAGCAATTATTTGGTGGTCCTTATGCCTGATGGGAGAGCAAAGCTTCCAGTGTGTATCGAGATCCTGGCCACCTTCTACAGAGTGCTGTGTGGTGGAAGGTGTTGATTGCAGATTGACATATTTAGGAGTGTGGAATGAGGTGCATGAAGTTTGGAGGCAGGTCATCAACATGGTGCAGCTTCATTACAGCGCCAACACATAAGGTGTTAGTGCAATAGTGTAAGGAGATATATATATATATATTACCTACTGGCGGTCGCCAGTAGGTAGTTATAGTTAGGACCTAGTTTCCATAGGAAAAGCATTTTTTCTTTTGCCAATATCTTTGGCGCCGTTTGACGAATCTTCGCAAAATTTTCAAAACTAATGGCCCGCTCAGGTCAGCTCCTGTTTTGAAAGTTTTGGGGTGATTCGTCAAGCGGGGGCCGAGAAAAAAGGGGGGTCCCAAAACGCGTTTTCCCCATGTTAATTTCCATAGGAAAAATTGGAACAGGCTACAGCCCGAACTGCTGAACGGAATTACACCAAATTTGGCAAAAAGGGAGCCCTTGGTTCAGAAAGAGACCTTTTTTTTAAATGGTGTAAATCCGTTCAGTAGTCCCTGAGAAATTAAAAAAAGAAAAATATCGATATCTGAGCACCGAGGAGGGTTTGCGAACCCTCCCGGGCACGAGCTTTACTCTGATTGGCTGCCAACACTCTAATCCAGAATGTGTTGGCAGCCATCTTGTGACTCGGTAACCGAGTCACAAGAAAAAAAGTTTAAAAAAAGGTGAAAAACAAGAAAAGGGGGCAGGGTAGAAACACCCTGACCCCCTAGGCCTGCTCAGGGGGTTCACAGGGACCCCCAGGGCCCAAAAAAGCATATATCTTTTTAAAAACAGCCGAATTCGCGCTGGGGCCGCGAATCCGGCCGAGAAACTTTTAATAAAGCGCTTCGTTTTTGAAAGCCTCCGGGTCGGCCAGGTCCCGGGGGCACTCACCAAATTAATTTGCGGGGGCCCGCGGGTGCCCCCGCAGCCCCGGGGACCGCCAGCTCCACGGGGCTTATGAAATTGAATGCAGGGGGCACGCGGCCCCCCAGCACCCCAGGGGACTGCCACCTCCCCGGGGCTTCTTTAATAAATGCGTGGGGGGGACCCTGCTGTGTGGGACTTACTGGAGGTAATAAAAGGGGTAGTGCGCCAGAAGCCGTGTTTGCAGTGTGGTATAAAAAGGGGCGTGGCCTCGGAACACCTCTCTGCAACGCAGCTCTGTGGCGCTTACTGGAGGTACCTGGTGGGCTACTTGGCTCCCAGGGACCCTCAAGATTCAAGGGGACTTAATCCCCCAACTTACAATGCGCTAGGGGGCGCCTTTGCACAGTGGTGCAGGGAGTGGGCGGGCCTGATATAACAAGTTAGCAATCCTGCTGTGTGGGACTTACTGGAGGTAATAAAAGGGGTAGTTGGCCCCCAACGTTGACGTTGGGGGCTAACTATCCCTCCTGTTACCTTCGCTAAATCTCACACAGTGGGATTGCTAAAAGGTGTTTGGAGGCCACGCTCACCTTTCTCCACCACTCTGCAAACGCGACTGCTATGTTATAGTTAGAAATTAGCATTTAAAAAACCTTTGAAATTCACTGAAAAAACCATAGGTTTCGGGGACGTTATAGTTAGTTGGACATTTCACTCGTACAAAACCTGAGAAATTCCACCGTTATAGTTAGTTCAGCTAACTATAACTTATGCCCCCACAATGCACTGCTGATGACGTCACATATTACATCATTCATGACATGGTCAGTGACATCACTGATGACATCACTGATGACATCTCAAATGACATCACTGATGACATCATCCACGTGAAAATCTGATGCACCTCCTCACACCCTAATATAACCTTTGATACACCCACTCTAAAATACAGACTACCATTTTCGAAACCATAGACACACCAATAACAGTTACTACATACGCACTCACTGATTCCTAGGTCTACACACACATCCACTCATTCACCCATTCAGTCACTCATACATACAGTCACTCACCAATACAACACTATCATATGCACTCATACACCTATACAGACACTCACACACCGCCACTCATCCAGAGTTACTCACACACCTAGTCAGTCATGCAAAGAATCAATCACACTTCTATTTACTCACCTATACAGTTATACACACACCACCTCACTTATTCATACAGATACTAACGCATACTTACTCTCTTATACAATCACTGATACAAGTACACACTCATCCATACAGCCACTCTCATAATCACTGACTCTCACGTATAGTCATTTATATACTCCAACTCTCACATACACTGCCTTTTAGATATGTAGTTACTTGGACATGTACCACTGAGACATCCATTCACTCACCAACACACCCATACATCGCCGAGTTGGCGTTGCAGCGCGCGCATTGTAAATTGTTTTATTTATTTATTTACATAACTCCGTACCACCGTATGCCGGGGTTTACTACCCTCCACCCTGTCCCTCCCCCGCCCCACCGCCCCGCAGCACTCCCTTGGCGAGCCGCCACTGCTTTCAGCCAGAGCTAGGGACTACAGAGAGATGCGGTGAGGAAGCGGCAAAAAGGTAAGTTATTTTCTTTTTCTTTTGTTGACACCCGCTTCCCCTGTGTCGCCCCCCCACCCCTGATTCGTGCCGACCGTCACTGGATTTCCATATAAGTTGTGAGAAGCTGGCGCACTCATGTGTGAAATAGTGCTGCTCCTTCATATGCAGTTTTCAAACCCTTAGCTTGTCCCGTAGCAGAGATGTGCATGGCTCACAAGGAGTGCACCGAGTAAAATAGGCAATTTTCACAAGCATTAATGCATTTGATTAATTCAGCCATACACAAGCGCCAACATTTTTAAACCTGCACAAGCATTTTATTTATGCGGGATGAATAAAGATTTTGTGGAGAGAAATCGCTATTTTTGTAGACACACTGAATTAGGCTGAAGCAGATAAACTGCTTATTGGCGCGTTGCGTTACAATAGCCATGGTCCTTCCTTCCTTTTACTCTGCTTAAAATATATTTTTTAATCTGCATCTTTATATGCAGACTAAATTCTTAAAAAAATAAAATGTGTAGCAGCTATACGTGTGTATTAAAATATGTACGGGCTTTATGCATAGCAGATGCTCTCAGTATGTGTTTTTTTTAAGACTGATCCATATAATTATTTTGTAGGTTGTAAACAGCTGCTTTAAGAGACCAATTTTCTCGGCGGTATGTGCATTTCCAGTGACAGGTCAGATACGGCCCTGGGGCCGTGACAGTTACAATAATAATAATAATAGCAATCAGGTAGGAGATGACAGTAATAATGTTAGTAATATGGAGATTTTAAAGGTATTTCTCACAGAGAGATGATGAACCCCGTATTATGTCTAAAATTGATGTCACTGGCACTGATTTTCCATTACACAGTCATTGTCTGTGTGTGTGGAGGTTGGGCTATGTATATTATTTGCATATTGACAATGCTTATATATTGGTTTTCAGCAAGTCTAACAATGCACCTTAGAACACCATCAAAGGTTCTAGATTCAGAACTATACAAGGATCAAAATGAAATATCATTGACGTCAGTTGTACTGTGTGCAAATTCACTAAGTCCTCAAATTTGGAATTCATATATTTTTTTTTAGAAAAAAAGGCTTCTGAGCGTCACAAAATTCTAAACGTATAAGTCTTTGCTTCAAAAAAGGAGGCAGTTTCAGCAGCTCTTTGCAGCAGTGGAAAACAGTTCCCACTGCTGCAATGACCGCCTAGTAGACTCCTAAGATTGAAAGTTGTCTCCTGTTTCGTGTTCTTGATCCTGTCAACCTGTGGGTAGAGAATCAACCCCATCAACTGCTCAACTTACTCCCTTTTCCTCCCTGTCTGCGTTCCTCTCTCCACACCATTACCTTTGGGGAGAGGGGTTGCAGAGGCTTGCCTCAGCATTTCCTGGCACAGAACACATCATGAGCAAAGAAATCCAGTGTGGAGACTGGTTGAGTGCAGTGCTTAATTTGTAAAATATTAAGTGCCAGGGCTCTGACCAGGAGGCCACTGCAGCTTGCACCCCCCATCGCCCTTGTCATCGCTGCCAAAACAACTACTAACCATCTCTCTCGCATGTAAATGCGAGAGTTCAGATAATTCCAGGTCCCCAAAGCTAAAGGAATGGCTGGGGAGGCAGGTATTAGCAATTTTAATGTATATTGTATTCCTAAACAACAGTTGTTCTGCTCATCTCTAAATTAGATGAGCAGAGCCACCATGTGGTAGTCTGTTCTATGTATGGTGTTGACAATTAGGTGCCGGTGCCGAGCACCGGAAACCAATTAAGTGCCGGTGCTGAGCACCGGAAAGCATCGGCTCAAATTAAGCACTGGTTGAGTGGATCTTGCTGCTCATCACATGAAGTTGTATCCATTTGGGAAACTGGATCACTGAATAAACCAGCTTTCTGAGCTACACTAAAGCCCATATTTGAATGATTTTGCGTCCGGGTTTGCGTCACTTTTATATCTCAGCACTGGCACAAAATCATTTTTGGTATTTACTAAGCGATGCAGAGCCACTTTGTGTGCCTTTGCGTGGTTTACCAAATACAAATTACCGTGACTTGGCACATAACGCTGCCTTGCATTACTTTGCTCATGTAGATGTTGGATGGGAAGGGCATGGGTGTTCCCATGCATCCACCAATGTATTTTGAAAGAAACCCAGATTTACAAATACTTGTAAACCTGCATTGGAACCAAAATGGTGTTCTTACCCTTTTGTGCAGGGTATCCCTTTCTCCATAATTTTTTTTGCCTGTAACGCAGGCACCCGTGCACCATTGTGCAAGTGTGCCTATATTGGTGGTAGGTAACCTCAAGTAGCTATGGCACTTTTCAGCTCTTTCCCGTTCACGCAACGCAGTGCAGCACAGCAGCTTTGAATAAAAATACCTCCTAAGCCTTTTGTCCACCCACCATCTTTTGCTGAAACATGCCTACTTACTGCTTCAGCATAGACACAATTGCTTTTATTGTTTGGCAGTGGCATAGAGTAGACGATACTTTATCCTACTGACCGCAAACTCTGCTGATGGCCTTTAAAAAGTCACAGATTTGGGAAAGTTGGGAAAGTCTTGAAACATGATGTTAGTAAGCAATTTTTAGGGAGCCTGCCCTGCATTTGGGCTTCAAAGGTTATTTCTCCACACATTTTAGAAAACAAAAGTGTATAAATCAAACTGATTGTTATTGTATTTTTTCAGAATATTGTGTCCCAAATATTATTTATAAAAAAATATTGCCCTTTAGCATCAACATTGGAAACTGTATACATTATGGGATGATATTTTTGAAAGTGATATTCAGGATACAATATTTATGCCTGGCGATATTTCTGTGTATGATATTCTGACATAAACCCATCGAATTTTAACACTGTTCTCTTCCTCCAATGTCTGCTGCTGTTACTTTCTGTCTGTGTATACCAATAACACTCCTCTGTGGCCCTTAACCTTCCCACACCCTTGCATTGATCCATCTTTGAATTTCCAATGAATGAAGGGTAAATCCTGAAACCATGGGACATGTTACAACCTTTACAGCAAATTAGAAATGCATTATGCTGAGTAAATGAAACACAAATACAAAATCAATAACTATAACCTCTCAGCCCCCCTTGAATGCATCTACTGCTCCACGTCATTCGCAAACCCCAGCACAAGATTAACTAATACCTCATGTAATATCATAAAATAGTGGAATAGAATAGAATAGAGTTAAGCAAAAAATGTCTGTCTTTCAGAGATCACCATGGGATATCCTATGTGATGAGTCAACACGATTTAACAAGCTGTTCACCTCCCTGGTTTGCTTCCAGAGTAAAAAAAAAACATGCTATCAAGAATATATTTATATTTTGGGTAACACCTTCTGTTCAAAATATGATGTGCGACTGAAATTAGAAATCGACTTTAAGCCAGAATCTCTTATAAGACGCTGAATCCAAAAAAGAGCCTTGTTACTTACACTCCAATGCAAATGCGTAGGAGACGGGCTTTAAATGCAGCCTTTATCTACAGCAGATGTTTTATTATGATGCCTGAAATGTTATCCGTGCAATATTTTTAACCCTTCTAACAGATGCCAAATAGGACCAGCTGTAGCGTAGCAACTACTCAGCAAGTTCATCAACAGTGCCATCTATCAGAAATATGCACGCCAAAGGGACGCAAAGAAGCATTAGACATTGAAAGATGTCAGAGGGGGCTAAGCATTATGGGCATTCTGGGACAATTACAAAATGAACCGCAACACATTCGGCTGTCATTGATTTTTGAAAACCGCCTGGTTAAAATGAGTCTCATTATTACTGGTAATTTGTTTTGAAATTGTTAATCTTTCTTTCTGACTAGCTTCTGCAAAATCATTAATTCAACCTCCATTGTAGAGAAATGGTTTGACCAGCTCCTAGAGTGCCCGACCCCACCTTGAAGGTGTTCTGAAATCTAAATGCTTTTCATTCGTTTAGAGCAGAGGTCTTTTGTTGAATCCTGTCATCCAGCCAGCTCTCCATGTTGATGAGAGTTTATGGCAGTCTTTGGGGAGGAGCTTGCAAAGAAGTGATGTCAGCCAGCGGTGAACTGCTCAACCTAGACTGCTGGTTTGTGAGACAAAGGAGAGGTACGCTGATCAAACATGGCGGCAGGGCCAGGCATTTCCAAACAATATTGACGTTTTTTTTGCACTTAGCTGGCTTTTCAATACAATCCAGTTCATTTTAGGTAAGCAAAAATGGTTTGCAACCAGCAAGCTTGTTTAAGTGCATTCAAACTTAAGCCAAGGCAGTGCACGACCATCAATACAACATACCATATTTTGTATGTAAACAAATGGTAGAATTGCTGCTAAGCCCAGTGAAACAGACGGAGGACTTAACATGTCTAACTGTAAACACAGACACCATTGTTGTCAATCAAATTCTGAGTTCGAAAACGCATTGCTCAAAACATTTCTGACACTGTACCCATTAAAATGAAAGTGTGAGGACTGTGACTTCTTTAAATGAGGAAATGACTTTATGTACAGGGATAACCATTGTAGAGGATGACAAAATCAACACCCTCACTTAGGGGCTGCTTTATATGTTGGCGGTAAGGATGCTCATTGCAACGGCGACGGAGTATCCTTACTGACAACATAAAGGTCCGTCCGCCGGATTTAGATGCGGGCAGACCATAGGTTTGGCTACGTCAGTGACTACTCTGTCACCGCCATAGCCAAACCACTTCAACGGCCCGTCAGAGTAATGGCTGTCAGAGAGTGGCTATATGTTCACCTACCCAATCAAGATATTTGGACAGTTAGCCTTTTTTTTTTTTTACTATCCGTCACCACAAGGCAAACTGTGGCAGAGAGGGACAGTAAAATGCTAATAATGTTCCCCTCGCTATAGGAGATGATTCATATGGCAAGGGGAGCATTACATTTTTTATTTTCAAATTGAAAAGCCTGTTTCAGGATTTTCTTTTTTTGAAAATAAACAATGAAAACGTTTTGGTGACCTAACAGTGAAATATATTGGCAGGAACTGACAATGCATTAGAAATGACCGCCTGCCTGGCAGTAATTTATAAATGAGGCGGGCAGTATCTCCGAGTCTTCTCCATCCCCCTGGCGGAATGGTGGGCTGTCCACCAACCTATAAATGAGGCCCTTAGTTTCACACCACAGCACCACATAAAACACAGACCGCCTAGAATAGTTTCTTGATTGGAGAAGGTAAGTTTGCACAGAAAGACATTTCAACCTTACAGCAGTCAGAGTTTGTGAGTATTTACAAATCTACTTTAGGCTGACGGCAGACCCCCTCTACCCTCCCCCCCCCCTTCACAGTGATAGACTCCTTGGTTTCGACTCAAAACGTGCCTAAATGTTTGTTTCGTACACTACATATTTACATGATGTACAATTTGCAATCTCTATCGCAATTTCGCACGGGCAAACTGTCACTACCCAGTGTAGTGAGGTGGTTCCAAAATTGGGGTGTCCAAGATCATTTGAGGAGGGTCAAGTTCCATGCTAGTTTTTCAGATATTGAACCCAGATACATTCACAAAAATATATCTAAATGGAAATATTTTTTATATTCAGGTGTTAGATTGAACCTCTGGAACTCTTTGACAATCATTGGCATTCTATTTGTACAATCTGCCCCCATATATTCAAACCCTCTTGAAGATTTGCATGAGCTGGTTGAGACAGTATGCAGATTTCAGATGGCTCCCAATTACTACCAGGCTTAGTGTGCACAGGGGTTTGGCACACTAGCCCCTGAGATACAGCAAACACTGATTTGTGGAATAATTGTGGCGATTGAGGGAAGCTCCATACTGCACCAGCGACATTTACAAATGAGGTCATAAGGGGCCTGAGTGAGGAAGTGAAATCTGTGGCACACTCCACTTTCACCAGAAGAAAAACAATGTAAAATGAAATAACTGCCACAATCTCTATCAATTCCTGGAATTGTATTTGTACCCAGAGACAAAGTGGCTGCTACACTGTATTTCACTTACGGTATAATAAAAAAAGAAATTAAAAAAACCATAATAAAAATTTTAAAAAAATTAAAACTGCAATTTGCAGCAAAAACGGAAGGTGTGAGTTTGTATCCATGCATGTACATATGGGACTTTGGGCCAGATGTACGACCATTAGCAAATTGCGCCAAATTGCGAGTCGCAATTGCCAATGTACAACAGTGTCTGAGACACTGTTTGCGATTCCCAATGGGGTCGCAAATTGAATGCCTCATGCATATTAATGAGTCTGTCGCAATTTGCGACCCCATTGGGAATAGCTGGCACTCACAGGGATGGTGGCCTGCTGGGGTCAGCAGACCTCCATGTCTGGGACTGCTTTTAAATAAAGCAGTTTTTTTTTTTTTAAATGGAGCCCATTTTCCTTAAAGAAAACAGGATGCATTTTTTAAAAAAATGAAACGTTTTTGTTTCATTTTTTAAGGGCAGGTAGTGGTCCCTGGGACCAATGCCTGCTCTGAAAAAATGTTTGCGCACCCATCCACAAAGGGGAAGGGGTCCCTTGGGGACCCCTTACCGTTTGCGAATGGTTTACCACCCTCTTGAAGAGGGTGGTAAACTGCAAGTGTTTTGCGACCGCAATTGCGGTCGCAAAACATTCTTACATAGGGTTCAGATTCGCTATTAGAAAGGGACACCCTCGGAACGCCCCTTCCTAATAGCGAGTCGCTTACACTATTTTGCGAGTCGCTATTTAATTAGCGACTCGCAAAATGGGGTTAGTACATTTCCCACTGGTTTTTTGCATGCGCAAACGGGTCTAAAACCCATTTGCGCATGCAAAAATCCGTCGTACATCTGGCCCTTTATCTAGTACAATTTTATATCTCCTGATTTTTTTCCATACGCGTATCATGTTAAAATCTGGAGGTATATTTTCTGCAGTGAGGCCCCTAGTACAAAATGGAGGGCTAGTGTAAGAAAACGTCCAACTGCATGTTAAAAACCACACACAGTTCTGTGCAGTGATAAATAAATTGCAAAACCGGGACAGAACAGGTGTATTTGTGCAGTGAGATAAAATTCCAACGTGGAAGCATGTCTGGAGAGATAAAACAATATGGCCTGGGTGAGTGCATCCACAAAATGACACGCACAGACACACACTTTTTAAGTTTGAAAAAAGCGCATCTTTTCTCCTGTTCTCAATACTTTTAATAGGTGTGCTAAGAGTTGCTGTCTGCTTCTATACTCTTAATAATGCAGCAAATGCATTTCTCTACTATACTGCTATGCTTTAAATTCTCCAGAATATTAGCTCTCAATCAGGTTTGTTCATTTTTTAAGTCTTTGTTACGTTTAGTTTTCAAAAGTTTAAAATAATATTATTGGGTAATTATAGCATTAGTGAGAAGACAGGGCATTGATGGTTTTAAGTTACTGAAGTCATGGTACCTAGGAAAATTAGGGCTGGACCCTAACCTATCGCATCATGCTTACCCTCTGCTAAAACACTCACATCAAGACAACATTAACTTCAATGTGCAAGAACATTTTGGAGATCCTGGTAACATTTTAGACTTTTCAGGCTGTGTCAATGTCCCTGAAATCAACTTCTCCTGCTTCACTTACTGCAGGTGGAACTGTTTTAATACAGCAAGCAATGCTATATGCCAAGGAAACCTTTCAATTCTCTCTCATCCCATCTCATAGGTTTTGATTTTACTTTGCCTTTTGCAAGGCTGTGATATCTCAGGCCCAAATCTAAAGTGGGAAAGTACATCTCTTTGTCCAAACCTCAGCTTCTCTTCTCAGCTTTAGCATGTACTCCTTTTGGGCTGAATCAATGCGGATCACCTTGGCAGGCAGTAGCACACCTAGAAATATAAGCAGTAGGTCCCCGAACCACCAGGGGCGACAAGAAGATCCTCTGATCTGCAGGGACCCCAGGAGGCACAGGCCCACAAGAGGCATGAAGGCTTGAACCAGTGGAGCTGACCAGATCTCCCTCCAAACTTTACGGAGATGGAAGAAAGGACAGCAATGAGTCCGAAGGATTGAAGAGGGGCCAGCAGGAACATAAAGTGACAGAAGGGGATCCAGAGTCAGGGTCGGATTGGCCTTTAGGGCAATGAGGCAGTGCCCAATGGGATGGTCTGAAAAGTCTGTACATGAGCCATTTCTTTGGCTGTTTGTGGGCCTGTTTTATCATCTGCTGGGCCAGTTTTTAGTGTTGATTTCCCTGAAATTATTGCCTTTATCAAGCACAAATACACACAGTCTTCCATACCTTGCAAAACTCTTATACAATGTGTTTTTATAAGTTCAAAACTGCCCCAATTTGCAAACCTTGGACACTTTTTAGATATCTTATTCACTATATGAGGGCCACTTTTATTTTGGCCCCGGGCTTATTTTATGTCCCAGTTCGTAGCAAGAGGGGCTCAGAGCATATAGCAAGGGGCCATAGGGGAGCAGAAGGGATCATGAATAAAATAAGTTGGCCAGCTATGGAGGGAAGGACACAGAGATGATAAGGAGGAGTGAGAAGGGAGGCAGCACAACGAGATGCAGAAAGACAACAAAATTATAAACATTATGGATTGAATGAGCGGCATTCAGGAGTACCTGTATATCTTCAGCTGTTAAATGACTCTTCATCTCCGGTTTCTTCTTTGGAGGAGGAGGGGCTGGCTTGTGAGATGGAGGCAGGTCAATCCTTTCAAGAAAGAAACAGAAATGTTTGTTTCAAATACATGAACATTGCATACCAGCTAGAAAACGTCTGAAGTAAACCTATCCGGGATAAGGATCTCAACTCTCCTCTGTCCGCCCAAGGTACAGCAGCAGAAAGCTGGCAAACCTGGGCCTCTTGCAGCACCAAGACTCCATCACAAACACGCTTAAAATAATGATGCTGTGAAAGTGAGGTCAATGCAGAAAGACTAACCACGTGACAGGCCTTATTGTTCAAGACCAAGCACCGACCAAGCCACAAACTGTTGAACATCTTAGAGGGCACTGAAAAGCTCTACGAACGCCATGAACCATCCCGGCTGGGAGATAATTCAACTCTATATTGGAATAAACATAGATGGAGCACAATGACATCATTTAAACATGACTCCCCAACCTTACTGGACAGAGACAATCCAACAGCGCAAACCGAAACAAAGGTAAAGAGAACAGAAGGACTGCCAATCAAACATGATCCCTGCTCACAAAGACATTCTGCAGTTTGATATGCTGAAATGAAGTTCGAAGGATTTGTTCCTTAAACGTGAAACCCTGGCAGAGACAATAGAGAAGAAAAAGAAATAAAGAAAACAAAAAAAAGAGGAAAGAAGTAGAAAACGAATTAAATAGAGGAAAATGCACAATCAAAAGAAGAGACAATAAAGAATAAGACGACTTAGAATACAAAGCAGAAGATGAGGCATATAAACAAAGAATGAAGAAGAGAAGAAAGCGGAAGAATAGAAGAAACAAATGAATAGTAGGGAGAAAGAGAAGAAGAAGAGCAGGGAGAAGAAGAACGAAGAGGAAGTAAAGGTGATGGCAAATAAGGAGGAAAATATTAAGGAGATGATCAAGTTGCAAAAGAAGATGATGATGACAAAAGAGAAGGAGAAAAACAGTAAGTATAACAAGAGGAGGATGAAAAACACAGTCAGAAATAAGATAAAAAAGGAAAAAAGAAAGAGAGCAAAAAGATAGACCAAGAAGAAGGCAAAAAGGGGAGAGGGAAGCAGGAGAACAAGAAGGGGGAGATGAGTAAATAAATTAAAAAGAAAGGAAGGAAATAGAAAAGACATACAAGATGAAGAACAAGGAAGACCAGGAGGGGACAAAGAAGAAGAAAGAACTGGAGGTGGAGAAGACTTAGAAGAGGGAGAAGAGGAGAAAGAAGAAGAGAGAGTGGGAGGAGACAGAAGACGAGGAAGAAGCTGAAAAGAAGGAGGAAGAGTAGGAGGAGAAGAAGAAAAAGAGGAAGAAAAGGAAAAGTAAAAAGAAGGAAGAGCAGGAGGAGAGGAAAAAGACAAAAAAGAAAAGAAAATCAAGATGAAGAAGAAGGAATATCGGAGAGACAAGGAAAAAAAGGAGGCACAGGAGAGGATGAAGAAGAAAAGGAAGAAAAAGAAGTGAAGGAGGAGGAGAGAATGATAACGATAACGATCTAGAATTGAATAAATGAAAACGCCTTTTATGAATGTTACGGTCGCACTGTGAATAACGCCCCTTATAATATCTGCTTATGCACGTGTGTTCGACAAACTACTAAAAATTGGAATGTGCAGGCTTGCATGTGCACACCTTGATCTTTTAGTTAGAAAAAAGAAAGAATTTGCATTCCTTGTAGTTCTGCAATTAATGTCTCTCATTAAGAATTTACAAAGCTTCAGCAAAAGTCCATTGCCTGCACCGGGGGAATGAAGTGATCCTAAACACAATTTCAGAGCTGGGTCAGAAATTTTAACTGGGAA
Source organism: Calotriton arnoldi (assembly GCA_963921515.1). Taxonomy (NCBI): domain Eukaryota; kingdom Metazoa; phylum Chordata; class Amphibia; order Caudata; family Salamandridae; genus Calotriton; species Calotriton arnoldi. Next base: position 786,076 of record CAWUFW010007844.1, read on the forward strand.
TGAAACCATTAACAATACATTTGAACTCCGCTTTCTTCCCAGTGTGACAGCGGTAGAAAGAGTAAAAGAGAGGCAAAGACCGGGGTTGAGAAAAAGAGTGCTCTAGAGAGACCCAAGAAAGATGGAAAAATGGGAGAAGTCAGGCACAAATAAGCGAAATAGAGATAAAGACAAATATTGAGGGAGGGACAGAGAATGAATAATGACAGGACTAAAGAGAGACATCGACAGGGATACAGAAAGAACAGTCTAAAGATAGAGGGAGCAAAGAGAGATAGAGAGACTGAGCGAAGCAAGGGCAGACAGAAGAAGGGGTTGAGAAGAGGCATTCAGAATAACTAGAAAAAATATATACTGGGGTGAAAATAGAGGAAAAGGACGAGTGGGAGAGACAGAAAGAGAGCAGAAGCACAGAGGGAAAGAGAAGTGTATATGTGTGTGTGTATGTATATATATATATATATATATATATATATATATATATATATATATATATATATATATATTACCATGTGCTTGGACTAAGTGTGTAACAGTATAATCCGAAATTTGTTTTGCAAGTTTTAAAAACATCTCATATATTGATCCCTATATAGACCATGGCTATGAGTTAGGCGGAATTGCGTGTGTAAATTCCCAGTGGCAGAGAGTACTGTCACTGGCCAGTATCGCTGCATGGAAGTCCACCTATAACGAGATAAACCACTCGAAATGTGGAATAACTGTGCAAACATGAAATTACCACGCCAAATGTTATGTGATGTTCTCTGTTCCAAGAGGTTTAATGCTTCCATTCGCACCTGCTTTGAGCAGGTGGTAAATGGGAGATGTGATGGTTTCCATGCGCAGGGGAGGGGGTAATGAAAGAATAGTTTTGGCAGGCTAGAGCAGTGCGTGCTCCTCCTTTGCCATCAGGGCCGGACTGGCCGTAGCGGGCACCGGGCGTTTCCCCGGTGGGCACCAAGGGGGGGGCGGTTTTGGCCCCTGGGGGGCCGTTTTTGTTACCGGGGCCGGCAATATCGGTCCCCTGTAACAAATTCGGCCGAAGCCGGCCATACCAAACAGCTGGTCGTACACCCCCCTGCCCCCCAGGGGGGGCGGCCAAGCAGTTTGCCAGGGCCGGTTTCGGTTCCCAGTCCGGCCCTGTTTGCCATAGAAAAAGCTTGGCAGGGACTGGGAGATTAGGCTCTTGCACCCAAAGCCATGAGCAATTTTATTTTGTAATTTCCGGCCAGTAAAATCGAGTCTGGTGTTCCCACGCTGTGGAAAACAGGAAGCTGGAAGATCAGACCATTCGTGATCAGGTGGAGTGGTATCCTAAAAAGGAATTCTGCTCTGCCTGACTCATAATTAGGTCCATAGTGGTAGAGTGTGCTTGTAAAGTGCAAGAGCTGTGTGAGGGATAAAAGGTTAGGTCGAGTTGAACCCGGATGCAAGCTGTTGAGCCTCTTCCCATCATTTCTCATTCTCTCTGTCCTTGTCGCTCTGAGTGCTCATCAGAACAGCAGTCTGAGTAGTTCATGCTGCAGTGTTTGTAAATATTTATAAAGGAAAGTTGTGGGAGAAATGAAGGGTTCCTCGATCAAATGCCTCAGCACCACACACAAATGCAGATAAGCCAAAAACTCCCTACATCAAGTACCATCTCCATGGCTTCCTCATCCATACACTCCTAGGAGTTATAGATTCTAGTGCCTCAGAACTACCCACTAACAGTACCACTCTCTTCATTACCTTATCTAAAATAATCATGTGTTTTTGACCCACTTCATGATCCTATTCGCCACCGGAAGTCACTGCTGTGTATAGAAATGTTGCTGCATTGATGTGGTCTTTGCATAGAATCCAACTTCCAATACTAGCCAAAAAACATTGCTGTGTCCTGTCCTCACTATGTTTCCAAGTCATTACCTCTTTCCTGAGCAAAGGCTGTCTCCAAGAGCCGTCCCATAAGGCGGGCCATGGCCACCCTCTTCTCAAGTCACCTAATGCTGACCTAAGGTTTCTGAACAATTCACAGGCCTTGTGCTCCTCTCCAAGATTCTGTAAAGATGTGTCACCAATAAACTAGAAGTAAAAACCACCAGGTGCACACCACCAATAGTCACCAACTGGACTTCTAATCTGTGTTCCATTCTGGGACCACCAAATCCTCCATCCTTGACATTTTGGGCGTCCCCTTTCACCTTTTCAACAAGTTAAATGTCTGCCTCCTGTTCCCCCTTGCCATTTCAGCAGCCGTTGACAACATAGATTATGAAATCCTGAGCGACATGATGGGTATTAAAGAAAGAGTGCTCAATTCATTCAAGTCCTAACTAACAGACAGATCAACATATCTGACAATTGACAGTTCTTTTCTAATGTGTTGTATGGTACCCTTGCTGCCCCTTTAGCTGCTGGGTGACTTCAGGTAGAAGCTTGGGGTAACCAAGACTACTGGATGGCAGTTAGTGAGGTGGGCTTTACCTGTAAGCTGTGTTTTAAGGGTGGCCTGAGGTGGATGCAATAAAGAATCTAATCTATGACTTCTGGAGTACTTCTTAACAGTGGCGACAAGGATATATGGGGTTCAAAAATCCCCAACAAAGTCCGCCAATATTCAATCATCAGCCCCTACTCTTCAAACATTATGTGGAACCACTAGGTGTAATCTTACCAATGCAGAGGCCTGTCGTAGCCCAATATGGTGATAACATCCAGCAATATATCAAGATTGGGTGCTTACACAGCCCCAAGAGCTGAATCTACTCCTTTACAAAACTTAAGAAAATTATCACAAATATTAAATGTAAGCTGAACCCACAGAAGACATAATTTGATCCTGGTATCTCCTGCAAAAGGTCAGGAATTGCCCATAGGTTTGTGAAGCCAATTTAAAGATATTCACGTTTAACCAAAAATGGTTTCCTCTGTTAAATCGCTTGGCTTCGAATTTGACCAATTACTTTGCCTTGACCTTTCCAAAAAAGAGATGGATGTAATCACCAGATTAGAGCTAAAAACTCTCTGAAGTCTAAAATGCTCCCTTCCAAAATAAGACCTTAAGATGGCTGCCCAAGTCCTACTCATCTCATGCACTTACAATGGAAACGAGCTACAGACTGGCCTTTCCAAGTTCTACCTGGCTCCTCTCAACCACCCTTTTACGTGGCTGCTCTTCTGACCTCAAATACAAAAAGATTCAAATGCCTGATATATATTCATACACCCCAGGCTAGCATTCTCTGGAATTCTGCTCTGCATATAAGGTTGCATGCTTTAACTATGAGTGAGCTACCTGAACAAGGATGAACATTTATCCCAAAAACGTCAGATTTCTGGTGGTAACAGAATCCTAAGACGTCAAGCCATCTTCAGACTGGATACACCCAGAGTCAGTAAGACATCCACTCAACAACCCTTTCTGGAAATGTAGAAAGATATGGAATGGCCTTCCAATGCATATCAGACAGGTCACATCAATAGTAGGTGTCAAAAGTGAACTGAAACAGAACCCTCTCAGAGACCCAATATAAACTGTACCCATTCCTTGAATCCTGACAAATAATAAATGGGTCTCTCAATTCTAAATGTTGTCTCCCATCTCTACCAAGACACTGTCATCTCGAATCTGGGAAGTGTTTTAATATTCTCTATAAATGTTGAATCTTTTCACTTATATTGCTGTAATTCATATCGCTGCTGATAATACCAATCATCTTATCTCACTTGAATATTTGTCCTAATTTACCCTTTTATAAAGTTCGCTGCCACCTTGTGCTCAGGGTTTTTAATGCCGGTTGTTAAGTGTAAAAAAATAAATACTGACACATTAGAGCCCTCTCAACTGGCCAATCAAAAACACATGGCACACATTCTTAAAACCTATACATCACTGTTCGGCCCTAAGATCCTCTCTCAGTTGAAGCAAACTCACATGCTGCTGCATCATGAAATGCTGGAGTGAAAAGGGCAGGGACCTGTAGCTGACAACCACCTTGCGTTCCCAATGTTCCCCAATTGAGCTCAAGCCGTCATTAAAATAGCAGCACAAGGTGAGTAAACAAAATGAGAGGGGCCGTCAGTGAAATGGACAGGGCTCCGTATAAGACTGTAAAGTCACAAATGTGTCCCTTTGGAACCACCGTTCAACACACTTCTCTCCTTGTTAGTGTTCATTCATACATGCATTTACAAAATCCCATGTATCTACCATTCGTAACCCCAAGCCTGAGTAAGTTGAGTGCCACAATATTTTACAATTTCCAATTTTTAATATAAAATCTTCATTACACATTACATTCAAATTATTATTCAATTACAAATATATATACCCATCACATGGAACACGAATATAAAACCTTGTTTTTCCTTATAAAAATATCAACGATGTGACAAACTTAGTGTCACTACTACAGATATATTTAAAAAAGAGAGAGAGAGAACAAATAAGACAATCACATCTGTCTTTCACTTTTGATAATTTGTTCGAAACAACGATGCGGACAGAAGACTAGTGACAATTTTCATCTACTGTGCCCATGCGTCTTCCAAATTTCGCACAAAATAGGCGTTTTTAAGCGAATAATTAATTGAATATAATGTGTAATGAAGATTTTATATTAAAAATTGGAAATTGTATGTAAACTATTGTGGCACTCGACTTACTCAGCCTTGGGGTTCTGAATGGTAGATGCATGGGATTGTGTAAATGCATGTACGAATGAACACTAACAGCAGAGAAGTGTGTTGTACAGTGGTTCCAAAGGGAAGCATTTGTGACTTTACAGTAAAAGCACAAGGGCCTCACTGAAGCAGTCAGGTAAACAGTCTAAGGTTAGGTCATCACCATCTGAAACTCAGTTTAAACCACTCTCAACTAGGTAATGGCTATAGCGGATTAGGAGGGATTATGGCGTGATGCCGTCCTTTATCTAATGTGGAATTTAGAAACTTTTATAGTAATTGCTTAATGTGATAATGAGGTGACTTTTTTCCATTTTTGAAGATACTGTGTTGCACTGCAAATTGTGACGCTAAACGGGCGAAGTAGACTATACGCTTCCCCGTTTTTAGGTCGAGCCTGGGCAGCGCATGCCCTGCTAGGCAAGGCCTGCTGTATTAAGGTATGGATGTGAAGCTCCGCCCACTCTCCGCCCAGTTTTTTAATTGGCTTGTGTCATTGTCCATTGTAAACTATGGCTTTTCATCAGTCAATTGGCTTAGTGGTCCCTCCTTAGTACCACCTGGGAAACAGCATTTACAACGCTGTAAACACAACGCGGTAACTTTACAACGCGGTCGTTACAACGACTGCGTTGTTACCACACGTGCCATTACATCGCAAGTCGTATCAACGACTTGCTGTAGGGGGCGTGCAACACCAGGGAATGTGTTGGATTTTAAATCCAACACCTTCCCTGCTGTTGCGCAAACTGGAGTAGGAATAGTAATTAATACTATTCCTAAGTCCAGCGCGCCCCCTACAGCAAGTCGTTGAAACGACTTGCGATGTAATGGCACGCGTGGTAACAACGCGGTCGTTGTAACGACTGCGTTGTAAAGCCATGTGTAAATGAATGTATGCGATGTAACGTCATACATGCATTCCACCTTTACCCATTTTGTAACCACCCATGAGGACACCCCCTTTTACGTGTGTTGTTGCTCGGTAGGCTTTAATCACAGCCTCCGAGCACAATTTACTCAAAGAGCTGTTCCTGTCTGCTCTTGCTGGCAGGAAAAGGCAGGATAGCTCTCTCCTAACGCATGTGCAATGCAATAGGTCTCGCATTTGCGAGAGTTCATGGTTATTGGCATTGTAAATTAAAATGCCTTTTATTTATGTGTTTAAAAAAACACAAATAAAAGGCATTATCATTTACAATGCCAATAGCTCAAACTCTCGTAAATGCAAGACCTATTGCATTGCAAATGCCTGTTATTTTTAGCAAGTGGCTAATCAACATATACAACGTGACGGAGTATCATTGGGGCTGACTACGCTCTAGTGTTTCCTTCATGGGGGTGTGGTCGTTGTGGGACCGATGAGTATTTTTGATGCGATAGCCAGGAAGTCAAGTCCTTTCAACTTGACTGCATGCAGAACTTGGCTACCGGTTTAGGCACGTGCACGTGTTGAATACGGGTAAGGGATGATATAGCATATCTGGAAGTGGTGTATGTTTGGGGGAGCTCTTGAGAGTCGGCACGTTGCATGTGTACGGTTCCAAGTTATACCATGATGTTAGTGATATTGGCTTAGAAACTGACGCTGCATGACTTACGTTAATGACTTTTACAATGAGCAGAAACCCAGTGTACATGCGGTAATGGATCTGCAAGACAGATCCTTCCTGACACTGAGATTGGCTTGTAAGCGATACGTGACGAGCTACGTGAATGAGTGCTTTAATGAGCAAGAATGGATGGGCATATTTGCAAGCCCTTATCGCCACCATAATGTCACTTTTAGTGATGTTGGGTGGTCCACCGCAACACTCATTGATTTTGGCATTGCCCCCTATTTACAAGGGTGGCGTAAATAGGAGGCAGCGTCAAAATTAAGACCAGGGAAAACCTGGTCTTAAACAGGCGAAATGAGGAGAAATGCTTTATTTCTCCTCGTTTTTGCTCTTTCCATGTGTGCTGCATTGTGCAGCACACACATAGAAACAACAAATTGCCATTGATTGTTTATGTGCAGGAAGGTGACCCTTCCTGCACATAAACAGTAAAAAAAAGAAAAATGGCGTTTTGCAACTTCTATGTGTGCTGCATTAAGCAACACACATAAAAAGTTACAAAACGCCATTTAAAGATTGTTTATGTGCAGGAAGGGAGACCTTCCTGCACATAAACAATCTTCCTCTCAACTCAGACACCCTTGCACTATGGTGCAAGGGTGCCTGCGTTGGCGCTAGGCTGCTAAGTTTAGCGCCAGCATTGGGGGGGGGGAAAGCAGGGCTGCACCATATTCTTGTGAATATGGTGCAGTCCTGCATTTCTGAAGTGGCGGAGCACGGCGTTAAGCCAAGGAGGCTAACGCCGCGCTCCGCCACTTCATTGTAAATATTTCCCGCATTGTTCCTGTGGTGTTGGGGGTGGGCTAGTTGCTGTTGTTCTCCTTTGTCGTTTTGTTTGCAGTTGTGGTACTCAAATTTTCTGAACACTGTGAAACACCCACATCGTTGTGAATTACGCGATAAGAACCAATGAACACGGGTGAGTGAAAGTATTCTGAAGTGTTTTAAAAACACCTTGGGCATATTTACAAGCCCCTCTCACCACAAGAATGTCACTTTTTACGATGTTCCTGAGGCAATAGGGGCTTTGCCTTATTTACAAGGCAGTGTTAAGACACTTAACGTGGGTTAACGCTGCCTTGTAAATAAGGCCCCCTTTCAAGCTATGCTCAGCGTGAAAGGGGAGGGCAATGGGTGTTGCTGTGGGCGTTCCATTGCAACACCCATTGATTCTGACGCTGCCCCCTATTTACAAGGGAGGTGAAAATAGGAGGCAGCGTCAGGATTAAGACCAGGGAAAACCTGGTCTTACCCTGGCGCAACGAGGAGAAATGTTTCATTTCTCCTCGTTTTTGCTGTTTTCATGTGTGCTGCGTTGTGCAGCACACTTGAAAACACCAAAATGCCAATGATTGTTTATGTACAGAAAGGCCCCCCTTCCTGCACATGAACAATCATTTTTAAAAAATGCTGTTTTGCAACTTCTACGTGTGCTGCATTAAGAAGCACACATAGAAGTTACAAAACGGCATTTAAAGATTGTTTATCAGCTAACTTGGACATTTTTTAACGTAATTCTGAATGAGGCATGTTCTTGTTCTTTGCCTCCAGCCACAATAGGGTGTAGAAGGAGCGCTATCTAAAAAGTCGAGGTGAAAGGGGCTAATGTATTTGCTTTTTTACCGACAGGTACTTTATATGTTTATCGCTCTGACTTCTGAGCAGCACATTGTGGAAACACGTCGATATGATGGTGCAAGGTTTTAAATTTTTCACTTTTTCACATTGGTGGTATCTCACACCTGGTTTACCTTTTATTGTTTGTGGTTCCTCCCCTTTTTAGGTCTCGCCTGAGCCAGCGCATGCGCTGCTCTGGCGAGACATTTAGTGAGTGGGCTTTAAAAAGCCGACCACAGCTTTTTGTGTGGCCTAGAGCGTGCGGTTACGCGCACAGTTACGAGCAGAGGCGCCATCTGGCTTTCCTCTCTCGTCATGGCTCATTAAGTGCTTCGCTCGCGGGCACCCTTACAGCCCGCGTTCGCGATCACTTTCACTTTGACGGCCGTGCGGCTGCGTCACTTTCACGGCCGAGCGGCCAATGCTTGTTCTTCGTGTCTGCAGTTCGCCGGTGTGCAGTATCGAGTGTCTGTGGGAGTTGTTGCCTACTGTTATTAAGGACATCTTCTGTCTCGCTGGGACTGTTTTGCTTCGTGGCTACGCATTCATGTCGGTCTTCGCGGTGTTATGTTTCTCCTGGGCTCTTAAAAGATGACCCCCGTCACTCTGAAATTGAACCCCACTGTTTTTACAACTGTTCGCACAAATTGGAGAACTGAACATTTCTGTGTCTCGGCGAGCCGAATAGGGATAATTGCACCGACACTGCAGAGTCTGCACTTTTCAACACACAACCTTGTTCCTTGTATTCACAACATAACGTGACTTTAAAACTGCCACTTGCTCTTTAATGAAACTCGCTCGATCAGTGTTAAATGGCGCTGCTCATCTGTCTCTTCATCCACACAAATATATTACAGGTTTTCCTTATGGTAAGACGTGAATATTACTGTACAGCAGAAACGTGTGGCAATTCCACGCTAGCCATTTATCAATCCATGCATCTCTTACTGTTAAAAATATGAGATTTGCACTTCATAGCTTAGTTTCTGTGACGCAGGGAAAGATTTTAGGGCAGATAATACGAACCAGATCGCAAACCATTTTCTACTGGTGCTAGTTACTTCATGCCCTATGTGAAAACTTGACAGTGCTTTCTCTAAACATCCTTTAACACCGGATTATGAAAACAAGAATCTAAAGTTGGTAATGGGAGAGGATGTGGTCCGTCGGCTAGACTGCCGACTTTGGTGCTGGAAACCAGGGTTCGAGCCTCGGGGTCGCGTCCACATCCTGTGATTCTGGGCAAATCACTTAATCTCCCCGTGCCTGAATGTGTAATGTAAATACGGTGCTCATGTAAAGCGCTCCAATACCTTCGGGTCGAGTTCGCGCTATATAAATATGCAACAATAAAAAAAAAAAAATATGTGTGCCAAGAACGTTTGTGCACATTAGTTGTGTTTTTTGATCTTTTGTGTTTTTGTGCTGCATTATTGCAATGTGATTTTCTTGTGCTGTTCTGCAGTTGTTGTGTTGCATTTTGCTTTGATTCATGTTCTGTTTTTATTGTGTTATCTTACTTTGTTATGATCTTTTATGTGCTTTAAATATTTCAACAAATGCTGCTATATTTCCAGCCAAAAGAAACATATGTCTTCACAGTTCATGTGACAAGCAACCATTTAACACTATCTAAGGTGGTGAAATAGAACTGCTCCAGCTCTTCACCTACTTAGACAACAGTCAGCCCAAAACTGTGAAGAGACTGTGCTGCGGCTCTACATGTTAATTTTCCACTTTCCAACTCTACCGTAGACAGAATCCATCCCTGGCCTGGCCTCCACCCAAAACCACCAAGAAAGCGAAAAACATGAAAGCTCCTTGCTCTTTGTGACCAAAGGTTCTCGGTTGTTGTCACTAAACAAGAGTATGTTATGGCGCATGAACTGAAGGATCATATGCACAATGTCCGGGATCAAGAAGCTATGCTTCATCTCCTCCACCTCTCTACCTTCTGCTTCCTGACTTGAAGGATTAATGGCAGCCTGCTCCCCGCCACTACCTGTCCTCGCGGATCCGCAACCCTTATTCTGCAGTGCTTTTTTGCTGTCTAGCTTGGTTTGCATTTTTTTAAATCCACCACTTCACATATTCATCAATCCGTTATACCAACATAAATAATTCTATCTAGGCATTTGTGGCTTTTGAATGAGAGGGCCATTGCCTTCAATGCAGTGCCTTCACCGGTAAGTCTTTAAGTGCCTATGAAATCTCAACATGAAAGATGAGTGCTAGTTGTCTAAACACAATGGGTTCCACCACACACGCTTCACGTGTTTTGCATCAAATCATCCTTTCAACAAGGTCACTGGGTTGTGTTCCACAACATTACAAGAGCAGGACATTGAGGGGTGACCTTTACCGAACAGAATGGAGCGCTTCTGCCAAACAATCGCAGCCCATATATACTGTTCAGTCAGCAGACAGGCAGCCCTGAATTTGAATATGAAATATTATTTTCAATTAAGCCATTGTTATTATTGTGGTTATTGATTGAGAAGCACAAATTTGTTTATACACAACCACATCATCTGCCGCCGCTGCTAATAAGAAAGTACTGAAACTTAAAACCGGGCATAAAAAACTAGCTAAGTGTTTGCTGGGTCCTAGGAAGGGAGACCTGTGCGCAACACCTGTGCGCACATGGTGGGCTGATCCGTGGCACAGCTGATGGACTGCTGGAGTGGGTGGCAGGTTACTAGGAGATTGTGAACAGCTTAGGAGTTTACCACAAGAGCCTTTCAGAGGGTAGCACAGAGCTTCTGGACACACAGTGGGAGCCCACACTGTCTCCGCTTCCAAAGGAAGGATATTCCCCAGTCTTAAAGTTTTCCCAGGTGGGGCATTGTGCACCATCATTGATTTAACATAAAATAATGGGAACCAACCATTCATTCTCAATGTTAGTTATGGATATTATTTTTTAAATATTATTTTTGTTTTTACTGTGACTAAATAATCTAAAGAAAATTAGGACTAACCATCCACTGTATCGTGTAATACAAAAGTGAGGGATTCGACGTGGCAACATATTTACACAACCTACACATTTCAATGAAAATGAACGGATAAAGTATTTTATGAACACATGGAGAATATGCTTCCTTCTGAAATTAAAACGTGCATCATAAAGTGCTCGTTTTGTTTAAATGGTTTGCTTGCTCGCCATGTTTAAATTATGCACATGTAAATTCTGAGTGAGCTAAGAAAGTCTGCATTTTAAGGGAAGTGTTAGACGAGTGACTAGCGAAATGCAAAGCGTGTTCATGCCCAGAAAGTATAGCCTTTTGGAGCGTTCAGAGATATTTAAGAACGCATTTGCAGCACACACCCAAGCATCTAACGTGTGTCCAAAAAGACATGGCATAAGTTCTGCAAAAAGGTGGCTGAGACGCACCAATCAATTCTGTATTTGCAATATGTACAAATGTGGGAAATCAATATTTAAGAGCTGGCCATATGGAAATGAATGATTCTTCCTGAACATGCACATGCATTACAAACGTACACAGCATGTGTACTTTTAGCAAAATAAGTGCAAGTAACCATTCCATGTAACCACCAAGCACACCTGTGCATTTCATAGACAATGGGGACATTGTGCATGACTCTGGAAAAGGGACTCAATTATTTTAGTTAGCTGCAACTTCCTCTTGGTGTAACTAATTGTATATTTTTTGTTTACATTTTCGTACTTAAAGGTCAGACATTTGCTAACACGAGCCCTTGTAATTAGGAAGCTATTGGTTGGGTTTTGTCCACATTTTTAGTCAACATGACTTTTTAGCGTATTGTAAAATGTGCACGTCAACACAATGCTACACGTTTACTGGCAATACATCGGCAGCTGCTAAGAAAGTAACTGAGCAACGATCAAATGATGCAAAATTGAAATGCACCACTGCTTGACTTTGCACTTTGACTAAAATAGTTTCTACCTGCATTCCAAGTTCATTTCAATTTTGCTTGTCGATTTCTTCCTTAAAATAAATACCATCTGCATGTTAATTGGGTTGAAGTTTCAAGCTTTACAACAAGCAAAAAACATAATCAGGACTGGTAATAACAAGCATTGGCATAGCCAATAGGTCTCGCTTTTGGGACATTATATGTGTTTAGCCATGCAACGGTTGATGTTGTTGCACCAAGGATATTGTGCTGCATAACTAAATACTTAAAAGGTCCCAAAAGCGAGACCTATTGGCTATGCCAATGCTTGTTTGTTTCTGGGTATAGGCCTAAGCATAATAAATGCTTTGCTTATGTTGCCCTTATCTTATATTCTAGAGCGTTAGGGATATCTGAACATTTAAGTGTTGATCGGGTACATTAGAACCCTTGCCTGGATACTCTTGGATGGTAAGATTCTGCTATCACCTATTTTCGAACCCTTTTTAATGGTCCCTGGCGTAACAATTATAGGATGTCGGGTCAGTCCTTTTCTTCTTACTATTTCTATGATGAACAATGGTCCAGCAGTCTTGCTATTATAATATAATGTTTAATCGATGAAAGTCTTCGATTTCCTCTCTGTATGTAAAAGTCTATTTAGAGTATTATTTTGTACATATTTGGTGTGTGGAATGTTCTTGGTATGGGTTATGTATGTTGTTAGTGTCACTCTCAACTTTTGATGTATAATAACGCTTTAAAGACTTTTTTTGTTTATTTGACGTAACTATTCTCTGTATCTGTGTTAGTGTATATATTTTCAGTTCACATTAGTTTATTAGTCTCTGGTTTGTCATGTAAGCTGTTTTTTGTTTGTAAACATGTCAGTGATGTGCAATTTTAGTGTTTTTATAATGTAATATATGTGTGTTTTAATGTTTTTATTCTCTGTTTTTAATACAATCTTGAGGGATATTTTTGGAATGGTGTTATTTGTAATTCACAATTTCTATGCATTTATATATGTTTCTTTGGCATGCCCTGAAGAAGCCATATGCCGGCGAAACACGTTGGCTACGTTATTTTCTACCTATGTGTGAAATGAAGCAAGACTAAAAAGGAACACACTCTAGTAGAGGATCATTTTGTCTTGCTTACATTGGTCTCTGTTATCACATTGTCTTAAACATATGTTTTTTTTGGTTGCCTCTCATACATATGCAAATATAGGTAATGCCTAGAACCTTCAGTACCATGTGAAAGACTCCTCATTGAGCCCTAAAGTCTGTGACCCAGTAGAAGCCTATGTTCCTCAAGAAATTCCACCAACTCTCCTTCTCTGTCCTTCCATTGTCACCAGTGGAGCACCGGAAAAATGTATCTTTTGGATGGTGTTGCATGAGACGTTTAAATGTAGACTTCGGAAGCAGAGGTAGAGTCTCCTGCCTCCCAAAACCGCTCTCTGCTCAGCCCTAGTATCATTTGAACAGCGCACCATGACTACTTCTCTGTCGGATACATTTTTTAGAGTTTTATATAGCGCAAACTCGACCCGAAGATATCAGGTATCAGAGCGCTTTACATGAGCACCAGTTTCGTTACAGACAGACACATTCATTTTTGTTAGGCGCAGAGAGATTAAGTGATTTGCCCAGAATCACAGGATGTTAAGCTTCCCTGCCGAGACTCGAACCCGGTTCCCCAGCTTCGAGTTTGACTGCTCTAGCTGTAAGGCTACATCCGGTTTGCTTCTCTCGCAATTGTTTGCTTCTCAGCAATTTTTTAGAGACTCATAATAAATGCATTAGATTATGCACATCTTGGTGACTCCTATAAAGTGCATAGGCACTGTTGTGCCCTTTTCAGAGATTCTAATAAAGTGTATCAGATTATGAATTTATAAATCATCCTTCTACAGTATATTAGATCTACTGTGCACTTCTCAGCCCTTTCTAGAGTAACTATTAGCTCTCTGATGTAGCAGCTATGTAGCATGCAACGCTTCTCCAAAATGCCCAAATAACAAAAGTTGTTTATTCCCATAAAGTGATTTAGCCGTGTTGTTCACTCCAGGGCCCTCTTGTTCACCTCATTGCCTCTGCTGTGAAGGGCATTGAATCTGCTTCACTTTTCTCTGCCATGCCAGCCAGCATGCTGAGCACTTCTCAGCCACTCTAATGAAGTGCATTGGGTCTGCTATTCACTTCTCAAACACTTATACAATTCCACCTCTTTGTTAATGATTTAGATGACAAATTGCTTTTGTATAGAATATTATTTAAGCCTCTCTAAAGAAGAAAAACATTCATAATAAAAATCAGATAATTATATCCATGATTCCCTTAGCTTTAAGTGGGAATGAAGGGCCTTATTTATAGTTTGGTGGGCGCATGTCTATGTGCCGTACTGCAAGTGCATTATAATCTATGGCATTTGTCGGATATCCAACACCGTTTTTATGGAGTATGTCATCAGCCCAACTCTAAGTCAGAGACATTACTGCCTGATTGTAGTGCACCAGGCGCTGGGTGTTAAAAGCTCCAATCTTTCCTCTGATTTTCTTATTGCCTCTCAGACTTATGTGCGATCATACATATCTAAATAAGTGCCTGGAACTTAAACAGCCCTTCAAACACATCACCAGAAGCTGTACTTTTCCATGTGACAATTTGAACTTCTTCAATTTCACTAAACCTAAAATTTCTGCGTTAGCAGTAGATGTCCACTAGCATTAAGAAGCAATGGAGAACAATTCTCATGCCACAGAGCCTCCATGTTAGCCTGGCACCTCATTTAATTTAACTACTTGAAATGAAGCGCAAACAAAGGCACATATAAGAATATGAAAAAGAGAGAAAGAAATGCAAAAAATATCAAAGACAAAGAGAGGCGGAGCACGAAACAGAAAACTCTGTTTTACAAAATGTATTTTTTATTTTTGAACATACAAGGCTTTGTATTTGTAATCTGACAGGTGATGGCAGTTTTTGCATAACAAAACCAGTCTATTCTTGAATTCTAAAATGCAATAGCGACTTATAATTATGCATGTTAATATTCATGGAGGACTGCGTTCCAAATATTTCTTCATTAGTTCCTTGACAAAGAATGTTCTGGATCAAAGCGTAAATCTATTTAAGAATGCACACTGGTGGTGAACCACCCAGGTGCCAATATGTATAAGAAATGTGCCAGGGAAAGTTCACTCTGAGAGTGTGTAGGACAATGCCTTTTTGTTGGTGAACAAGAGGCTCTGATAGTGTATCTAAGAAAATACTTTCTTAGGGCATGTTGTCTAAGATGCTGAGGGCTTTTTAATGCTGCGCACATTATGCAGTGTGTCTATGTGTAGGTGTTTTAGACTACAAAGGAAGGTGAATACAATGGTAGGGTCTGGTGTGTACATCAGACAATATAATATAAATGCTAGTTCTAGCCACACTGACTATAAAAAAAACTGGGACAAAACATTGTCAGCGGCGGACCGTGCAGGTAAGCGCGGTGGGGAGGGGGTGGGTGGAAGTGGCAAACGACGGATTAGTGAAAATGAATAAATAAAACCATTTACCTTGCACTCGCTGCATCTCAGAGTTAGAGATGCGGCGAGCGCAAGGTAAGTGGTTTTATTTATTTATTTATTTTATTTTCACTATTCCGTCGTTTGTCACTTCCACCCCACCACCCCCACCCCGCCCCACCGCGCTTACCTGCACGTTCTGCCACTTAACCTTCTGAGGCCCAGCCATTAGTGGATGCAGCAGAGATGAGGTGGGTGCATGCAGGCTAATGATCTGTTTGAGTATAGGTACGGCCAACTACCTCGGCCTTCACAGGACAGTGAGGTGAGGGACAAGGTGGGACACAGTGACAAGGAGTGAAGAGGAGCTCTGACACAGTGATGTGGACCATACCGCAAGAAGTGTGACAACAGAGGTGGGGAGTGGGGCAAAAGGGGGTGGGAGACAGCGAAAGGGTTTGGACGAAGAAAAGGGTCATGCCACAGCGACAATGAGTTGTTTCTAGCTCGGCACAGCGATGTCGAATGTCGGAGATAAGTTGTTCAGCGTGAAATGAAGTATTGCAAGGAAGGATCAGGAAGGAGAGATGTCACAGTGACAAGAGAAACTTGCCAGAAATAATATCATGGTGTGGAGAAGACAGGGCAGGGTATAGTAATGGGGAGATGGTGCTGTTAAGAATAGGAATAAGGCACTCAGTGATGTGGAGTGGGCCGCGACTATTTGTGTAGCACATATGGAAAGGTGGTAATCGAGATGAAGCAGGAAAAGGGCATAGGAAGACAAAATGGAGGTGTTTGGAAGATTGAGGGGCCCAAGGCTGGCCCTAAGTTGGATTTTAGCTGGTGGTAAAGAAAGAAGGGGTTCACTGTGAACTCCCCGCTTCCTTTGCCTTGCCTAAGACCATACAGTGGCTTCTCCTTCTGTGGTTCCCTTCCTTTCACTCAAAAGCCATGCACTGGCCTTCAATGGAATGGTTTGATGGCCAATACTTGGCAAACTCCTCTCCCGCAGGCGCAGAACATGGCATCTACTCACAGGTCACTGTCTGTCTCCGTCTGGCTCTTTTGCTGTCTTCTGTGGAGGACAAATGTGGAAATAGCGACGGCGATGAGGAAGAGGGCCACAATGGCGCCACCTACAATCCCAATGAGGCTTCCGGATACTCCTTGAGGCAGAGGCTTATCTGTGGCGACATGGAAAAAAACAGTCGCAATGAGAGAGGATCATTTGAAAAACACAGGAAAGAGCTGTGATAGGGTGTCAGAGAGACATCATGAGAAAAGTATAAGAGACTACGATGCAATTATTCATTTGGCTTGTACATAGCACTGTGTACCACGTGGGCAGAGTCACCGTGTGCTGCAGTGTTTTATGACAACGGCATTGGAAATATAACATTGCATGAGGAACAGTACCATTCAGTAAGTTTTGGATTTCTTTTTCTTTTTTCTAAAGTGCAAACAAAGCTAGCGACTTTTAGTTAGCAGATGCCCAACTAGACAATAATTAAAATATAAATTCCCTTTAAAACTTCCATCTGACCCTTCAATAAAGCTACAGATGGCCAGGCTCTGGAAGCTCATCCCACTTCTACTAGCAGACCAAGGGAGGTGAATCAACAACACTCCGATTGATTGTGTCCCGGGTCTACTGCAATATAGTCTAGACCAGGCTCTGCGTGGAACTACTTGATACGCTTCAAAGACTGCAGAACAAGGAAGAAATGTGAACCATAACCACATGCTGACAGCGCCCCTGTGCCTCTCAGTGGAGCCAACCTTCATATTCAAGCCATCTTCTGCTGTTTGTAAGGCCCACTGGGTACATGGAGGAGCTGGTGCATCATATCAAGCTGGCCGAGGATCTACTGGCGGACACATCACATTAGATAATTCAACAAGCTTTCGAGAGAATCAAAAACATGGAGAAAGATCCAAGGAAGACCAATGGAGCTCTAAAAGAAAATGAGGACAGACCCAAACTACCAGCACTTGAGGAAACTTCTCATAATAGAAGCGTTCAAACAAGCCTTCGGCTTTGGTGACACCGGAGCGGGGGCCAGAGAACTTTGATATGGGTCCCTTCTGGCATCACTTAGATTATTTTCTGGACGAATCAATGCTCTAGAGTGGTGGAAGGCAACACAGCACTCTAAAAAATCTAGAACAAAATCATAATTTGGTGTAATGTAAGCAAGGGAGGGGATGAGACGAGAGCAAAAAAAGAGAGCGGCAGAGTTCATGAGAGATGGTGGGGCAGATGACTGAATGAAAGATGCAAAGGGAGATGAAGACAGAGGGCCAGATGTATCAAGCAAAATTGCGTTCGCAAACGCCGAAATTCGCAGAATTTCGGCGTTTGCGAACGTAATTTTGCTTAGTGGTATGTATTAAGGCAATACTGCCTCGCAAAATAAGGAATCGCCAAATTTGCGATTCCCTATTTTGCGATTGAATTTAAGGAATCGCAAATTGCGATTCCTTAAATCCAATGTAAGAAGCACCAAAAAAGTGCAATTTGGCCTTAAGGAATCGCAAATTACCACCAACTTCAAGTTGGTGGTAATTTGCGATTTCTTTGAAAAATGCACTTTTAATTTCAGGGGTGCAACAGGGTGTCAAAAGGACACCCTGGCACCCTTGAAATTGCATTCTCAATTTGCGATTCTCTAATTGCGATTCGCAAATTGAGAATGTCTTCCCATTCATTCCTATGGGCCTCTGGAATGAATGGGAAGGTATTCCTTAATTGCGAATCGCAATTTGCAATTCGCAATTAAGGAATATTAAGGAATCGCAATTATTATTGCGATTCCTACATACATAGCATTTTGCGATTCCTTAATAGCAATTCGCTAAAATTCGCTATTAAGGAATCGCAAATGCAATCCTTGATACATCTGCCCCAGAATTAGGTGTGCAGAGACACCAAGATGCATGTTGAGAAAAAGATGTAGAGTGCAAAAGAAAGAGTGTTTTTAAGAGAGACAAAGAAGAAGTAAACAGGTAAAGGAGTACATGGAGGATTTGTACTCCTATAATCCAGATTTACTAGTATTTCACACTGCACAGCAACCAAAAGTGCTGCTGTGCCTTGCGTCAAAGGGACAGAGAAAAAATTTGCTATATGTACTAAGATGTAGTGCTTTTGTGACACAAACCTGACCCAAAGCATTTGTAAATCTGGGCCAAAGCCTGTGCCATCCTCAATGATTTCAGTGCGCTGTGTGATACGTCTCAAGACCCCTGGAGAGCAAGCCATGTGACAGAGTGAAATATAGGTTTTGAAATATGCCTTCCAGAGACATGTTCATCCTAAAAGTGTTGGAAATGTTGCAACAGCCCAATGGGTGCTCTTTCTGTGGGATAGAAGACCTGTAAATTCTGCCAGTGGTACCGCTGCTAAATTTGCAGAATTTATAATCCCTGGGGTGGAACTCAACACTAACCCCTTCTGCTCTAGGTTATACACATCCTTATACTCTTCTTTTGACAAAAGAGCTATTCCTTCATCAACCAAAAACAGACCCTTAGCAGGAATATCATGTAGCCGTTGTAGTTGTTTCACCATCTTCTGACTTGTTGTGGCCTTGGGACACCGGTAGACTCTTCCTTCACAAGCCAGGTACAGAGGACGCCAGAAGCTCCTTCTTTGCCAGAATATAACTTTATTCCCCCAAAGATGTTTCATTTCCATTAGACAAGAAACAATCTGCTACATATACTGCTTTTGTTACAGAATACAGTGGTCCCTATGGACTCTGAGGTTCAAGCATTTGAGACTGGTACACCACACATGCGGTGCGGCTACTGATGCTGTACAACGGTCAGTCGACCACCTTGCACCTTTTGATTACTTCATACAAGCCTTAAACGGGGGAGCGTCTCTTTCTGCTGCTGGAAATATTGCTCTAGTTCTCTAAACTGGGAGAAATTATTTTGTGTTTTATTTTCAGTGTGACACAAAATGCAACATATACATGTTCATTTCAACGAGGGTCT
This sequence comes from Calotriton arnoldi, assembly GCA_963921515.1. NCBI lineage: Eukaryota > Metazoa > Chordata > Amphibia > Caudata > Salamandridae > Calotriton > Calotriton arnoldi. The sequence goes on from CAWUFW010007844.1 coordinate 805,396, forward strand.
GAACAATGAATTATACTTTCTCAAGAGTTGGATTTGATCAAATATTTTAGCGTTATTTCAAATCTTAAACAAACAGAGGATAGTGAAAGCTAATGTTGGAAATATAGCTAAATGGACTCCCTTAGAGTGCAGCAGGAAGTGAAAATCCTCAGCTTTAGAATCGAAACTCTACACACGTAGTTCAACCAACCTACTGAATTACCTCCACCACAGGGATAGTATTGTGCAATAAAATCAATAGGATTATACTAATTAATCAGAGTTTCCTCCAAAAATTGTAGGATTTTCCATTCCCTCTAAACTCTAAATGTGACCATAAGCCTGTCCAGATCAATTTGCCAGGCATATGACAGACACCATTGCATCTTTTTTTAAGTGAGCTTTTATTCGACCTTCACATTTTTAATAAATTGACAATAATAAGGAATGTTTAGACTGCAAAGTTCTCAAAACAGCAGTCAGTCCCAAAACAGTCACTCGACATTTATAAGAACCCCAACCATGAAGTTGTTTGCCTATAAAGGATTTGAGTGTGGGTGCATGATACCTCGATTACAGCTTAGTTTCTCATAGTACACAATCATATTCGTTGAGATGAAGGGAAAGCTTCAGACTCATGCTACGGGAGCTTAGTTTCTCATAGTACACAATCATATTCGTTGAGATGAAGGGAAACCTTCAGACTCATGCTACGGGAGCAATTGCTTTCAGTAGTTAACACACAGTAGAGATCTGGGTGCCATTTTGGTTGAAACACTATTGGTGCAAAGCTGGGTGGTTTAAGAAACAAAATATATTTTCTTTATTTCAAGCAGCAAGAAGATAACTAATTTTCTTCCTGCCTCATTTAGTTTAAGTCTCAAAAAGGACAGAATGTTGAAATAAAGATAGTATTTGGTTTTGAAAGACAGATTGATTTCTATGATGCCAGGAATAAATCACAACCTGTCTTATACACATTTACCACTGGATGGAAGAAAATGTTTTTTTTTGTAATCCGTGGGGCAGATTTACAAGAACTGACGCATCTCTGCATATTAGCAGAGATGCGTCAGTTCAATTGCGTCACGCAAAAAAACCCTTGCGCCACCATGGATGCTCCTCATTTACAATGCGGCGCACCGTGGCGCAAGGATTGACAGATGCGTCACGCATCTGTTGGCGTAAAGGTAACGCATTGCTGGAGTCGTTTCGCAAGCACGACGCAACTCCAGCAATGCTCAGGAATGCCTAGTCCTATTGTGCTGCGTCACTCCTTACCCCTGCTTCAAGCAGGCGTAAGGTTTTGACGCCGTGGCGTCGTAGAAGTGACGCAGTGAAATCTTGTAGATTTCACTGCGTGACTTTTACGAGGCTTTCTTGCGTCGGAACTCCCGCCCTGTATACATTATACCTGACGGAGGTATAATGTGACACAGGGCTTTACAACGTGACGCATCTCCCTAGATGCGTCACGTTGTAAATGTGTTGCAATGTGGCGCATTCTTTACGGCGCCGCTGCGTCACAAAAGTGACACAACAGCGGCGTAAAAGTGTTGCAAGTGGCTTGTAAATCTGCCCCCCAGTATTTAGCAGATTAGACCAGAAAGTCAATCACCTTTGATTGTCTGTACTTTAATCACCTTTGATGGGCCAGAGAATTTAGAAAAGTCCACCAGCAATAATAATGAAGGCAAAAGGTAATTTTAGATTTAAATCTACTCTGTGGTCAAGGTTTTAAATTTGCAGTTATCCTCATTATGAAAGAACCCCCTCTTACTCCACTAAAGCTATTGCTTGGCTTTGATGAATTTTTTGGTAATATCAAGACTAGAGTTTGGAAATGTTCAATGTAGCAAACTTCTGAAATAATTAGCAGAGGAAAGCAAAACTTGCTGAATTGGGCAGTAGACCTCCTCCAAACCTCTGGATGTGTGACCTCCTAAAACCAGCATGGATATCTCTACTCTGGCCAGCAGTGGAAGTTATCTGTACTATACAAAAAGTATATTGAAAAAAGAGCTTGGAGTTCAAATTCACTGTTGCCCTACCGACCACTTTACATCAAAAGCAAGAATCTTCAGTAAGCTACATCAGATTGCTCAAGAAATCTTCAAGCGAGAAAAAGCTGGAGTCAGACCTCTAGGAGTTCAAGGCCCAAAGCTTACGAATGCTCTCAACCAGACTTTGAGGGCAGAACCCAAGTATATGTGCTTCTGTTTACATACCTCTAAATGACTCATTTAGACTGGTTTAGGCTACAATTGCTCTGGATTCAACTGAGGAATACAGCATAAGGCTCTTGTCCCACATTCAGGTGGACTCATGCCACCTCAGAATCCTGGGTCAGGGTTTTGAACTGTGGAGTGATTTCAAGCTTTCCAAAGCTCCCAAATAAATCATAAAATGCCAACAGACGCCTCCACTTGCTAGGAATAAAAAACTAAGTTAAAGACAAGGCCTCCATTCAGTCGCGGCCGGTGCAGGTAAGTCCGGTGGGGCGGTGGAGTGGGGCGGTGGAGCGGGGCGGGTGGGGCGGGTGGAGTCGATAGACGACGGAATAAGCTTTATTTATTAATTTAATTTTACCTTTTCCGTTGTCTGTCAATTTACCCCTGCTCCCACCTCACCGTGCTTACCTGCGCCAGCCGCCACTGCCTCTATTAGATGCACAATTGTGTTTTTCAGGCAGCCCCGGCTTACATAATAAATGAGCTACAGTTCCAAAGAAGTTCAGATAATGTGATACATGGATAAGTGTGTGCTCCATTCCGCGCCTTAGCCCTGTGCCTGTGCAACAAGGAGTCCTCTATCTACGAAGATCTTAAAGATCCTCCATTCGGATGATTCTGAAGATCTTCTTCTTCTCTAGATTCTCTTAAACACATGCCTTTCAGCACATAAAGATATTTTATTGTGATATAAATGTTTCCTCCTTGCATCCACCCACGCAAATACCAATCCATCCATTCATCTATCCATCCATTTGTCTGGTTGACTGTCCGTCCTTCTATCTATTGACCACCCACCAATGCACAACCAGCATCTATTCATCCACCCATCCAGTCATCCATCCAACTACCCTCCAATCTATAAAATCATCAATTCACCAGCACAATCGCCAAATCAGTCATCCATTTACCCATCCAACTCATCCACCCGCACAGCTACCAACCCACCCATCCATCCATTCATCCATGCATCCATCATTTCCTCCACCCATCCATTGCTTTGAGCTCAGATGTCTTGAATCATGAAGTGACCAGTGAGCTACTTTTATAGGGTATTTACAAAGTAGTATTGTTTCGGTGGCATGCTTCCTAGTGTAAAGGGATGATTGCAGATACCCAAGGGCACAAACTATGCCTAGGTGAACTTTTAATTAAGCTGGAGTCATTTGCATAATTTCGAGTATTTTGCATTGCAGATCTTAAGCAAAATTCCCGAAACTGCACCATTGTGTCATATTGTGTAATGAAGCTCCATTTGTTGGTAAATGACAGCACAGGAACAGCACACATAACTGGAACTCAAGCAGCTGCTGTTTGCAACACTTGTGTTTTGGGAACAAATTTGTTAACGCAAAATGCGTCCTTGCATCTAAAATGAACCAGAGGAAGCATTTCATAGTAAAATATAGCGGTTACTGCTGGCTTTGCATTTTTGCATAATTACATAAGATTTTGCACAATTTTTCTGAAATTTCAGGTAATTACATGAAAGCAAATTACACTGATTTTGCACCACCCCCAGTAGATTTCACCAACAAAATGTCTGAGTGCAAGCAGGTCAAAAATTACTGCAAAAGGTGTTGAAATATGCTTCCATGCAATACAGACCCTTTGCAAATGCAAACTGCTGACCCGTTAACTGTTGATTGCTGTACTCAGCTCATAAACTGGCATTAATGAGGTGCACCTTTGGCCAGACAGTCTTCAAAGGTTTTTAAATGACAAACAAAGTAATACTGTCGCAGATTGTGCCGCATTATATTGCATAAGTTTGCCTTTTCTTGCGACAAAATGTTATCAAGCCTGCCACATAATTTGGCCTTCCATTGCCGCATAAGTCCAGTGACCCTGCTTATAGGCAGACAGCATACCTATGATGGACTATGATCTTCATATAGACTGTCACCGCACGAGTGATAAACTATGGGCTCCCATAGGCATTTGCGGTGAAGTATAGTCTCTTATAGGAAGACGTAGCACCTATGACAAACAATGGTTTCCCTACGGGCAGGCACAGCACGTCTGCTAAGCCACGGTCTCCTATAGGCAGACACAACAGTTGCCCTAGCATAAGGTTTCCATGTACTCTGTAGTCAGATGTAACTCCTGTGATAGCCTATGGACTCCTGTATGCAGACACTGCACCTTTGATAGGCTTTGGTCTGCTATAGGCAGATGGTGCACCAGTGTCATCTTAAGGATTTTGGGGCCCCGGCCAAGTCATATTTTGGAGGCCCCTGTTTGAAACAAATGTGACCCTAAAAAGTCCTTAAGATGACACTGGGTAAAGAGATAGTCATAGACAGATGTTAGCCAGAGAGGGAGGGAGGGAGGTTTTGATAGCCAATTAGACTAGACAGCGTTCTAACAGTGAGAAGATTCACTTTCTTAGGGGGGACCTTGAAAGGTGGAGACACTGGGCAATTGCCCACTTTGCTTATGCCTTAAAACGTCTCTGTGGTGCACCTGTGATAGACTGTGGGAGCCTATAGGCAGGGCCACTGCAACTATGTGGCAGGAGAGAGCCAAATTATGCAACAGGGTTGAGTAGATTATGCGGCAAGAAAAGGCAAATTATGTGGCACAATGCGCTACATTTTGTAATAGTATTACTTCATTTCTTTGCCATTTTTAAACTTGGTAACTGTCTGGGCATTGGTTGCACCCCATTAGTACCAACTTAACACCCAAATTTAGCAATAAGCAACAGAAAGTCGATTATTCCAACTTTGCAAAGGGTCTACCACCACGTGGCAACATGTGTCACTGTATTTTTAGTAACGTTTGAACCGTTTGAGCTAGAAACAAAATCTTTTTTTTTTGTTAAGATCTGCAGATTATGTGGCAGATGATGGAAAGTTGGTGGCAAATTTGGCAAATGTATACTTATGTGAAAATCGCCGTGGCCGCACAATCACATACTTTCAGTGGCCCTGCGTATAGGGAAAGCAGATCCTGTGATGGTGAACAGCGTTTATTTCGCATGCGGAACAACCCATGCCATAACAACGCGGTTGTTACAACGACCGCGTTATTTCGCATACCGTTACAACGCAAGTCGGAAAAACGACTTGCGTTAGGGGGCAGAAGGTGTTGGATTTCCAACACCTTCCCTAGTGTCCGCACAGACTGGAGTTGGAATAGTAAATTATACTATTCCAACATCCAGCGCCCCCTACAGCAAGTCGTTGTTCCGACTTGCGTTGTAACGGTATGCGAAATAACAACGCGGTCATTGTAACGACCGCGTTGTTATGGCATGCGTTGTAAACGCATGCTAAAAAAAGGTACATATTCCCTGTGATAGGTTGTCTTCTCTGATAAGCAAATGCCATTTCTGTGATAAACGGTGGTCTCTTGAAGGCTGGCGCCGCACCTGTGATAAACGGTGATCTATGTTACGCAGGCGGTGTGCCCCTGATACGATAGTCTCTGGATATAGGCACAGGCTGGGCCCGTGGGAGACTGCTGGAGCCTATGTACAGACCGAGCACCTGTAATAGGCTATATTCTCCTAAAGACGGACTCCACACTTGGGGTAAACTGTGGGCTCCCCGAGGCAGACGTCATGAGATAGGCTGCGGTCTCCATAGAGGGTGACGTCATGAGATAGTCTGTGGTCTCCACAGAGGGTGACGTCATGAGATAGGCTGCGGTCTCCACAGAGGGTGACCCCACACCAGTGATAAACAGTAGTCTACTAAGGGCAGGCGCCTGCCTCTGAGATACTCTGGCACCCCGTAGGCAGACACTACACCTGTGACAGGCTCGGGCTTTTACATGCAGATGTCGAACCAGGTGACACCACAGCTGTGCTACTCTGCCTGGGGCACTGTCAGGGGCGCAGCTATCAATGGTGCAGCAGGTGCACGGGCACCAGCGACCACGGGGGCAAGGGAACTACTGTACTCCAAATCCAGCTTTCTACTGCCAAACCTGGCGATGGGGTCGCATTACCCTTGCTAGCCCTTGGGCCCAAGGCACCGCCGCAACGCCACCGGGCACTGTGAGGACACACGACTATCACAGACCCAGTCCTGCCAAGTATCACGCTTCCCGTGTGACACTTAACGCATTTCAGTGTGGTGGTCCGCATCACTGCACTGAAATGCTTTGTCACGCATTTTTAATGCCACTGAATTGGGTGCTAGCGCGCCGGCTCTGCTGCTCCCAGCAGACTTGCCGCCAGCAGGCAGCTCTGTCTGGCTCATAAACAGTTAAGGATGAGTCAGAGTGCTGCAGACAGTGCTACAATGTTTCAATTGCGGCCTCACAGCCGCGCCTGCCAGCCTGGCTTAATTAATTATTCCCGGGCCGCCCGCGGCGCCGCGCGGCAGGCTGTGAGTAACTGACTGACAGCCCACACTCACCAGGGGGGCTGGGGCCTGCCCATTATCTGGATGTGACCTCACGCGGTCCTGCACTGCAGGAAGTGAGGTCGCTAGAGAAGCGCCGCGGCGGGGGACTGACTCGTGGTCTTGGAGTCAAGTGCGCTCGCCGCTGTAGCAGTGCTGCCTCAGCTACTGCTGGCTGGCGCTGCGCAATTAACGGCCACCAAGCAGCCTGAGCCGGGTTCCACCAGGCAGCCTGAGCCGCTGGACGACGGCAGCGCGAGTCGCACCACTGCCCAGCAGCCTGGCCCGTGCAGGGGGAGTCATTGCGGCGGACAGCTGGAAAAGTCACTAAGGAGGCGGGTGGCCCGGCCTTAAACTGCATTTCCCGGCCGCTGCCCGCCTCGCAGTGTAAGTTTATTCATCAGTTACTGTTACAGTGCGCCTCTAGAGCGTGGTAATGCAGGTAAAATTTGTTTTATATTATAGCGCGGCTTGCTGCAAGGTACTTTACATCATACAGTGCCCCGACTCACTCAGCTTCTAAGGCGGCGAGTTTTAAGTGTCTTGGCTCAGTGAGGTCGCGGACCACTTACTTCGGGGTAAGAGTTTGTTGGGGCCTCACACATCCTGTTAGGACGGCCCAGTCGTTAAGGGCAGTACGTTATTGCCTTTTCATTTCTGGTACTTTACAGCAGCTAACTTAAGAGTTTCTCATTGCTCAGATGGGTGCTATTTCTGATATTTATGTTTCCCTCCTCTTCATTCCTTGAGTTTGCTTTTGAAAAAGTGTCACTCATATTTGTGGAAATGTCACTCAAAATTACATTGAAAATATGAAAATGTCACACATAGCAATCTGAAACCTTGGCAGCTATGCAGACCGCCGGAAGGTGTCAGGGGCTGGTGCAGTGCTCAGAAGCACTTATCCTCCTTGAGAATACGCTTTGAAAAGTCTGATAAAAGGCTTAATCTCGTCTTTTCTCCGGTCCAATTAAACATGAATATCGCCTAATTGGTCCTTTGTGCTCTGAGCTGAAACTGTGATAAAAGGAGCGCTAATAAGCGAGAGAGGGGAGGCTCGTGTGTGTTGCGTCTCCCGCTCACCTGAGAGTGTGTGCGAGAGATCAAGAACAGGGCCGGACTGGGAACCGAAACCGGCCCTGGCAAACTGCTCGGCCCCCCCCCTGGGGGTAGGAGGGGGATGCAGCCGAGCGGTTTGCTAGGGCCGGTTTCGGCCGATTTTGTTACAAGGGGCCGATATTGCCGACCCCTGATGACAAAAATGGCCCCCAGGGGCCCAAAACCGGCCCCCACCCTAGCGGCCCACCGGGGAAACACCCGGTGCCCGCTACGGCCAGTCCGGCCCTGATCAAGAGTGAGGGCGAGAGACAGACAGAGCACGGTAGAAACCGAGAGAACGTGAGAGAGAGAGCGGCCCTCTAAGAATCGTGTATGTTCCTCATCTGCCCCATAGTGGAGACTGAGGGAGAGGGAGTTAGAGAGAAAGAGAAACAAAGAAAGGGGGAGGAGGGAGAGTGGCAGGGGAGAGAGAGAAAGAGAGATAAGGAAAGGGTGGAGAGAGGGGTGGGCGAGAGAGGAAAGAGCGCGAGAGAAAGCGGGAGTGGAAATGAGAGAGAGCAGGCCTTTAGATATGGTGCCTGCCTCTCCACGTGTCCCAGATATAGACAGATGGGAGAGTGAGAGCATGCCTGTCTCTCACCTGTGTCAGGAGAGAGGGAGATGGGAGGGAAGAGAAAGAGAGCGGGACTGCAGACTTGTTGACTTTCCCTCTCACATTTCAACACCTCTTCATAAGAGCCATATTACATATTTTAACCTGAAAACAAAAAGCAGTTTAAACATGTTGTTTTTGCTTATGCAATTGCATTCTTAAACAACATCATTCTTTTCATCACCACAAGTCCTCCTTACCACTTGTATGCAAAGAGGTAAACCTGCATCTAATGTGTTTATTTACTCCTTTTTGTGGTTTTATATAGCGCAAACCTGGCCCAAGGGCATCAGAGTGTTTTAAAAGAGAGCAAGACATAGAATATGAATAGCAATCATCATAAAAAAAGAGAAACGCAACAAATAAAACACATGGACCCAGCAATTCGATTCAGGAGAGGAAGGTCAGTAAGATTGTATCTGGATAAATAGGAAAAGTGAAACAAGCATTTGCAAAGCAATAGGTCTCGCATTCACGAGAGTTTGAGCTATTGGCATTGTATATGACAATGCCTTTTATTTATGTGCGGTTTTTCAAATAGATAAATAAAAGGCATTGTCATTTACAATGCCAATAGCTTAAACTCTCGTAAATGCGAGACCTATTGCATTGCAAATGGCAGCGCCCGTGCTATAAAAATTAAGAAAAAGCATTAGGAGAGAGTGTGTCCTGAGCTATTTGAGAAAATAGTGCTCGGAGGCTGTAATTAAAGCCTACCAAGTAACAACACTCGTAACAGGTGGTGTCGTCATGGGAGGTTACAAAATGAGACGAGGCGGTACTAAGGAGGGACTACTAAGCCTATTGACCAATGAACAGCCACAGTTTACAGTGGATAATGACACAAGCCAATGAAAAATATGGAGCTTCAAGTCCCTACCTGAATACAGCATACCTCGCAGAGCAGCGCATGCGCTGCCCAGGCTCGACTTATAAAGGGGCTGCAGAGAAGTGATCATAGCTTCATCCAAAGTGTCTCTTATGTAGGATTTTGAGTTTCCTATTAAATGTGTGAAGACTCAATGTTGTACTAGAGCTGGTAGCAGATTCTTTTTTGTACTGCCAGAGAGTGTTCTTTCATAAAGTGTTGTAGTTCGAATGTTGGAGGTTCCAGCAGGAAGGCTTCAGCATTTGTCGATCCTTTTAAGCAGCAGAGGTTTCCAGTTTCCTACTAAGAAGGAAAGCGTGGCATCGTGTAGGGCTTTGTGGGTGATGCATGAAATTTTGAATTGGTCTCTTGCTTCATTGGGAAGCAATTGTAGGGTGCGAAGAATAGGAGAAAATGATCAACTTTTTTGGGACCAGTCACATAGCTGGCAGCTGTGTCACTGCTCTCAGGGGTGCCAGATGTGATTTGGGAAAACCAGAGATAAGAAGGTTTCCATAGTCCAGCCTGGAGACTATCAGTCGATGGAATACTGGTTTCAGGTCATGCTCAGGAATGAACTGCCTAAGGTTCCAGAGCAGTGTAAGTTAATGGCGAGTTCTCTCGGCCACGGACAAAATTTGTTTCTGAATGTTAACGTGACTGTCAAGAGTAAATTCCAATGATTTACCATTCTCCACAATTGTCAGTTTTCCGTTCAGTGGAGAGAAGGAAATCGAGCCACTATTGGGCAGGGAGATTGGACTTTTTGGTGAGATTAGAAGAAATTCAGTTTTTGGTGGTTTGAATTTTGGGTGCTAGTTTGTCATCCACTTTTGAGTCCTGTCAAAGGTTTTGGAGAGTAGAAAGATCTTATTCGGGCAAGAAATCTGCAGGTAGAGCTGGATATAATCTGCAAATTGGTAAAAAAGAATTTCAGAGTTGCTCAGAATCTCCCCAAGTGGTTTGAGATATAGATTAGCAAGGTTGGGGATAGGGTTGAGCCCTCCCTTGTTTCAGGTTACTCTTCCTAGAAAGAGAACTTCCTTTTTTAACTAATTGCGATATTTTACACCAATAGGATTCAAACCAGTTTATGACTGCACCATTGATGCCCATTCATCCCTTAAGGGTGGTAATCAGAGCGTGGTGGTTGACTGTATCAAAGGCAGAAGAGAGGTCCAAAAGCACAAGTAGGCATGAGCTACCTGAATCGAGGAAGCAGAGAGGATCATCCACAATTTGACGAAGAGCGTTTTCAGTGCTTTTGTCTTGCCTGAAACCAGAAGCGTATCAAGAAACTTGTTTACCTGTATATGAAGGGATAGTTATGTAGCTACACAACTTGCTAACACCTTCCCTAACTGGGGCTGATGTTTTTCAGGTCATTGGTGTCATCTGAGGGATTTTTTAGGATAGGGGAGACCTGGCAAATTTTCAGACAATCGGGGAAAACATCTTGTTTCAATGAGGAATTTACCAGGGAAGTCCAGTATTGTAGTAACAGCTTTGCCGTTTTCTTGCTTAAGACCCAGGCAGTGAGTCAGAAAAGGGGTGGAAGATTTGACCATATTTATGATTTCAAGTACCTCTTCCTAGGAGAATGCATTCAAGTATGACCAGGTCCAGTGGGCCTTGAGTCCATTACACAGTCAGGATTGTCGGATCTCGGCGGAAGTGAAAGTTCAACAGTGTCTACTTTCACCGCAAACAAGTTCACAAAATCTTCACATTTGGATAGTGGTATGTAGACCCTGCTAGTTGAAGACTGAATATTGGGGTGTTTATTGTTGTTGAAGAGAAGTTTTGGCTGATTTTTGGACACATCAGGCAGAGATTTCATGTGGCTAGATTTAGCTTTGAAGATGTTTGATTTGTTGTTTCTTCTGTCAGCCCAGAGGCTAGCCAGATTGACACAGAGGATGTTTGTCTCCAGTCTATTTCAAGAAGAGCACTTTTTTCAACACAGATCCTTCAAGAATCTGGGAAGACAAGGTTTAGGTCTTTTTCTCTTGCTTTTCAGTGGAGCAAATTCATTAACCGGGTTGTCTACGAACTTATTGTGTTTGTCTATTGCAATACTAAAGTCTTGTTGACAGCCAGAGGTAGTAAGGTTATCGTTTGTCTTTTAAGCAAGGGAGTTGATGTCAATGTTTTTGGCATCACAGAACCATTACTTTTCTATTTTGAATTTGCCTAACATGCTGACAGATGCCAAACTGTCAGCACCTTTTTGGCATAGGGTGGTATGGATTGCGGCCAAGTATAGTGTACGTAAGCATGTGTGATATGGTGTTATTGGGTATGGTGCAAGTGCATACACAATATGGTGGTAAGGCAGGCGCGCAACACCCATTGGGCTCAAAGGGCTTCAGCCCCCCCTCCCAGCCCCACCCCCCCGTCGTGTGTGTCAGCCCGGGCTGAGACAGTTTCCCGGGCACACACAGCTTATCGCAGCAGCACCCGAGTCCTTCACAGGTCTTTAAAAGACCAATTACGTGTTAACGAGGCTTTGTTGTGAGGCTTTGTTGTTTTTTCACCCCTTCACCTCCACTCTGCCTATTGCTGGAAGAATTAGCTTCTCCCGAAATTTTTAGTAGCCCTCCCCGAACTTTGTCTCTAGTTGCGCCTCTGTGGTAAGGTATATATTGTATGTGTGACGTGCTGGGTTGGTATGTGTTTGAACACGTGTGCTGTGGTGTAGTGTGGTTATCTGTGGCCTACATGAACAGGCTTGTTTCAGTTTAGTGTATTTTGACACGCATGTGTGCGTTTGTACATTTACACAGCCACCCTTCACAAAATGGCGGTACAGATCTGCACTCTCATCATTCTGTTATCGCCATTTTCTCATTTGTCACATCTGACAGTTGGCAGATTTGTGCACCCCATGTCTCATATCCGTGGCTGGAAAGGGAGGGGGTGTTGTTGGAGACGGTGGTGGGGGGGTCACATATTTCTTCATTTTGATCTGGATGCAGGATACTGCCCGCAGGCAACGGCTGCTTCTGACATTCAGTCAAATGCTTGCAGGGCGATCAGGCCGGACCTTCGAACCGCACAAGATTAGCTCTGGCAATCTGCTTCAAACAGCACATTTGAGCAAATGTCTTTCTGTCCATTCAAATTCGACATGAACGCTGCCGCCGGCTCGGAGGGATGCGTGCTGGTTATTCAGATTTGAGCCCGAACAGGCTGCACCTCTACGATCACCGTCAGGGAGTGGGGCCTGGGGGACTCTGGCGGGAAAGGCTGAGGAGAGAGAGCTCGAGACCTGTGGAGCACCTAGAATATAGGCTCCGGGAGTCAGAGGTGTACCAGAATAGGGTGACCAGAACTTGAAAGCAAAACTTGGAGCATTCCACAAACATAGAAGTAGGACTAAGATTTTGCATCAACCTGGTAAGCATAGAATGGCTTCAGGGACAGTGCTCTCAAACAGAAAACACTGACAATGGCGTAGCAAGGGGGGAGCGCCCCGGGCGGCACGAGTTTTGAGGCGGCAGTCGGCCTTCCCCCTCCCGCTCTTACCTGCGGCCACGCGGGACGGCAAAGGCTGGAATCGATTGCCAGCACACACACACACACACCCCCGTCTTACAGCTGCCGCAAGGCGGTAAAGGCTTGGACCGCCACAGGCGGCAAAAGGCCTAGCTACGCCACTTTGACAGTGAGCCACTAATAGGGAATTAAATACAATGTTTAGCTCTACATTGCTTCCTGACAGGAGTTGCTAAATAATTCGGAGTGGAACTCATTAAAGCTTGCTTCATTTTTTTCAGGTAACCATCTTTGAAACACAGGAAATGTGCTAAATTTACTAAAATTTGCCAGACCAGATGGTGGAAAAACAGAACTGTTCCGGCAAATCATGGTTGCCTGGTCAAGCTGACTTAGAATCTAGTCCCGGCCGGTGCAGGTGAGCGCAGCGGACGGGGGTGGGGTGGGGCGCGGGGTGGTAAGTCGACAGAATAGGGAAAATAAATAAATCCGTCATCTATCAACTCCCCCGCCCCCCAGCCCGCCCGGCATCACTTACCTGCACCGGCCGCGACTGTTAGAATCGAAGCATTTGGAACCTGATGGAACACCCTAGCAGAGGAGAGTTTCTGCTGAGGAAGGAACACTTGGGACATGGGAAGACACTTACGAGAGAGGGAATTGGAAATGGAGGCGCGATGAGGAGAGATAACATGGCACCTCAGAAAACTCTAGACCAGGGTTCTCCAAAGTCGGTCTTGGAGGGCCGGATCCATGGCAGTTTTTTAAGACACCTACATTGATCTAAATGGGGACATGCTAAAAATCTGGCATGGATCCAAGCCTCCAGGACTGACTTTGGAGAACCCTGCTCTAGACAGAGAGGGCTTTAGGCTGGTTTTAAGGATGAAAGACCAGCGCTCACTGTTGCACATAATCCATCCTACGACTCTTTGCATTGCCTACACATGCTCCTCCGTTTGTGCTGATTGTCACTTAGTGGTTTACAGTGCAAAGGCCACTCAGGTCGTTGCTCTCCTTTACCACCCACAGTCGGATTTGGTCTCATTGCAGAGCCTCCTCCCTTTAACCGAAAGTAACCTCCTTGGCAAACTATGAGTGGTTGATCATTTGATACCTGTATGGCCTGGACTAGTTTGCCTACCACCACTAAATGTAACCCTAGTATGAGGTCTATCGTCCATCTTCACCTTGGGCAAATCTATTTTCTTGACCCATACCTCAAGAACTTCCAGACCTGCTAACTCACATGGTGTCTCTGTTTGTCACATGATGCAGAACTCTTCATACCATCACCCATAGAAGAGCCAATATCGCATGAGGAGTACAGAATGAGATGGAAAACCCAACAGGGTAGGTGTCCTGCTCTTGTGTTGAAGACTCCACACCATTGGTGTCCATGCAAGATTTTGTATCCTCCTCTGGGCAATGGGGTTGGGCTCAGAAGCATCTATTTTTTTAAATTTTGAATGGGGAAGTGTGGGTCACTTAGGCAATGATGGGCACTATGTCTGGACCCTATCCATTGCCCGTCCCTTAAATTGCCCCTCAAGGAATATTTAGGCATTAAGAGCTGAATGCCCCTCTCCTTTCTAAGTACCACCATCTTTCATGTGCTGAAATGTTTTTTTCAGGTAGAAAGGTCTCAATTTTCCCCACACCGTGTGAGCATGCAAAATGGAGCCTCTGCATTTCTGAGATCCTTGGATTTAAGGGTGGGTTAAAGAGATCCACTTTCTGTGGTCCTGATACTCTCTCCATCCCTCTTAGCTGTCATCACTGCTATAGTCTTACAGGGAGGTTCACTATGTAGGTTCACATCCTCAGGTCTCCAGGAAGGACAACCTCTTATATGTAGTAAACCTGTGTTCATCCCCAAGATTCTCTTCTAGCAAGAGTTGTTGCTGTGTAACTGGCTTTTGCTGGGACTAAATACACATTCAGCTCCCAACTAGACTAGCACTGGCACAGACAAGTATTTTTATCAAGCCTGACTGGGGGAAAGTCCACAAATCTGGTCTTGTCCCTGACTGGCTGATGTTAGAATTTTCAAAATTAGCATCTCTGCTAATTGGATCTGTGTCTCTGATCACCTCCCTGTAAAAGCAAATATATCCTGGATTGGTCTAGTACATCAGGATGCAGCTGAAGTGTAATTGCCCTGTAGAAAGTGTGCACTGGTGATCCTTAGTATTTGGACCAACTCTGCGGCTCACTGCGCTCCCAGCTAGAACCAAACTCTTGGGATGTTCTTCTCAAAGACCTGTTGGAATGTTCAGCTTGCTGAAAAGTCCCTTAATCAACAGATGTGGGCGAAATTCCCACGTGGATATCAATATATGGGAGTTTTGGCAATTTTTTTCCCACTCGTTAAACGAAATTGGCGCTGATCCACTGTTAAATAGGCAGCAATAAACAAAACAAAAAGCACAATTGCTTTTTGAAGCACTGTGAAGCGCTTGGCAATGTATTTACCTTAAAGTTAATTGAATTAAGGTGAATGCATTGCCCGACCCCTCACAAATGCACTTCAAAGCCACTTTCCCAGCTTGAAAATTTGTTTCTAGCAGGGTCCTCGTGGCAGGCAGGCACCACACTCAAGTTCTTCTGCTGGAAATGTTTCTTTGAAGATCCCTTTCAGGGCTGGCAATTGTAATTAACTTGACGGTCTTACCATTAAGTTAATTCCAATGACAGGCCTCTGATAGTGACAGTAATTCCCATTTCCTTGCATTTCTCATTGCCTGAAAAGAGGAATTCTTGCATTCCTCCCATATTCTTATCCAGGGCAGGCAGATGTGGAAACATGGAAAATGCCCGCAGTATGGCATCTGCTTACTGTGGGTGAAAGAAAAGGAAATTTCGCCCAAGCCTGTTTGTGAGTAAACAGCCCTCCATCCCATAGAGTTAGGAGGAATCCAGAACTACTTCTTAACAAGGGACATGCTATGGTGGAGGACCTAATCCTGCAGCCCAGAAGAAACCTTTGATGCCAACAAAAAGGAAAACTGCAATAAAAGCAAGGTGATGGATGAAATGCTTTAATTCATCTCAGCCACTGGAAAATACTTAGGACGCACTCCGGTCCATAGTTTTTCACCCACCATGCCACCTCAGTTTGGACCCAACCATATGCAAATCAGTCTTGACCCTGCTCCAATAGGAACAGTCGAACCCGAACGGCCAGATCAGGTCCTCCCTGAACTGAAGCACAAGCAACTCAATGGCTGAGATTCATTCCAGCATTACTTCCATCACCTTGTTGCTTTTTGCAAAAGACACTCTAAGTTTGACGGTATGCCCAGAAGTGGGTCCTGTGCTCACTGTGCCATAGGACTCAAGCTATACCTCACTGATGAGACCTATTTAGCTTGTGTTTCCATCAGGAGGGGGAGCTGGTCTAACAGTTTGGGCTGGGCTGTTCCTATTGGAGCAGGACCAAGACTGATTTGCATAAGGCACGTCTCTGTCTAGAATGGCATAGTTGGTGAAAAACGATGGCCTGGAGTGTGGCCCAGAGCTATCGCCAGTGGCTGAGATTATTTCAAGCATTAATTTTATCTTCTTGTTGTTTTTGCAGTATGTGCCCTGAGTGTGATGGGTATGCCCAGATGTGAAATGAATGAAAATAAAATTTATATAGCGCAATAGCTACCCTCAGGCCTCCTAGCGCTTGTGGACTAACGCAGAATAACAGGAGAGGAGCGGATTAGATGCATTCATTGAAAAGAACGGTTTTTAGAAGCTTTCGAAAGGAGAGCAGGTTTTGTTCCTTTCGCAGATGGAGTGGGAGGGAGTTCCATGAGTTGGCAGCGTTATGGGAGAAGGAATGCCCGCCCCATCTAGCCTTCCTTATTCTGTGTGAGGTGACTAGGAAGGAAGACATAGAACGGAGATCTCTGGGAGGTTGATAGGGAGTGATCATATATTGGATTGAGACTGGGCCCTTCTTCCAGAAGGCCCTATGAGTCAGGCACATGGCCTTAAACTGGATCCTTGCCTTAATTGGTAGCCAATGGAGGCTCCTTAGTGCAGGTTTCGCCGATTGTCGACGGGGGACCTGCAAAAGCATGCGAGCAGCACAGTTCTGAATGACCTGGAGCTTATGGATGGTGGTTTGGGGGGCTCCCAGGTAGAGGGAATTCCCATAGTCCAGGCGAGAGAGGATGAGGGCCTGAACCATGATCCTTCTCGCCTGCAAAGGGAGAAGGAGGAGGATCTTACGGAGCATCCTCAGGAGGCCGTAGCAAGTGGCTGAAATTTTGACGTCTTGGTGATTAAAACTGAGCGAGCGATCAAGCCACACACCAAGGCTCTTGATCTGAGTCTTCGGATCAGGTGCGGGACCGAGGCAGTTCAGCCAGAGTGAAACCGGGTCGAATGAGGGTGAGTTGCCCAAGAGCATGAGCTCGGTCTTATCCCCGTTCAGCTTAAGGCACGAGTTTTCCATCCACTTGGCAACATCCTCTAGGCACGGGCCTAGGGTGCTAGACGACCTCTCGGGGTGGTTCAATGCCACCACGAGCTGCGTGACGTCTGCATATGTGATGATTTTAATGCCAAATGGATGGAAAATCTCAGCCAAGGGTCTCATATAGATGTTAAACAGAGTGGGGCTCAGGGAGGAGCCTTGAGGAACCCCACAGCTGAGAGACAGCCGGTTGGAGACAACATCACCCTCAAAGACCTGAAAGAACCGATCGCTGAGAAAGGATTGTAGCCAAGTTATGGCCGTCCCGGTAACTCCCACACTTTTTAGCCGGTGGAGCAGGGTGCGATGGTTAACAGTGTAAGTCTTGTGCTCACTGTGCCAGAGGACTCAAGCTATAACTTACTGATGAGACCTATGTAGGTCGAATCCGGTCTTGGGTTGCTTGTGTTCCCATCTGGAGGGGACTTGACCTGGCAGTTTGAGCTGGACTTTCCTATTGGCGCATGACCAAGACTGATTTACATAAAGCAGGTCTCTGTATAGAATGGCACAGTGGGAAAAAAACAATGGTCTGGAATGTGGCCCACAGCAAAAGCCAGTGGCTGTTTTTACCAAAATGAAAGGGCACCACCTGAGTAGTGACCTTCTCTGCCAAGTTTTCACACACCCTGTTCCAAGGTAGAATACTTTTTTGTTTGCCCCTTTCCCGCCCTGCACCCGAGTTGTGGAACATCTAAAGTTGCTCAGGAGCTCATTTCCTTAAAAGATAAGCATCAATTGAATAATGACATTATCTGGCAAGCTTCAGAACACCCTGTTTCAATGAAGAGTACTTTTCTTTACCCTTCTTTGCTCCCTGCATCCCGAACTGTGGAACACCTAAAGTTTCTCCAGATCCAGAGTTCCTTTTCTTGATTCCATTGGTGGAACATGCTCAGCCTGCACCAATAGTGTTAGAGAATGTTAAGGACTTTCTGGATCTAAAACATATGACTTCTTGGTCAAAATCTAAAACTCCAGGTTTCTTTGCAACTGAAGACTTGATTCTGAATCATGTGTAGAGACTCACTGGCAAATTATTTCTAACGGCAGCTAGCGACTTTTAAGAGATTCATGTTTACTTCGTTGGAATTAGAAATTTGTGATCCTTAGACCCAGGGGGCAAAACCTAATTTCAAATGCAACCAGCTCATTTTGATACGCACAACCATGAAGATCCTTCAATCAGGGGCACTGGATGAAAGACAACCAGCCAGTTCAAATATATACAGCAGTTCCACTCACATGGTAACAAAGGCCATTAGCTATGAGAGATGGGAGGCTCCAAGAAACAGTGGACAATTAACAAATGTTTTGTAAAATGTTGTGAAGAAATCCAAGTTTGCCCACCTGGTTTGGCTTACCCAGTTCTAGATCACTATGTTCTTTTCAGTGCTCCACAGCTCGAGCCTAAGCTCACTGAACTACTGTGAAGACCTAACCAGCAACTAGATTAAGTCGCAACAGCTCAATCACAGCTATCACTGAAATTAAGATGCTTAGTAAGCCATAGTAAGCAACAATATCCGGGTTCCTGTTACACTAAAGAGAAATTATACTGTCTAGAACTCCACATCTGCCCAAGTACCTGGAGAAAATACCTGGCTCATTACGAAACACTGAGCCAAGAAGCCTTTGAACTCATGGAAGCATCAATGGTCGAGAGAGCTATGGAGGACTAATGTGGGAAAATAATTGAGGCCATTGGACAACACTGAGAAGGAGAAGCCTGGAGACCTGGAGCTTAAGGAAGCACTAGGGAGGAGGGTTTGAAACCTGGGGCAAGGACGGGGTGCTAGAATCAAGAGACTGGTGCCCTGGGGAATCACTAGGAAGAGTGGTCTAGATATCAAATGAAACAATAGGGAGAAAGCTTTAGTACCTGAAGATGAACTGGGGGAGAGACTTTGAGAGCTGGAAAATCACTGGGAAGACTCTCTATGATATGAATAAGACTGAGCAGAGATGGCACGGGAGCTGGAGGAGTTCTTAGTGTAGAGAACCTCAGATCTAGTGACGCATTGGGAAGAGAAGCTGTAGAATCAAAAAACACACTAGGGAGAAATTCCTTAGGACACCTGGAAAGCGGATGTGGAAGAGCTTAGAATCCAGGCAAGCACTTGCAAAAGAAAAGCAGAGTAAAAAAGCCAAGTGGCCTAGAGCAACTTTTAGAAGAATGGAATTGGGGCATGAGCCAGGATAAACACTGGGGAGTGAAGTCTTAAGACCTGAAGAGATGAAGAGGAGAGTCTTCTTTGGTTCAAGGTGCAAATTATTGAGACTTGGGAATATCCAAATGATGGACAGCTTTGAACTTGAGGCTCAATGCAGAGAGAAGCTAGTAAACCCAGCAATGAGTTAGACTGAGGCGCCTTGGGACCTGAAAACACACTGAGGAGAGAGAAAGAATGTGAGAAAGTCTCTGTGGCAGTCTTATCTTGGAAACCTCAACAGGAATAGGGTGTTTTGGGTGGAAACCGTGGAACAGTGAGGTCTCGCCTTCATTTCGTAGAGTATAGGGACTATTAACTTAAGTGAGAGCCTTTTTAAGTTTGTAAACTTAGCGAGAGAGGTCTTCTCACCTTAGAAACAATAAAGAGGGAACACGTTTCCCCATAGAATCGTGGAGAAGAGAGCACTTCTCACCTGGAAACATAGAGGAGAGATATTATCTTTTTAGAGGTACATGGGAATATACCTATTTGTTTTATACTCATGGAAGAAGATGACATTCTCTCTTGGGAAACTTTCAAGAGACAGATCATCGCAGTTTTTAAATATGCCTCACCTTGAAGTAGGGAGGGAAGGGATATTCTTCTTTTGGAGAATGGAAACATTCTCTCTGTGGAAACTTCTAAGAGAGAAGCCTTCTGACTGTCTAAGCATGGAAGAGAGAGCCCTTGACACCTTGGAAACAATCCTTGAATACTTCTGGAGAGAGAACATCTTGCCTGGAAAGCTTGGCAGAATGAACCTTAATATCTGTCGTAAACATGAGAGGTTTTTACTTCTTCATAAATTGAAAGATATTACGCACCGGTATTAAAACCAGAGCCGTTTTTATCCAGAGTACCACACAGCAGTGCTTAATTTGTAAAAATATAAGTGCCAGGGTCCTTGTCAAAGGACCATTTGGGCTGGCATTACCCATTGCCCCCACAGCACTGCCAAAGACAGCACCTATACAACTACGAACCATAACACTCCTACGATTGTGACAATTCAGACGATTTCAGGCCACCAAAGATATAAGAATGGGTTGGGTGGCAGGTATTAGTCATTTTTAATACATATTGAATTATTAAACAACTGATGTTGTACTAATCTCTAAATTAGACAAACCGTGCCACCATGTGGCAGGCTGTCATAAGTGCTGGTGATGACAATTAATTGCCAGTGCTGAGCACAGGAAACCACTGGCTCAAATTAAGCACTGCCACACAGGCCTCAACAGTGTTCGCAAGATGGGCCCTCTATGGTGGGGCCTTCTCTATACACTTATAGTAATTCTTTTAATTCGGAAAAAACACGAGACGTGGCCTGTGATGCTTTTATAAATCGCACTATAATGACTAATACCTGCCACCCAACCCATTCTTATAGCTTTGGGGGCCTGAAATCGTCTGAATTGTTACAATCGTAGGGGTGTTATGGTTGGTAGTTGTATAGGTGCTGTCTTTGGCAGTGCTGTAGGGGCAATGGGTGATGCCAGCCCCAATGGCCCTTTGACAAGGACCCTGGCACTTATATTTTTACAAATTAAGCACTGCTGTGTAGTACTCTGGATAAAAACGGCTCTGGCGGTCGACTCATCCCAAATTAATTCACACCCACCCATACACAAAAACAAATCACATAAATCTTCATTGATCAAACTCGCTATACTTTGAAGCTAAGTCACAGGAAGCATTTCAAATGTAAACAATGAACACATTCTCTAGTTACCTGAGTCAACAAAACAACACATTCGAACAACAGCTGGTGCCAATCAATGTATGATCGATGGCCTCCCCCAATCCATATGAAAGTGAGCTCAGGCAGAGAAGAATGAGCCACGATTCCACCTTAATAGTGGAAGGCGCTATACAAATGCAAATGACATACAAAAAAGCTTCTCAGTTGAGCAGAAGATAACGACCTTTCTCTTGGCCTTCACTGCCAACAACACACAACATCTGAGATTGGGGAACAGCGAGGATTAACGCTGAGCACACTGGGGTCGCTGGCTCGGGGGCTGCGCCTGCTGGGGAAACAATACAGTCTGGTGTAAACAGAAAAAAAGACCAGCGTCAACCGCAATTTCAGCTAATTGTGCAGACTTGTTGTTGCTGTAAAATTCATTTAAGCCGAGTTATAAATAGTTCGGACTGTGTGGGCGCAGATGCAAGAGGCCGGTGCTATCAGCCGGCACCGCTGTGCTCACCCTGCGCTAGGAGAGGCGGTGGAAAGCATTAACATATCAAATAATAATAATTATTATTATTCAGAGGAAAATATTTCAATTAGGCCACTGGTGCAAAGAGCGGAAAGTGGGAGGCAGACACTGCTCAGCTCCAGCCAGGGCAAAGCTGGGATTTCAATGAAAACAATCTAAGTTGCATGTCAAAACTGAGGAAAGGCTTGGAAAACAGAGCACATTGGCACAAATATCTGCACACACTGGTGCCAGTGCCACGGGGCATTGATGCCAATATACAGGCACACAAATGCCATACACTAGCGCACGGGAGCCAGTACCACGGGGCACTGGAACCTATCTCCGAACACATAGGAGAAAACACATCAGCGCACGGGAGCCAGTACCACAGGACACAGAAGACAATTCAGGGCGGCTCCTCCGTAATGGTGGCAGAGCATCGCCCCACTAGTCAGAGTCTGTCACAAAAAAATAAACACACAGGAGAAAACACATCAGCGCACGGGAGCCAGTACCACAGGGCACAGGAGCCAATTCAGGGGCGGCTCCTCCGTAATGGTGGCAGAGCGTCGCACCACTGGTCAGAGTCTGTGACAGAAAAATAAACACACAGGAGAAAACACATCAGCGCACGGGAGCCAGTACCACAGGGCACAGGAGACAATTCAGGGCGGCTCCTCCGTAATGGTGGCAGAGCATCGCCCCACTAGTCAGTCTGTCACAAAAAAATAAACACACAGGAGAAAACACATCAGCGCACGGGAGCCAGTACCACAGGGCACAAGAGCCAAATCAGGGGCGGCTCCTCCGTAATGGTGGCAGAGCATCGCCCCACTAGTCAGAGTCTGTCAAAAAAAAATAAACACACAGGAGAAAACACATCAGTGCACGGGAGCCAGTACCACATGGCACAGGAGCCAATTCAGGGCGGCTCCTCCGTAATGGTGGCAGAGCATCGCCCCACTAGTCAGAGTCTGTCACAAAAAAATAAACACACAGGAGAAAACACATCAGCGCACGGGAGCCAGTACCACAGGACACAGGAGACAATTCAGGGCGGCTCCTCCGTAATGGTGGCAGAGCATCGCCCCACTAGTCAGAGTCTGTCACAAAAAAATAAACACACAGGAGAAAACACATCAGCGCACGGGAGCCAGTACCACAGGGCACAACAGCCAAATCAGGGGCGGCTCCTCCGTAATGGTGGCAGAGCGTCGCACCACTGGTCAGAGTCTGTGACAGAAAAATAAACACACAGGAGAAAACACATCAGCGCACAGGAGCCAGTACCACAGGGCACAGGAGACAATTCAGGGCGGCTCCTCCGTAATGGTGGCAGAGCGTCGCACCACTGGTCAGAGTCTGTGACAGAAAAATAAACACACAGGAGAAAACACATCAGCGCACGGGAGCCAGTACCACAGGGCACAAGAGCCAAATCAGGGGCGGCTCCTCCGTAATGGTGGCAGAGCGTCGCACCACTGGTCAGAGTCTGTGACAGAAAAATAAACACACAGGAGAAAACACATCAGCGCACAGGAGCCAGTACCACAGGGCACAGGAGACAATTCAGGGCGGCTCCTCCGTAATGGTGGCAGAGCGTCGCACCACTGGTCAGAGTCTGTGACAGAAAAATAAACACACAGGAGAAAACACATCAGCGCACAGGAGCCAGTACCACAGGGCGCAGGAGACAATTCAGGGCGGCTCCTCCGTAATGGTGGCAGAGCGTCGCACCACTGGTCAGAGTCAGTGACAGAAAAATAAACACACAGGAGAAAACACATCAGCGCACAGGAGCCAGTACCACAGGGCACAGGAGACAATTCAGGGCGGCTCCTCCGTAATGGTGGCAGAGCATCGCCCCACTAGTCAGAGTCTGTCACAAAAAAATAAACACACAGGAGAAAACACATCAGCGCACGGGAGCCAGTACCACATGGCACAGGAGCCAATTCAGGGGCGGCTCCTCCGTAATGGTGGCAGAGCGTCGCACCACTGGTCAGAGTCTGTGACAGAAAAATAAACACACAGGAGAAAACACATCAGCGCACAGGAGCCAGTACCACAGGGCACAGGAGACAATTCAGGGCGGCTCCTCCGTAATGGTGGCAGAGCATCGCCCCACTAGTCAGAGTCTGTCACAAAAAATAAACACACAGGAGAAAACACATCAGCGCACGGGAGCCAGTACCACAGGGCACAGGAGCCAAATCAGGGGCGGCTCCTCCGTAATGGTGGCAGAGTGTCGCCACACTGGTCAGAGTCCGTCACAGAAAAATAAACACACAGGAGAAAACACATCAGTGCACGGGAGCCAGTACCACAGGGCACAGGAGCCAATTCAGGGCGGCTCCTCCGTAATGGTGGCAGAGCATCGCCCCACTGGTCAGAGTCTGTCACAGAAAAATAAACACACAGGAGAAAACACATCAGCGCACGGGAGCCAGTACCACAGGGCACAGGAGCCAATTCAGGGCGGCTCCTCCGTAATGCTGGCTGAGCATCGCCCCACTGGTCAGAGTCCGTCACAGAAAAATAAACACACAGGAGAAAACACATCAGCGCACGGGAGCCAGTACCACAGGGCACAGGAGCCAAATCAGGGGCGGCTCCTCCGTAATGGTGGCAGAGGGTCGCCACACTGGTCAGAGTCCGTCACAGAAAAATAAACACACAGGAGAAAACACATCAGTGCACAGGAGCCAGTACCACAGGACACAGGAGACAATTCAGGGCGGCTCCTCCGTAATGGTGGCAGAGCGTCGCACCACTGGTCAGAGTCTGTGACAGAAAAATAAACACACAGGAGAAAACACATCAGCGCACAGGAGCCAGTACCACAGGGCACAGGAGACAATTCAGGGCGGCTCCTCCGTAATGGTGGCAGAGCATCGCCCCACTAGTCAGAGTCTGTCACAAAAAAATAAACACACAGGAGAAAACACATCAGCGCACGGGAGCCAGTACCACAGGACCCAGGAGACAATTCAGGGCGGCTCCTCCGTAATGGTGGCAGAGCGTCGCACCACTGGTCAGAGTCTGTGACAGAAAAATAAACACACAGGAGAAAACACATCAGCGCACAGGAGCCAGTACCACAGGGCACAGGAGACAATTCAGGGCGGCTCCTCCGTAATGGTGGCAGAGCGTCGCACCACTGGTCAGAGTCTGTGACAGAAAAATAAACACACAGGAGAAAACACATCAGCGCACAGGAGCCAGTACCACAGGGCACAGGAGACAATTCAGGGCTGCTCCTCCGTAATGGTGGCAGAGCGTCGCACCACTGGTCAGAGTCTGTGACAGAAAAATAAACACACAGGAGAAAACACATCAGCGCACAGGAGCCAGTACCACAGGGCACAGGAGACAATTCAGGGCGGCTCCTCCGTAATGGTGGCAGAGCATCGCCCCACTAGTCAGAGTCTGTCACAAAAAATAAACACACAGGAGAAAACACATCAGCGCACGGGAGCCAGTACCACAGGGCACAGGAGCCAAATCAGGGGCGGCTCCTCCGTAATGGTGGCAGAGTGTCGCCACACTGGTCAGAGTCCGTCACAGAAAAATAAACACACAGGAGAAAACACATCAGCGCACGGGAGCCAGTACCACAGGGCACAGGAGCCAATTCAGGGCGGCTCCTCCGTAATGCTGGCTGAGCATCGCCCCACTGGTCAGAGTCCGTCACAGAAAAATAAACACACAGGAGAAAACACATCAGCGCACGGGAGCCAGTACCACAGGGCACAGGAGCCAAATCAGGGGCGGCTCCTCCGTAATGGTGGCAGAGGGTCGCCACACTGGTCAGAGTCCGTCACAGAAAAATAAACACACAGGAGAAAACACATCAGCGCACAGGAGCCAGTAGCACAGGGCACAGGAGCCAATTCAGGGGCGGTTCCTCCTTAATGGTGGCAGAGCGTCGCACCACTGGTCAGAGTCCGTCACAGAAAAATAAACACACAGGGGAAAACACATCAGCGCACGGGAGCCAATTCAGGACGGCTCCTCCGTAATGGTGGCAGAGCATCGCCCCACTGGTCAGAGTCCATCACAGAAAAGTAAACACACAGGAGAAAACACATCAGTGCACGTGAGCCAGTACCACAGGGCACAGGAGCCAATTCAAGGGCGGCTCCTCCGTAATGGTGGTAGAGCGTCGCCCCACTGGTCAGACTCCGTCACAGAAAAATAAACACACAGGAGAAAACACATCAGCGTACGGGAGCCAATTCAGGGCGGCTCCTCCGTAATGGTGGCAGAGCATCGCCCCACTGGTCAGAGTCTGTGACAGAAAAATAAACACACAGGAGAAAACACATCAGCGCACAGGAGCCAGTACCACAGGGCACAGGAGACAATTCAGGGCTGCTCCTCCGTAATGGTGGCAGAGCGTCGCACCACTGGTCAGAGTCTGTGACAGAAAAATAAACACACAGGAGAAAACACATCAGCGCACAGGAGCCAGTACCACAGGGCACAGGAGACAATTCAGGGCGGCTCCTCCGTAATGGTGGCAGAGCATCGCCCCACTAGTCAGAGTCTGTCACAAAAAAATAAACACACAGGAGAAAACACATCAGCGCACGGGAGCCAGTACCACAGGGCACAGGAGCCAAATCAGGGGCGGCTCCTCCGTAATGGTGGCAGAGTGTCGCCACACTGGTCAGAGTCCGTCACAGAAAAATAAACACACAGGAGAAAACACATCAGCGCACGGGAGCCAGTACCACAGGGCACAGGAGCCAATTCAGGGCGGCTCCTCCGTAATGGTGGCAGAGCATCGCCCCACTGGTCAGAGTCTGTCACAGAAAAATAAACACACAGGAGAAAACACATCAGCGCACGGGAGCCAGTACCACAGGGCACAGGAGCCAATTCAGGGGCGGTTCCTCCTTAATGGTGGCAGAGCGTCGCACCACTGGTCAGAGTCCGTCACAGAAAAATAAACACACAGGGGAAAACACATCAGCGCACGGGAGCCAAATTCAGGACGGCTCCTCCGTAATGGTGGCAGAGCATCGCCCCACTGGTCAGAGTCCATCACAGAAAAGTAAACACACAGGAGAAAACACATCAGTGCACGTGAGCCAGTACCACAGGGCACAGGAGCCAATTCAAGGGCGGCTCCTCCGTAATGGTGGTAGAGCGTCGCCCCACTGGTCAGACTCCGTCACAGAAAAATAAACACACAGGAGAAAACACATCAGCGTACTGGAGCCAATTCAGGGCGGCTCCTCCGTAATGGTGGCAGAGCATCGCCCCACTGGTCAGAGTCCATCACAGAAAAGTAAACATACAGGAGAAAACACATCAGCACACCGGAGCCAGTACCACAGGGCACAGGAGCAAATATCAGAGCAGGATAGAGCCATAAGCAGAATAAAATGGAGCAATTACTAGAAATAACACAGTACCTGATTATGAAATCTATAATAACTAAGCACTTTTTCCCTCAACAGAGGAACACTCTCCACACACAACATAAACTGCCTGCAGACAATATAAGTCAGTAGCTGGGTCTATCATCCATAAAACAGGAGTAGATTATCTGAAGATCTGAGTCACGTGCTTCCATATTTCACACAATACTTGGTCATATGTCCTAACGTATGAGCACACTGCCCCTCAATATCTGAGCTCCATGTTCCTGAGTGCTTGGGCCAATAACTGAGCTCTCTTTATATGAAACGTATGCATGCTACCCTAACACCCAAGGGCATTGCCACCTTCTCTATCCCTCTGTCCTGAAACACGAACCCTTAGCCCTGAAATGTGAGTGCACTGCCATAGAAATATGGGCTCACTGAGCATGAAACATGTTCCTATACACCCTGCATATAGTCATCCAGGACCTTAAAACATGAATCCCTGGTGCCTGAAATATGACTTCCTGCCCAATGAAATGTGAGCCCAGGCACTCAGAAATATGACACCACAAACCAAAAACATGAGCACAAGGCCCTTTGAAACGTGAACTCAAATCCTTTGTAATCTGAGCCAGGGCCGGACTGGCCGTAGCGGGCACCGGCCGTTTCCCCGGTGGGCCGCCAGGGTGGGGGGGGGACGTTTTTGTTACTGGGGGCCGGCAATATCGGCCACCGGTAACAAAATCGGCCGAAACCGGCCCTCGCAAACTGCTCGGCCGCACCGCCCCCCTGAACCACAGGGGGGCCGGCCGAGCAGTTTGCCAGGGCCGGTTTCGGTTCCCAGTCCAGCCCTGATCTGAGCACACAACCATGAAACACGAACTCCCAGCCTCTGATACACGAGCCCACTTCCCTTAGAACTCCCCCCACTCTCACGTACCTGTGGCCGTCACGGGGCGGCAAATGCAGGGATCGCCAGCACCCTCCCCCCCCCAATCCCTGATCTTACCTGCGACTGTCATGGGGCGGCAAACACAGGGACCGCCACGGGTGGCAAAGGGTCTAGCTACGCCACTGCACAGCCTTTAAAATAAGAGCACATAAACTGAAAACACCAGCGGACATTACCTTGAAACATAAATAGAGAGCCTATTTAATAAAGGCCCAATATCCCTGAAACATGACACCATATCCCATTACACACGAGCTCACAGCTGCTGGACCATGATACCTTGGCCCCTAAATATAAGCTTCGGCCTCTGAACAAGAACCCATACCCAATTCTTGTCACAGGGATGATGGAATAGGACCCTGGTGCTTCTGTTATTGGATCTCTCTGCCGCAAAACTTCTCACAGACATGGAAATATGAGCACTGACATCCTGAAATTACAGCTGTAAGGCCTTTAGATATGTACTACTGGCTTCTGAAATTAGACATTTTTGAAAATGAGATATGAGCGAATCCTTTAAAAGCAGAGCCCAGAGCCCGTGACATTATAGTCCTTCTGCCGGCGGAAGGGATAGGGTGCGGGGTATGGACCTGCAAGAGTTGGGTACTCTTATGCAAGGGCTCTCAGAAGGGACCAGTGGACAACCATCCCGTTTTTGCGGGAGTCTCTCACATTTGAGGTGTGAGGGCCTGACTGAAGTAGTGCGGGATGCCAAATGTCCCGCATGCGGAGTGAGACTCCGCACTCGTAAAGTTACTGCTCGTAAATCCCTTTGTGAATGGCAAACAATCGTAAACGTACACAAAAGTGTAAGTTTCAATGTGTGAGTCAGGCCCAAAGTGTTCTGCACAAGGACAAGACATTCTCTTACTCTTCAATAGGCTGTTAAAGGGGAATGTGAGCATCTGCAATGAAGAGTCCATGGGCCAGAATTGGTAGCCAGATTGAGTTACTGACCAGTTTCGTCATTTATTTATTTATTTAGTTGTATCTAAGGGGCTCGGCAAAAATATATTGGCCCTTTTCTGTCTATAGAAAAAGGAAACTAGAGCTTAGTGACGTCAGGGATCGTTGAACCGTATTTGCCAAAATTCTAGCATGTGTTGGAAGTGTGATATTATGGGTTACTGCACAGCTGATTGTAAACATAATCTGAGAGCAAATACAGCACATGAGACTAATTAGTATGCCATGGTGTTTTATCGAAAAGACACAGTGGGGGTTCAGGTCAACAACCCTTCATTTATTCACGAAAATTAGATGGCATCATCATTGCCGAAACTGGTTTGGAGTGTCCCAGGCAATCTGGAGTTTCTTGGCTTCAATAGTGTCAATTGGAGAATAGTACCTTGTCCTGAGGGCATATTACTACTCGACAGACAACTTAGTAGCAAGTGCAATTTAAGCACGTGACCCTCAGTGTAACTTGGGAGGTGGGCCAAGGCGTACGCAGAGTCGTGGTGTGGGCGAGAAACTTCAGTTCAGATAGATACTGTAATAACACTCACTAAAGCTATCAGTCTAACCAGTGCTTTCACTTTGAAAAGAAAATATTATACTCAGAACTAAATACTACATATAAAAGAAAATAGAGAAGCAGCAATGAATAAAAGTACCTCTAACTGCTGGCTTTGAAAAGGCTTTCCATATTCAGTATGCCGCTGTTGCGTGTCTCAGTCAATAATCCACTGCTTATCTTTTGGGCATTAACAACAGGTTTTCATAATAAGCCACCCCAGCCTGAGACGTAGTCAGAGGGTTTCTAATAAGCAACAATGCACTCCCCATTGGTTTTATCACAGGTCTTTCAGGAAGGAAAAGACAGGCAGTCATCATGCAGTGTTGGCGCTGTAATGGCTGAGGTTGTGTGCATTATAGTTCCCAGAAGCTCATGAACTCTAGTGTGTTCTGGGGAAACAGCAGTCATCTTGGACATCTGGGTATAACTTCACTCATGGCCCACAGAGTCTTGCCAAGCAATCATGACACAATATTGCTACAGGCAGGACTTTCCTATATGGATCACACATTTTCTTGCCAAATCCTATTGTTTCCTATAGATTTGTATTGATAGACATGGGGAATCGAAAGAAGTATTCAGAAAGGCATGCTGTTGAAAAGCAACTTTCAACTTTTGCTATATCATTTATATAAGCTCTTATAAGACTGGGAGTGGTTACATTTTTCTAGGATTATTCATGTGAGGGAACAGAAAGGATTATTAGACTAGATTATGCTGCACAAGTGTATATGAATATCATGCATACAGTATTAGAATTCTAGTATGCATACAACAATTGCTAATATTAATGAAAGGCAGAATATTAACATTGTTGATTAACTTGCAGTTCTACAGAAGTGAAACAGAAACTACCAATCAAATTCCACAAACAAGGGCATAGTGATGGAGCTTACAGTAGTTTTTCAAGTCATTAGAAGTACTAATGTAATATTGAAACACTCATTCTTTGTGTTTTTAGTTTTCAGGAGTTATAAGTTCCACATTGGTACAAGGAGTAGGTGAAAAGTGAAATTGCTAGGGTATATCCATTTACTATTACAGGTAAGCATAGAAACGTCAATTACAACTTAATTAAGTCTCTTTGACTTGTAGCTATCCAATACATCATGCATGTACCCTGGAATAACGGAAGTGATTGGTGGTCGTGGTGGAATACTGTGTTTCTGTTTTCTCTCTAATCCCATTCGCCTAACCCTGTTACTACCACTGGCCCTGATA
The DNA here is from genome assembly GCA_963921515.1 of Calotriton arnoldi. Lineage (NCBI taxonomy): Eukaryota > Metazoa > Chordata > Amphibia > Caudata > Salamandridae > Calotriton > Calotriton arnoldi. The sequence goes on from CAWUFW010007844.1 coordinate 835,993, forward strand.
TCCCTGTATCTGTGTTCAATGGTGGAGGTGGTGAGAGACTGAAAAGTGTATTGCTTCCATAGGATTCTGAGTAGAAAGGTTAGTGCATCCTGACAGGTCCCAGCCCTGCCACACCGACGTCTTCCCTCCCACGCTGCTGCTGTGAAGCCTTGCAATGGTCCATGAGACTTTTTGGCACCCAGAGCAGTACGTGTGCCAATTTTCTCATCTTTGGTTGGCCAATCAGATCCTTGCTGTTTCCAAATACTGATGGGCTTCTCTTAATACATCTTCAGACAGTGTTTAGGTTGTTTCATAACTTTGTGGCTATTAGCCACGACATTGGTCCAGCCACATAATTTGCCACTCAAACTCAGCAACAGGAGGGGGTGGAGCTGTCCAACAAGGAACAGGCGGCTGAACTAGAAAGAGAAGGAAATGCATCTCCACCACTAGCTGCTGTAATCGGAGTCTTTAATGGCATTTCTGAGGAAGGGAAGAAATCTTTCAGTGTCTAATTAAGTGAGATAAAAACGGGTATATTCCTTTCCTGCTCGCCAGTCACCAGAGCCACGCTACAGTAAATATCTTATGGGGAAGGTTCATGAAACTCCCAGGCCTGCCTGAAGGTCAACCAAAGAGACCTGGAAAGCTTCCCCTAAAACCTCCATTTTCTGGTTCAGCTACAAGAAGGAATTCCAAGATGGATTCCTGTGCTACAGTGAAGTACAACACATACGCTCCTCACTCACCATATCTCCTACATACAAAGTGAACTGGCACTCCGACTCATACTACATGGTTGGGGCAAAGGAACCAAAGAGTCCACTAGGCATCTCGTCTTGAAAGGGACAGCAAAGAGGACCTGCCTGTCCTGGCAGAATTATTGCTTTAACCACTGCCAGACTCTATCGGTCTGGTTAGAGGACAGTAATCACTTTCGAAAGGACGGGTGCAGTTTGGGTACCCATCTTGATCTCTGAGTCACTCTTTGGGATCTCAACCCATTGGAAGGGAGGCTCCCGGTGAACACATACAAATGAAAACCATGCAGGGGATTTTGAGGGAATATGTCCTTGGTGCACATTTCCCCTTCTGAGAGGGTTTCTGAGTACTCATAAAATGGCAGATAAGTGAACAAAGGCAAAGAAGAACCTGATTTGCCCAAATGCAAACCTTTTGCTATAATAGAAGAACCATGATTACAAACAAGGACTTCTGCTTTCAAGGCTTATAACAAACACCATATTTTTGGTGAGTAGACCGGTAGATGTGTTCCTATATCTGCTGGGTAAATATTGACCGTGTGTTCCGCTTCAGTTTACTTATCACACACATAAATGTGATTATTTAGCCAGATTCCAAGAAATTCAAATCCTTACTAAAACGGGAGCAGAGGAATACATTCCTTTGCCTAAGAACACACAATTTTGTTGCACAAAGAGGGTGGGATTAAAAATTGTCAGGCTTCTTTAGAGTTTGACAGAGCAGTATATCTGCCAAAAAGTGTATCTGTCTGTCCTTCTCACTGTCTCTCTCTTGTTTTACTTCTCTGTCTCTATTTCTCACCCTTTCCCTGTGCCACCCCAGTCTCCCCCTCCTCGCCTACCAGAACCCAGAAACATGAGCTGTTCGCTGGCAGCTGTTGTTCACACCTCTGGAATTATTTTGTATTCTCTTTTAAAAATGCACAGAACTCTCTATGAGCCAGGAAACGCTCCCAGGGCCTAGGCGACCCCCCCCTCTGGTGGGTACTTGTTCAGAGGAACAGGTGAACCCCAGATTTTCACACGATGATTAAATGCTCTCCTGTCACTGCCCTCCCCACTCCAGCTGCAGATAATCTAGATAATATGGAGAGTAGATGGCCTGGGAGACTCACGGCTTGTGTGTGTGTGTGTTTGTTGTAGGGGCGGTGGGGGTCTTAAGCTCCTAAACCCTTTCATCGGGCCTCCCTCTGCCCACCCTTTATTTCCAGCTGCCACTCACTAATATGCAGCAAAATCTGAAGAGAATGTTCGAGACGAGGGTTCGGAGGCACACAACTACGACACTCCATGGACATAATAGTTGTGCTATGCACACAGCTACACAACACCATGCACACCGTGGTTGTGTTTAAAAAAAAGTACGATTTCATGATGTGCAAATTTCGGCACATTCCACTATTTGAATTTAAATTTCACACAACCCAGTACACAAAAAGTGTCCAGCAATATATTTTGTAATAGCGCTTTTACAGGCTCAGTGACACACAGGTTTACGTAGTGCATTAGGAGCACTATTACATGTTTGTGCCCTGGGCAGCAGTGTTCCATCTTCCTCAAGCTCAGCAAGTTTGACAGTGAACAGGAAATAAAGAATAAAAAAACATGGCAACTACTTCTTACTGGCACCCTATGGAGGGCAACTTGAGTAGTCTTAACTCAGAATGATGGCGTAGTAGGGAGACTCAATCACCTACTCCTTGTAGGCCAGAATCAGAGCCCAGGAATTTGTGCATAGAGGAATGTCCTTTGGGCCCTAAGCAGAGAACACACATCCTGAGGGAATTAGTGAAACCCACAGACAAAACGTGAGTTGATGATCAACTGATGAGCGAAAGATTTAGCCTGAATCAAAAAGGTGAAATTTGCACAATTTGTTTTCGCTCTCCTCCCCATTGGACAAATGGCCTTTTCAGTTTGTCTTGTTATCATGTGTGGAATCAGGCCAAAAAATTGGTCTGCCTAATAGGCCAAAACAATAAGTAACAGTAACGGGGGAGGGGGCTGAAAAACGTTAATTGTGATCAGTTCGCAATCAGCATTTGAGTGTCCAATTGGCTGACCTCTCAAGTTTCCTAGCTCCATGTGCCAATGGCTTATTCAGTTTGAAAATTTTCTTTGAATTCTGGGACTCGTAGTCCTAATTCATTGTTGGAGAAAAATCACAACAAATCAAGCATGAAAAGTAAAAATTCTGGACTGGATGAGCTACTCAAGCATGGACCCGGGAAGCCTGAGAGCTCTGCCGACGTTAGTGGCAGCCTGGGAAGAGACTGGCTGGCAGATCCTCGGCCCTGTCACGTGGACTCCCCAGTGAGTGCAAAGATGCTTTGCCTAGGTTTATTCAGGATGAAACAGAATGTGGAAAGTTAACTGGAGATACCGGGGTACCTGATATATTTTTGGTAAAATGGAGCGATGCAAACCGGAAACAATTGAGGATTCTGGGGATATAGGATTAGAGAGGAGAGAGAGTGTTAAAGGAAAAGGTGTGAGATGGAAGAATAAAAAGTGGAGCTAAGGAAAAGGATGGAGAATGGGGAAAGAGCTGATGGATTGGGAAAGGATGGAGATGGATGGTAAACTGAATGGGCTGAGCTGTAAGGCATTACAAAAATATATGTAGCTTAAATTGTCTTCAAAGTTAAAAATTCTACACCTACATGGCAAAACATAAAGCTTTGCAAACTTCAAAAAATGCAAACTTTTCGAAAGATCTTAAATCTTGGCAACTTCTGCAGGCTTCTAGCGAGGTTCATGGATAAAGACAGGTGACGATTTTCACAGATTGTTTTTAGTTTCCTGCTGATTTTAGATATTTTGCAAATTGCCTACAGATGGTTGTAATTTGAGGAATCGTCAGCAGATTTTCTAGCTCTACCTGGATTTCCAGGGAGGGAGGAATTGTGTAGACTGAACAGAAAGGAAGATATAAGGACTGAGACCACAGTGGTAGAGCTGCAGTGAGAGCAGGGCACTTAGATGGTAGCAAGCTGAGCATTGGATACCTGCACTGCAAGACTCCAGGAAAGGTGCCAGGCATCATTCAGCGGCTTATCCAATGATTCACATCCCCTGTTTCTAAATGCAGCCCTCACACGTGTGCTGTTAGATGCACAGACATGAAAGGGATGCACATAGTATGGCATTATGACAGGGAGAGGGCGCTGAGAGATGTATGTGAGAAGGAGATGGGAAGTAGATATCAGGACTCACAAATTGCGGCTGAAAAGAAATGCGCGCGAACCCTTCCTATTTCAATGTGTATGTGTACTAAGCAATCAGAAATGTTGACAATAAGTAGAGTGCAGTAAAATTCATTTTTTCATAAAGCTTGGTTTGATACATTTTGATATGTTCTTTCCTCTCACATTTCCGCAGATTTTGCCTCTAATTCCCATACAAATGAGACCATATTTCATTTCAGCAGATTTTTAAGCATGAAACATGCATTAAACGTTTAAAAGTTACAAAAAAATAATAATGCCACAACTTAAAACGGCTGCATATATTTGCAACAAAATTACAAAATCACCAATTACAAAAACAAGTAAGCAACATAAACGTAAAGCAGAAATGAAAGCATAGAATGGTCCACTGAAGTAAACAACTTTTCAGGCAGATGTGCATAATCAAAATGCCATTATGCACAGGGACACAAGCCAATGATTGAAGCAGGCTGACCCATACCCCATTATGTAAACTGTGGTGGGTGAAAAAGAGATGTGAATGCCCCTTGAACAGACAGTTAACCACATTTAAAAAACAGAGTTATATTTCTGTCTCAAGATTCAAACTAGAACAAACCAGAACAAGACTAGAAAAATTCGCCAGTTATACTATGCAACACAAGTCCTCCTTAACTCATGTTTCTGTCATGTTTATCTCTTGCTTTTCCAGTGTTTACAGTGCTGTTGGCAAATGAGTGTTTTGTGCATGGCGGGCTACCTGAGTTGTGGTGTGCGTTGTGTGCGTTGCGTGCCTGAAGATGGAAAGAGAGCTAAAGTTGTCTCTAGGCCAGACATAAAAATTAAGGATTTGGGTGATATCTTAGATTTTCTTTTGGAGGGCTCGTCTCTCATCCCTTCCCACCCCTCAAACAAGACCAGGTGTTAGCTGTTACTGCTGATTTCACGCAACATTCCAACTGGGACAGTGAGTAAAGATGAGAGGATCAAATGAGGGAGGGCAGAGAGAGACACAGAGGGTTAGTGAAGAAGAGCAACAGGGAAAGCAAGCTCCTTCAGAAGCAGGTATTGTAAGAGAAAAGAACAAGCATCGGCAAAGCCAATAGGTTTTGCATTTCGATACGTTGTAAATGTTTTTTAAAGATGTTGCACACAAGGGCGGCCCCTCCGCTAAGGCGGAGGAGCGTCGCCCCACTGAGCAGGTCAAAAAGGAAAAAATAAAATGATGAGAACTCATTGTTATAATCATTTTATTTTTCCGTCCTTCCCCAGCTGGGTAGGGGCGGGGCTGCTCTGCTCACAGACCAGGGCAGGGGAGGAGTGGTTTGCCCACTCCAAGTGCACATGACACTTTGGCCGGCCGTCTCGGGCCGGCCAAACCGTTGTGCGCCCTTTGCATGTTCTCTACCCAGGCTGCATTACAGCCTGGGTGAGAACATGCCCAGGCTCCCACTGCCTTTCTGAGAGCTGAACAACGGCTCTCAGACCAATAACAATGCTGCATTGGAGCGTTGTGATTGGCTATGGGGAGCCCGGGTGCTTCCTGTTCCTAGCCCTGGAAGCAGGCGAAGAGGATCAAGAGGCGGCAGCGGCAGCATAAAGATAAGTGGTTGATTTTTTTTTTCATTGTCCCCCTCCGTAGCAGCCGCCACTAGTTGCACAGCAGTGCAAGCTGCTGTGCAACATGGCTCAAAGCAAATAAAAATAAAGAAGCACTATGGTGCAAAGAAGCACTATGGTGCAGCCAGCGTTGACCCCGTCATAGCGCTTTGTTTTTATTTACTTTAAAACATGTTGCACAGCAGTGCAAGCTGCTGTGCAACATGGCTCAAAGCAAATAAAAATAAAGAAGCACTATGGTGCAAAGAAGCACTATGGTGCAGCCAGCGTTGACCCCGTCATAGCGCTTTGTTTTTATTTACTTTAAAACATGTTGCACAGCAGCCCATGCCGCTGTGCAATATGCCTTAAAACAGTGCGGGGAGAGGGTTTGGAAGCAACCCTCTCTCCTGGGAAGAGAGTGTTACGCCAGAAATTCTGACTGTGGAACTGACAAACAGGTTTGAGTCTCGGCGTCGGCTCAACATCCTGTGATTTGATCCTGTGATTCCAGGCAAATCACTTCATCTCACTGCGTCTTAAAAAAAAAAAAAAAAAAGGTGTCCTTGTCTAATAAAGCAAAAATTAATCTGTCCTTGTGTAATGCAACTAGTGCTCATGTAAAGCATTCTAATACCTTTTGGTCAAGTTTGCCCTATATAAAACTGCAAAAAAAACACATCAAGAGGGAGGAGGGTGGGAAACAAAGGTGGCAGGGTAAGTGAGTTAAAGAAAACGAAAGGAGGGGTGGTGCCGAAAAGTAACAAGCATTGGCATAGCCAATAGGTCTCGCCTTTGGGACCTTATAAGTGGTTAGTCACGCAGCACATTATCCTGGGTGCTGTGCCGGCATGGATTAACACACAAGATGATGGACGGAATGCTGCACATTGGCAAACATTCACCCCCAGTCACAGATCTGGGTTTAATCCATCGTTATTTTGCTTCACCACGCCACCCCAGTTCAGACATAGCCATATGCAAATCAGTCTTGACCCTGTGCCTCATGGGAACAGTCCAGACCGAACTGCCAAGCCATGTCTTCCCTGGACCGGAATCAAGCATCCTAGGACCGGTTTCAGGCTATCAGCCTTCATCAGCCAGGATAGCTTGACTCCAGTGGCGTAGTGAGCACGGGACCCACGTCTGGGCATACCCTTCCCACTTAGGGCGAAATGCAAAACACACAAGATGATGGACGGAATGCTGCACATTGGCAAACATTCACCCCCAGTCACAGATCTGGGTTTAATCCATCGTTATTTTGCTTCACCACGCCACCCCAGTTCAGACATAGCCATATGCAAATCAGTCTTGACCCTGTGCCTCATGGGAACAGTCCAGACCGAACTGCCAAGCCATGTCTTCCCTGGACCGGAATCAAGCATCCTAGGACCGGTTTCAGGCTATCAGCCTTCATCAGCCAGGATAGCTTGACTCCAGTGGCGTAGTGAGCACGGGACCCACGTCTGGGCATACCCTTCCCACTTAGGGCGAAATGCAAAACACACAAGATGATGGACGGAATGCTGCACATTGGCAAACATTCACCCCCAGTCACAGATCTGGGTTTAATCCATCGTTATTTTGCTTCACCACGCCACCCCAGTTCAGACATAGCCATATGCAAATCAGTCTTGACCCTGTGCCTCATGGGAACAGTCCAGACCGAACTGCCAAGCCATGTCTTCCCTGGACCGGAATCAAGCATCCTAGGACCGGTTTCAGGCTATCAGCCTTCATCAGCCAGGATAGCTTGACTCCAGTGGCGTAGTGAGCACGGGACCCACGTCTGGGCATACCCTTCCCACTTAGGGCGAAATGCAAAACACACAAGATGATGGACGGAATGCTGCACATTGGCAAACATTCACCCCCAGTCATAGATCTGGGTTTAATCCATCGTTATTTTGCTTCACCACGCCACCCCAGTTCAGACATAGCCATATGCAAATCAGTCTTGACCCTGTGCCTCATGGGAACAGTCCAGACCGAACTGCCAAGCCATGTCTTCCCTGGACCGGAATCAAGCATCCTAGGACCGGTTTCAGGCTATCAGCCTTCATCAGCCAGGATAGCTTGACTCCAGTGGCGTAGTGAGCACGGGACCCACGTCTGGGCATACCCTTCCCACTTAGGGCGAAATGCAAAACACACAAGATGATGGACGGAATGCTGCACATTGGCAAACATTCACCCCCAGTCACAGATCTGGGTTTAATCCATCGTTATTTTGCTTCACCACGCCACCCCAGTTCAGACATAGCCATATGCAAATCAGTCTTGACCCTGTGCCTCATGGGAACAGTCCAGACCGAACTGCCAAGCCATGTCTTCCCTGGACCGGAATCAAGCATCCTAGGACCGGTTTCAGGCTATCAGCCTTCATCAGCCAGGATAGCTTGACTCCAGTGGCGTAGTGAGCACGGGACCCACGTCTGGGCATACCCTTCCCACTTAGGGCGAAATGCAAAACACACAAGATGATGGACGGAATGCTGCACATTGGCAAACATTCACCCCCAGTCACAGATCTGGGTTTAATCCATCGTTATTTTGCTTCACCACGCCACCCCAGTTCAGACATAGCCATATGCAAATCAGTCTTGACCCTGTGCCTCATGGGAACAGTCCAGACCGAACTGCCAAGCCATGTCTTCCCTGGACCGGAATCAAGCATCCTAGGACCGGTTTCAGGCTATCAGCCTTCATCAGCCAGGATAGCTTGACTCCAGTGGCGTAGTGAGCACGGGACCCACGTCTGGGCATACCCTTCCCACTTAGGGCGAAATGCAAAACACACAAGATGATGGACGGAATGCTGCACATTGGCAAACATTCACCCCCAGTCACAGATCTGGGTTTAATCCATCGTTATTTTGCTTCACCACGCCACCCCAGTTCAGACATAGCCATATGCAAATCAGTCTTGACCCTGTGCCTCATGGGAACAGTCCAGACCGAACTGCCAAGCCATGTCTTCCCTGGACCGGAATCAAGCATCCTAGGACCGGTTTCAGGCTATCAGCCTTCATCAGCCAGGATAGCTTGACTCCAGTGGCGTAGTGAGCACGGGACCCACGTCTGGGCATACCCTTCCCACTTAGGGCGAAATGCAAAACACACAAGATGATGGACGGAATGCTGCACATTGGCAAACATTCACCCCCAGTCACAGATCTGGGTTTAATCCATCGTTATTTTGCTTCACCACGCCACCCCAGTTCAGACATAGCCATATGCAAATCAGTCTTGACCCTGTGCCTCATGGGAACAGTCCAGACCGAACTGCCAAGCCATGTCTTCCCTGGACCGGAATCAAGCATCCTAGGACCGGTTTCAGGCTATCAGCCTTCATCAGCCAGGATAGCTTGACTCCAGTGGCGTAGTGAGCACGGGACCCACGTCTGGGCATACCCTTCCCACTTAGGGCGAAATGCAAAACACACAAGATGATGGACGGAATGCTGCACATTGGCAAACATTCACCCCCAGTCACAGATCTGGGTTTAATCCATCGTTATTTTGCTTCACCACGCCACCCCAGTTCAGACATAGCCATATGCAAATCAGTCTTGACCCTGTGCCTCATGGGAACAGTCCAGACCGAACTGCCAAGCCATGTCTTCCCTGGACCGGAATCAAGCATCCTAGGACCGGTTTCAGGCTATCAGCCTTCATCAGCCAGGATAGCTTGACTCCAGTGGCGTAGTGAGCACGGGACCCACGTCTGGGCATACCCTTCCCACTTAGGGCGAAATGCAAAACACACAAGATGATGGACGGAATGCTGCACATTGGCAAACATTCACCCCCAGTCACAGATCTGGGTTTAATCCATCGTTATTTTGCTTCACCACGCCACCCCAGTTCAGACATAGCCATATGCAAATCAGTCTTGACCCTGTGCCTCATGGGAACAGTCCAGACCGAACTGCCAAGCCATGTCTTCCCTGGACCGGAATCAAGCATCCTAGGACCGGTTTCAGGCTATCAGCCTTCATCAGCCAGGATAGCTTGACTCCAGTGGCGTAGTGAGCACGGGACCCACGTCTGGGCATACCCTTCCCACTTAGGGCGAAATGCAAAACACACAAGATGATGGACGGAATGCTGCACATTGGCAAACATTCACCCCCAGTCACAGATCTGGGTTTAATCCATCGTTATTTTGCTTCACCACGCCACCCCAGTTCAGACATAGCCATATGCAAATCAGTCTTGACCCTGTGCCTCATGGGAACAGTCCAGACCGAACTGCCAAGCCATGTCTTCCCTGGACCGGAATCAAGCATCCTAGGACCGGTTTCAGGCTATCAGCCTTCATCAGCCAGGATAGCTTGACTCCAGTGGCGTAGTGAGCACGGGACCCACGTCTGGGCATACCCTTCCCACTTAGGAATGGATTAAAGCATTGTCAGGCTTATCTGCACCACTTTGGCATCTTGTGCAATAGCAGAATAAAAAGTACTATCTATTGTCTAGGAACTAAAAGGCCATGGCCGGCTGAATGTGTCACGTGACACCTGTGCACATTTGATCTGGATGTTACACAGTATTGCGCAATGCCTTAGGCTAGCCACATAAAATCAATGCCTAGCAGAATACATTTGCATTCCTTTAATAACGCTGCGCCTTTCTTCGTAGTTCTCGCGGAGTGGTATCTGGAGTGCTTTTTCGTTCCAGGTTTGATAATCAAACAGACAAAATGGAAACTTTAAAACTGAATGTAATGCGATGTGATTGGGCTAGTGAAATGCTCCCGTATTTTAGCCCAGGATGCGCGCTCCAGTGGCCGCAGCTCCTTAACCAATTTAGTGTGCATTACAAAACTGCTTTCGAAATATGATGTTCAATATACTATTTTTATTCACAAGAAAAACTCTCTATTTTCACCTAAGTACAAATAAGTGCATCCCCCTTTTTTTAGGTCTCGGCCTGCACCAGCGCTTGCGCTGGTCTGGCCGAGAGTTTTAGTAAGCGGGTTTTGGAAGAGCAAACACTGGCTTTCGGCTGGCGACCAGCTTGAGTTCACGATGGCGTGCACGCGCAGCTGGCATCTGGGTTTCCTATCTCTTCCTCATTTCCTCGTCATGGCTCATTAACTCTCTGGACTCTGATGTTTCAATCGCAGCAGCAGCTCACATTACCAACTGAGGGCCCTGGACTACAGTCACATGAAAAACAACAGCGATTAGCATTGAAACGCAAGCTTTTTTTGTCTAGTTAGAAATATTGCTTTGGTGGGTTGATTTCACCTTATATCGCTATTTGTTTTATATTGGGAGTCACAGCCTAATTACCAGTATTTTTGTCTCTCACTGTTTTTTTTAAAATATTTATTCGCGCAAAGCACAAAGCTATATTTAAGGTTACTTTTTCCGCGTCACTTCTTCACTCTATTTAAACTCCACACCCCCACTCTTATTGTCTCTCTCCTTCTCTCTCTCTCACCTCTCTAATTCTCTCTCTACTTAATTAACTCTCCCCTCTCTATCTTTTTTAGCCTTTCATTCTCTCTCACCCCTTTATCTGTTTCTCTTTCAAACTCCTTCATTCACTCTCTCTCCCCTTCTTTCTCTCTCTCTATCCCGCTCAACTCTTTATTCTATGTACACCCTTTCTCTCTCTTTCTCTCTCACCACCCTCTCTAATTGGGCATTATATCTTCACTCTATCTCTCACTCGGCAATACCACAGCATCACTCAGCGCAACCACAGCATCAATCAGAGCCAGCACAGCATCAATCAGAGCCAGCACAGCATCACTCAGCACCAACACAACATCTCTCAACGCCATCACAGCATCACTCAACGCCATCACAGCATCACTCAACGCCATCACAGCATCACTCAGTGCAACCACAGCATCACTCAGTGCAACCACAGCATCACTCAGCACAACCACAGCATTACTCAGCACAACCACAGCATCACTTAGCGCCACAACAGCATCACTCAGCGCCACCACAACATCACTCCGCGCCACCACAGCATCACTCAGCACCACCATAGCTTTACTCAGCGACACCACATCATCACTCAGGGCCAACACTGCATCACTCAGCGCCACCACAGCATCGCTCAGCGCCACCACAGCATCGCTCAGCGCCACCACAGCATCGCTCAGCGCCACCACAGCATCGCTCAGCGCCACCACAGCATCGCTCAGCGCCACCACAGCATCGCTCAGCGCCACCACAGCATCGCTCAGCGCCACCACAGCATCACTCAGCGCCACCACAGCATCGCTCAGCGCCACCACAGCATCGCTCAGCGCCACCACAGCATCGCTCAGCATCACCACAGCATCGCTCAGCGTCACCACAGCATCGCTCAGCGCCGCCACAGCATCGCTCAGCACCGCCACTGCATCGCTCAGCACCGCCACTGCATCGCTCAGCACCTCCACAGCATCGCTCAGCACCGCCACCACAGCATCACTCAGGGCCACCACAGCATCACTCAGCGCCGTCACAGCATCACTCAGCGCCGCCACAGCATCACTCAGCGCCAAGACAATATCACTCAACACCACCACAGCATCACTCAGCACCACAGCAGTATCACTCAGCAACACCTGAGTATCATTCAGCATCACCTCAGCATCGTCTCCGCAACAGTCACCACCACCACCACTACCACCTCAGCATTACTCAGCACCACCTCAGCCTGCTCTCGGAATCTGGCATCTGTTGATTCTCCCTAGCGTCTGGCCGCTGCTAGTGTTATAATACAGGTACTAGTTCCCAACCTTCACCCTCCGATTGTTTATGCCCGCTCAAAACAAAAAGCTTTAACAAACAACCATTGCCAACATTGCAAGAACAAAAGAAAACTGAGGAATTTTTTTTATTGTAAATACTTTTTTTAATATGGTCGTTCAGTTTTACATAATGCCTTCTTGGTCATATATAAAGTAACAAAAATGCTTCTGACACTTTTTTATTATAACTTTTCAGCATGCCGCACAACAGCCACACTTCTCTACAGCACAGCTTGAAGACATTGGCAAAGTCAATAGCTCTGGCTAAACACTTATAAGGCCCCAAAGGCGAGACCTATTGGCTATGCCAATGCTTGTTTTTATAAAGGTACTAATCAGTACAAAATGCGCTTCAAAGCAATATCATGCTGGCGGCTTGCCATTTCAAAACAACTTTTTTTGAAAAAAATAAAAAAGGGAAAGCTTTCAAACGGAGATAAACAGAAATGGGAGTAAACAAAATTCTTACCGGATCCAAGCCATATGGCTGCAAGGAAAGTAATGTATCTGATCCTTATTTCACTGTAAGATTGCGTTTAAGGTCTTTAAAAACTGAATTTGTAAACAAGAAAGGCGGCTTTGGGTGAGCTTCATGGAGCCAGTATGAGGCAAACGCAGCGTGGTGAGCTGCCATCAGGAAGGCCTCTGGTGAGGAGCCGCGCGAGAGGCCTGTGCCCGAGGGCACCGATACTCTGCTCTGAGACGGGAGGCGCGCGCTCTCTGGGTAGCCCGCGTTAGTCTCCGAGATCCTGCCGCGCGCACTGCCAACTGAGCCACCACATGGCCCGATGCAGGCCGGACTGCTCTCCCGCGGTGGGGGCAGGGGTACAACCTGTCACGTTCTGTACGGTGCAAACACAATCAAATCTGGAAGTCCTAGAATGACAGAGCTTCAAATACCTGGATAGCAGCGGTCTGAACTTCACACTCCAGGGCAGCGGTCGCCAATAGTTAAAACACCGCACAGAAGAGTGCCACAAGTGGGGCCAGCTGAGACTCATACAAGGTTAATTGGTCACCTAATGTTGCTGACTGCTGCATACAAGGTTGAAACTGTTACTAATGAGGTGAAGCTTATTCCCAGACAGCATTAATGTGTGTTTAAATGACAATAGAGCGAAGTAATACTGCCACGAAATGTGCCACATCATTTGTCTATTCTTGCTGCATAATTTAATCAACTCTGCTGCATAATTTGTATCCCGATTGTCGCATGATTCCAAAACGCAAGTGTCCAGACATGCCAGCCCCATATATCCTATGGTCAGTTACTACCTCAGCAGCACTGTGAATCCCTTCACAGGGCGGGGAACATCTACCCATAAATTATATGTTGCTTGAGGAAGCTAATGTTCCAGTACATGCACTTTACAGAATAATTTCTGTAAAAACACCTTATTTACGTGTATTGGGCACAGCACAGCATTAGAAACGCAATTTAAAAAGAAGCTGCAGTGCTATAAACACCTACCAAAATACAAGGAAGCATTGCTGTACAAATAAGTATTTATGTAACTATTATAATAAAATCTATTAGAAAAAGGGAAAAAAGGTATAAAGGATATAATAAGTAAGACATATGAGAACGCAAATAAAGTTAAATAAACCAAGAACTTGAGAACATGCTCTAAAGCACATCAATGGATAATGCCAGTATTCAATTCCCATCTTGTAGGATTTATGCTAGGAACTGGCATGTGCAAGTTAGAGTACAAATGTCGGTAGTGATTGCCCATAACAGAGGGTTTGAACAAAGTATTCAGACAATATGTAGATGTGAGTGCCCACTAGGTAAAGCTAATGCACAATATATTGCATGTGACTTCTGGATCTGGTGTAAGGTGATGCCGACAGCCACATCATAAAAAACGTACCTAGGTGGACACAAAACATCAAAGGCCAAACAACAGCAAATACCTCCACTGTGCTGGAGCGCAAAGAAGAGGAACAACATCATCCATGGGAAATGCTTCATAATGAGAGTTAAGACAATCAAACCCTTTGAAGATTACTGCAGAGATGTGGAGTCAAACATGTGAAAGCTTCTGTGCACTATTCACAGCTCCTGATGCAGTTTAGACTGACAGATTATCGAATAAGAAGATTTATACCTTGTAATGAGTCTATTTGTTGTATACGTGCCCTGAAGAAGCAACAGAGAAGCTGCAAAACTTGTGCTACCAAATAAGCAATATTAAAACATTCAAAGAATTTTGGAACAAATATTAAGAAAATATAACACTGAGAGATTCAATATCTTGTTTTGGATCTTCATAGTGGCAACATATGGGAGTGTAATGACGCCAAACGCCATTTAAGCGAACCCCTTTGTATGGATTATCAGCAACGGTTTACTGCTAACATGTTTAAACAAAGGAAATGAAATATTTGCTCAAATTCTAAAATTTAAGGCTTTACAAAACGGTGACAGTCTTCTGTGCAATTGCTACATAAAGAAACACAGAAAAAGATGTGTATTTGTTAATTAATGTAAAGTCTTGCCATACCTTTCGGCTAGTATCCCAACTTGGACATATCGGACCGACGTCACAGGGTGCGCGCGCTGGTTTCTGAAGGCGCTTTTGTTTTACCTAGTTCTGGAGGGCCTGCTTTTGTTGCAAAAAGCGCCAAGAAGAGGCCCCGAACCATCACTCAGAAAGAGAACTCCAAGTGCCTGAAATGCTACAAAGCTTATGTCGTCAAAGACAATGTACAGGCAGACAGGCTCGACGTCCCAGGATACACCAATTCTGTGGGCGGCCTGTCATAACTCACGGCGGCAAACCTGCTGGAGCCAACGCGTAGAAGCTCTGAACCCAAATCCCGGCAGCTGAGAACATGTTCTGCCTCCATTCCTTTTACGAGGAGGAAACATATATGCATTGAAACGTGCAAGCCGCTCCCGATAACTGTTTGTTCTATTTTAGAAGTTCAAATTACCACTGAAATCTCCGAGTATTCAGGGAGGAAAAGGGAAAAACAAGCCCGGAAGTGGTGCACGCGCGAGAGAGAGGGGGAGCAGGAGGTGAGCCCGGGAGTGGTGCGTGCGCGCGCAGTCTGCTCATTTTCAAGCACTGCACTCGTGCTTGTGGCGCGCCCCTGCTCGCTCCCGCAAGGTGGATGCCGCCACAAGCACGAGTGTGTGCTTGAAAATGAGCAGAGCGACGGCTAAAGGCCCTCCTATGCAGCGCATGCACGCTGCGTAGGCGAGACCTAAAAAGGAGTATCTGAAGGAGCCTGTGACCAGTGGAATGACACTGGCCACAGGAAGCAGTACTTGGTCCATGCTCCACAGCAGGGACAAAGACTAAAGCCCAGGAGGAAGCCTGAGTCGAAGAGGAAGTGCTGACCATTAGGAAATATGCAAACAAGAGTGATGTGGGAGCCAACCAATGGTAAGTAAAGGTAAGTAATGGGCTAGCTTAAGCCCCTGTTAAGCTTTTTTTTTTTAAAGACCAATAGCTTTCACTGGCACCGCATGCGCGCTGTAGGCGAAACCAAAAAAGGGATCCCAAGGTAATGGGCAAGTGGGAAGGAAAGAGAAAATGGTGGTCAGAGTTGAGAGCAAACGGAAGACCAGACAGCGGAAATACGGGTTAGAGTAGAGAAGAGGAAACATGCAGAATAGACAGAGAAACTGGTGACCGTGGGTGAGAGGAGAGCGTTCATAAAGATGAAACAATGTATTGCAGATGAGAGAAAGAGGAGGAGCACTGACAGAAAAAAACAGGGAATGATATGGGAGATGAAGATGGAGTCCAAACAGAGGAAATATGGTACCATAGGGAGAGAAATGGAGAACTCAGATACAGGAAACAGGAAACTCCAGGGAGATTAAGAGAGGAACAAAGAGGATCCAGGGGACCACAGGGGATTTGCAGAAGGATGGCCCAGGGGAAACTGGGGCCCTCAAGACAGAGGAAGACTGGAGCACTGACAGAGGATGCAGGAGTGCACAGGGGAAGAAGAGGGGTCACAGACAGAGGAAACTGGTGCCCCGAAGTAGAGGATGAAGGAAGCTCTGACAGTGAGACCTGCTTAAAAAGACATGTGATCACAGGGGACTGACAAAAGAAGGCACAGACAAAAGACTCAACTGGTGAGTGGAAAAGGTTACTTGGACAAAGGGAAGAGGGGTTAACGTGGGAGAGGGAAAGCCAAGGGGAGACCAAATAGGGAAAACTGATGATCGCTGTAGATAGAATAAGAGGGCTCAGGCAGGGAAATTGGAGATCACAGGAAGAGAGGGAGTCCAGATAAAGAAATCAGGGGGCCACAGACGAGAGTATGAAAAAAGACAGTCAAAGGAAATGGTCAGTCAAATGGGCAGAGAAAGAAAGGGAGCCCAGGTATAGGAAACAGGAGGGCACAGGCAGAGGAAGTGGAGACAGACAGAGGAAGCAGGTTACCAAAGAGAAGTGGAAGAGTGGGAGCCCAGGCAATGGAAACAGGGGACCACAGGGGAAGGAAGAGGGAGTCCTGGCAAAGGAAACCGGATATCTCATGGGAAGAGAAAGAGGGAGCTGAGACAGAGGAAAATGGAGGCCAGAGGGGAGAAGGATGGCTGACACAGGATTACATAATTGTAAAGTGTGGTGATTTTATATTGTAGTAAAACGTTTATGAAGCCAAAGTATCGAAGAGGATTTTCCCTCATATTCCTGAGATAGTTCCTTAGAAAGCCTGACTCAAGGTTTTTTTGAAGAACAGGATGTGCGTGCGTGCGAGTGTGTGTGTGTGTGTGTGTGTGAGTGAGGGGGAGAGAGAGAGAGAGAGAGGGAGAGAGGGACCCTGCACTGATAGGTTACATTCTGAGCCAAGTAGTTTCTTTTGTTTCAGTTTAAAGTGCGGTGACCTATAAAGGCCAGCTCAAGTAAACATCTTACCTCAATAGGGAGATTTGAGGGTGATTAGGGTTGGGGTGCTACAGGCAGATCTTATGGCACCAGATACAAGTGGGGCTGCTGAGATTAGGGCTTCTTTCAGTGAGGCTAGATGTAATT
Organism: Calotriton arnoldi; assembly: GCA_963921515.1. Taxonomy (NCBI): domain Eukaryota; kingdom Metazoa; phylum Chordata; class Amphibia; order Caudata; family Salamandridae; genus Calotriton; species Calotriton arnoldi. The sequence continues at coordinate 853,295 of CAWUFW010007844.1, forward strand.
TTGACCTGCCTGACAATAAGAAGTTACCATAATCAAGCACTGAGATTAACCAGAGATTGACCAATTATTTTAAAGTCTTCTTTTGGGATAAGGGATTTGAGTCCCTAGAATTGTCATGTTTGTTTGGGTGCCTCTTTCACAATGGCATTTATACAAGGCCTTCAAATGTTTTTTTTTTTTTGCTAGTGTGAAGCTCGAGCATTTTGTGCTTTTGACTATGGTCGGCTTACAATAAAGAATGTTAGTTGCATTGAGTCAGTAGTGCACTGTGGTGGATCAGCTAGGAGATGGGAGCATGAGGAATTCTGTTTTGAAGGCTCTCTTTAAGTTGGTGTGTGATTATCCATGCCTGAAGATCTTCAATGTCTCTGCAGGACAGTTATGCCATTTGGCGATGAGACTTAAGTAAAGCTGAACATCATCAAAATAAACATATCGGGCACTACGCCTTGAACCAGGGACGTGTTGATTATATTGGTCAGGTAGGAACTAATGGTATTGACAGTCTTTACTGGACAGGGTTTGAAAAATGAAAGAAAGGCTTTAGATATAACAGGGTATCTTTTAAGTGTTTCTGAGTTATAGACACTACCTTAAATGGGGACCGTGTTGACTTAGTGTGACAGTCAACACTGAGGACAGCGCATATCGTGGACTGCATGTACCATGATGCAGAGGGGCAAACTTTTCTCGGATGTGAGGCAGTATCTGGCCACACCCCTTTCCCTGCCCAAACTGATTTTCATGATCTCCTCTACCATTTATCTCACGTTCCTAATGTTCCTTTTTGTAAAAATTGCATTCCGGCCCATTGATCACACTTCATCCGGCCCGAGCCGAAGATTCCGGCTTGAGCCGGACAGTCCGGCTTAAGCCTGAAATTCCAGCCGAACTGTGGACATAAAGATATGACTCGTAAATGACCTCTGTGAATACCAAAGGTCGTAAAGTTAGACTTTTGTCTCCGACTGCCTTTGTGAATCGGGCCCAGTGTTTGTAACTCATGAGTGGGGAGAAGCGGAGGTTTCTTGTACCCATGAGAACGAGGTGTATGGGAAGTCTGAACCCCTGGGGGCGAGAATGGAGGGAGAAGACAGGGGGGTCTCTACACATGAGGGTAAATAAACGGGCATGTACCCATGATGAGAGGATCTCCAGCAATTCAGGTCATGACACTGGAGGTCTCTACACAAGAGAGTATTGAATTGGAGATCTGTACTCAAAAGAACCAGGAAAGGGAACTCTGTGCCCATGAGGATAGAGGAGTCTATACCGAAGAGGGTGAGGAGTGGGTGGTCAGTATCTATGAAGTGGGTGGGTGGGGCATCTGTAGCCATGCGTCTGATGGGCTATCTCCATGAGAAGTGGGGATACCTCTACACATGTGGGTGAGAATGGGGCTAGGGGTCTATGTACCCATGAGATGGGGAGTAGGTGGTTTGTACCCACGAGAGTGAAGAGATGTGTGTCTGTACCCAAGAAGGTGAGCAATGGGTGCTCTGTAACCACAAAGGGGGTGGCGTATGCAGCCATCGAGGTTTTCATTTATTTATTCAGTGTTTTTTATAGCGCGAACAAGAACCAAAATTTGGGTGTCAGAGCGCTTTGCATTACAACCACATTCAAAATCAGCAGATATCCATTTCTTCAACGTCAAGTACAATGTATATGTAATCCAACATTGGCATATGCTTACCCTTACACAAATCACACAAAATGAAGAATACTAGAAATCACTAGATTACATTAAAACATGCCATATCATACTTAAAATTCAAAATAACACCACTAATGGAGATCCTAGATATCCACATTGGTTATAGTATTGCTAGTCTAATCAAATATACATGTGGGTTGATCGAGGTACCTGTCCATAGACAACATCCCTGTTGACAGTCGTAGGGAACTAAATGTATCCAACCTAGCTGAATATAGACAGTAGAGCCCAATCAATGAAAGTAAATTGGCTCGTGCAATGACCAGTTTCTTTGTTCTGCGATTAGCAGGACTTTAATCCTGCTTACAATAGCCTACTTGAACAGCTGAATGTAGATCGATGGGTTGTCTGCAGTTTTCAGAAAAAGTCTAAGGGCCAGATGTACAACCATTTGCTTTTGCGACTCGCAAATTGCGAAAAATTGTGAGTCGCAAAAGAAAATGTACAACAGTGTCAGAGACACTGTTAGCGATTCCCAATGGGGTCGCAAAATGCGAGGCTCATGAATATTAATGAGCCACTCGCAATTTGCGACCCCATTGGGAATGGCTGGCCCTCCCAGGGATGGTGGCCTGCTGCATTGAGACAAGCTTTTAGGGGAGCTGTTGAAATCTTAGGAAGCCCTGATAGAGTTGCGCATCCATACTCAATTCTTGATATGACCAGCGCCTGGACTGCCGTTTTAAGATCACCTGAATCGATGAACTGCTTCAATTTTCTGAGGTAACTCAGATGGAAACGGGCGTTTTTTGCCATTGTGTTGATGTGGGTTCGCATGTTTAATTCTTTATCCAATGTGATTCCAAGAGACTTAGTCGAATCCACTAGAATCGGGGTACCGTTTAGCGCAGTGGTCATCTTGGTCCATTTCTTAATCCTGGAGGAACGTTTAGGAGGGGAGATCAGAAGGAATTCTGTTTTCTGTGAGTAAAGCTTAAGATGATTGCCAGCTAGCCATTCAACGGTTCTCTGTAGTGCTTGGTTCATTATGTTGATCTCTTGTGGTGATGCAATCTTCATATACAGCTGAGTATTGTCTGCATACATGTGGAAGGAAATGTTAGACTGTTGTAATACTTCTGTTAATGGCTCGATGTACAGATTGAATAGTGAAGGGGATAGAGTTGATCCTTGTGGAACCCCAATTTGAATCGGGATTGTGGGGATAGCTTGTTGTTCACCAGGAATCTCTGCGATCTGTTCTCTAGGAAGGAATAAAACCATTTCAGGACTGTTCCCGATAAGCCCATCCTTTTCTCCAGGCGGTCTAATAATTTGGGATGGTTTACGGTGTCAAATGCGGACGATAGGTCAAGAAGGACCAGGAGACAGGTTTCGTTGTGGTCGAGAGCAAGCAGAGCGTCATCTACTATGTGCAGAATTGCTGTATCCGTACTGTGATCTGATCTGAACCCCGATTGGCAGTCGTTTAGTAGCTTAAATTCAGTAATGTGCTAACTCAGTTGTTGTTGAGCACATTTTTCTAGTACTTTGGCTAGTAAGGCAATGGTTGTTACCGGCCGAAAGTTGTTTGGGTCCGAGGGGTTCTCCGTAGCTTTCTTAAGAGAGGGAGACCTGGCCAGTTTTTAGATAGTCAGGAAAAGATCCTTGGGCTAGCGATTAATTAATTATCTTGGTCCAATAGGGGATGACCATGTGGTTGAATGTGGGCCAACATTTTGCAGGAAGAGGGTCATTGTAATGGTTATTCGGTTTCAAAGTTAGTAAGATTTTGGCAATGTCATACTGGTCATATAGTTTGAAGGTTGACCAATGAGCATTATTTTTGGGCATTGTTTGTGCAGGTAGGGCTGGATTCTCCTCTTGTTTACTCTTTAGATTCAGAGCTTTGTCAGCGGTATTCTTGAGTTCTCTCTCCAGTAAGCTGGCTTTATCCGTAAAGAATGCTGAAAATTCTTCACAGCTCAATTCCAATTTAGAAGTTAATAGGGAGGATTTGGCCAATTTGTTCGATTGAACTTTTAGCAGATCGAAGAGTTTTCTCGGTCTGTCCTTTGCGTTATCGAGCTCATTTCTAAAAAATTCTTTTTTTGATTTAAGTAGGCTTTTATTATAGGCTTTCCTGGTCTTTCTTAATTGTTTTAGGTGGGGGGGATGAAGGAATTTGTGTCCATTTCTGTTCTGTTAGTCTGAGTTTCAGTCTTTCTTCATTAAGTGAGCAGTTGAACCATGGGTTTTTATCTTTGGTCTGGATTCTTTTAAGTTTTAGAGGGGCTATATTGTCAATTATTTTAGACATAGTACGATTGTAATGATCCGTAAGCTCGCTGACGTCTGACAGTTCAGAAGGGGGTTGAAGTTCACTCTCGCCGCGTACTGTTAGACTCTCCGAATTCGGACCTTTAGTGTCTCTAACCCAATGCTTGGCTTTGACTGATTGTGAGGCTGTTATCTTTTTTGTGGATGGTATTTGGATGGTGATGATGCGGTGATCAGACCAGTCACAAGGCACAATTGAAATTGATTGGACCGCGTTTTCTTTGGAGATGATCCAATCTAATGTAGCGCCTTTAGAATGGGTTGGTAGAATACAAGCTTGCACTAGTGAGTGGTCGGCTAGGAATTCTTTAAGAATATTGACCTGATTATCCTTGATGTCGTTCCAATGAAGATTGAAGTCCCTTAGGAAAATATAATTGGAGTGAGGTTCTGAGTTTGCTGTAATAATTTCCATTAGCTGGTCTATGAAAATTACGTTTTTGCCTGGGGTGTGGTAGAATGCGTGTAATTTGTACAGTTGGTTATCTGTGAATCGTAATGAGAGCCCCAGGTATTCTCATGAATCAATAGGGTCTGAGAGAACTTTAGAGATGGTGATGTCTGATCTGTGGATACAGGCCACACTTCCACCAGTTTTGTTTAGCCTGTCTAGTCTTATAATATTGTAGTTTGGTGGCACAAGTAGGTCTAGGCATGGGGAGGATGATTCAGATAGCCATGATTCCGTTAGAATAGACACGTCAATGTCTTGGTTCAGGATTAGGTCGGCAATGTCAGCGGCATGTTTCGTTGCTGAGCGGCAATTGATAAGTAGGCACAAGATCTTTTTTGTAGGGTTATCTAGGTTAGAGTCTTGCCCCGCTGGAATTAGAGTTATTTCTTTCAGGTTATTGAGCATTAGCTTTCTGTGATTAGTTTGTGTTATTCTGTTTACGTTAATTGGGACAACTTGAATTTTTTGTTCATTTATCTTAGCGGGGAGGCTGGATGTAGCCTCGTAAGATAGTAGTAAGGTTTGAGTTTCAACGTCCGTCACATATCTAAGGTAAATACGTGGACGGTAAATCCTATTAGACAGAGGCAGTGGGGTAGTGTTAAGCTTATTGTGGAGAGTGTGTACCGCTTTTTGACTATGGATAATTTTGGAGAGATAGCTTTCTGAGAGAAGTAGAATATTCTTCATGTTCCTAATAGCATTTTGCATGTCCGTAGCTATCCTAACTGTCTGGGCATTGAGAATTTCTGACTCCCTTCTTGAGGGAGGAGAGAGGTTTGTACTCACGATGGTAAGTAAAGAGGTGTATGTCTCCATAAGCACCCGGTCGCTACTCATGTGGGTAAGAATTGGAGTAGGGTTGTGTACACATAAAGTAAGGAATGAGTGACCTCTACCCATGAAGGGAAGAGGCCCCGCAGTCGCACAGGTGAAGGTAGCACACCCATGAGTGGTGGGGCTTCACAACCACCCCCGTCCATCTTTGTTCTGTCTTCTATCTGTTTTTCTCTCTCTCATGCTCTCTGCCAAAACATGAATAGGAACAACCTTCTTGCATCCCTCCCCATCCACATTTACTTGCTTTTGATCACTCAGGAGAGGCTTGGGCCATTATTGTTTTACATAAAACCCAAGCAATGTTCAAAACAAGTGCTCGGGAAAGCCTCAGAATGGCAAAAAGCACTCTAAAAGGGGATAAAAAAAACACAGACATAAAAAGTGATTCTCAGCCAAATGCACACAGTAATCAGACAAAAGCAGGAGAGCGAGACAGAGAGCGAAAATACGGGGCGGTTTGAATCCTTTCTGAAATATTAAAACATGGCATGCCCTGACCAGACGCGAACCAGGCGCCATCTGTCTAAGAAGGAAAGGGGCATAAGGCAAAGGGAGAGGCAGGGGTACCCGGGCCTGCTACAAGGTCTCTAGTTCTGAGGGGCAGTGAGGGCACTGCCAGGGAAGCCAGGGTACAGGTGGGGGCACTGTGGGGGCGCTGGCATTGCCAGTGAGAAGACATAATTGGGCACCAGTGATATGCCAGGGGTAAGCAGGTAAGGGCGTGAAAGCTGATCTTGGGTTGAGTCTGGGTACACGTGGTGGAGGAAGACCGGAAGTGGAAGGGGGTCTACATGTACCCACCTGTAGCATGGATGATAAATAGCTGACAGCGCTTCGGTGTAAACAGCCTCTCACTGCCTCGGTGACGTAGCAATTGTGCAGAGTGACGTCACTGATAAGAGGAAGGCTAATAGTGTGGAAAGCCGGCTCGGCCAGGATTAGGGAAATGGTGTAAATGGTTGGCACAGGTGCCTGCGGTATTCTAATGATCAGCTGCCGCTGTCATGCGTATGGTTAGAGTGAACATGTGATATAGTATTAGTGTAAAAGTCTGACATGGCAAAGGATTGAGAAATAGTGTAAAAACACATACACCTAACAGAGATTCTATAATCATTAGCTTCAACGGTCCTGGGCATGGGTACAGTAATAAAGAACTGTCTGTGGTATGTTACTATTGTAAAATGATGGCACTGCCAGGAATCGAATAGCAGTGTGAGCAGCTGCCTTTCCCAGTGATGTGAATACTTAGCACAGCTTAGCACTATCACGGGGCAGAGAAATTGTGTACATAGCTGCAGTAGCACTGTAAACAGCTTAGACCATCGCCTCCTTCTAACGCCCTCCAACACTGTGAAATAGCACCTTCCTTCTAACTTCCTCAGATCACCTATAGGCTGCCCTCCTCTCGTGACCCCCACTCTTACATTTTCACCGGCTCTGAAGCTCAACACTGTCCTCTTCACTGACCTCCTCACAGTAGCGTAGCTATCATCAGAGCAGCAGCTGCAGTGGAACCGGAGAAAAGGAGTTTGAGGGGTGCACTGTAGTCCAATTAGTGATCATTTTTGCTACGAGCAGGTGAGGGGCATTTTTTAGGTTGTCAGCGAAAGCTATTGTCCTTAAAAAAGTCTTAAAGGGGGCCATTACTTAATGTTAATTACCCAGCGGCAGCTCCTCCGCAATGGCGGAGGAGAGTCGCCCCCCTGCCTGGCGCATAGCCAGCAAAGGAAAAATAAAACGATGTTCTATCATCGTTTTATTTTTCGTTTGCCAGCTTGTGCATGGAGGGGCAGGGCATGGGAGGGAGAGGAGGAGTGCTTGTGCACTCCCTAGTCCCTAAGTGCTCATGTGTGTTTGGCCGGCTGTCTCAGGCCGACCAAAACACACGTGCGTACTTAGGTTTCTCCAGCCTGGCTGCAATCAGTAGCCGGGCTGGAGAAACACCCACAGACTCCCTGGTTTGAGAAGGGCACCTTTTTCGCCTGCTCAGACCAATCCTGCTTTGCAGCGCAGGGATTGGCTGGGAGTCTGTCCCAGGGGCTGCTGGGACCCAGGAAAAGGCCAGCAGGAGCAACGCGACGCGGGAGGTATCCTCCGTCGTCAGGTAAAATTTTAAAATTATTATTAATCCCCCCTCTCCCTGCACTCACTCTTCCCCCCACCCACCCCACGTTACTGGCGGCCGTCACTGTAATTACCATTGTTTGGCTCCCACGTCACTGTTGTTTCCTTGCTTCCTATTGGTCAGCTGCTCCTCCTGCAGTCCAACTTCCTCCTGGGCTTCGGAGCCCTTGGGTTCTCGGTCCCTGCCATGGTGCATGGAGCAAGTGCTGCTTCCTATGGCTGTGTCTTTCCACTGGCCAGCAGGTACTCTTTTTTTTTTTTTTTTTTTTTTTTATTATACTTACGGCGTGCACTCAGAGAGTGCATACTCTGCTATCCCTCTCCTTCATCCCCATTCTCCTTGGAGTTACCCTCCGCATTCTGCGGTGTCAGCCTTCCTTCCCCTCCTCCTTAGTGTCCCCCTCCTTCATGTCATTTCCCACTGGCCGTTTTCACTCAAAACACCCCGCCCTCTCCCATTTCAAAAGTATCTTTCCACCACCACCCCCGCTCTCCATTGATTTTCATCCTCACCCTGCCCTTCTCCCGCTCTCCGGTAAGTTGGCCTTCCCAAACACCACCGTGCTGTTTTTTTTTTACCTATTGCACAGCAGCACGAGCTGCTGTGCAACATTGCTTAAAGGGGAAAAAAGCGTTATGACACTGCCAATGATGGAGGCATCATAGCGCTTTTTCTTTTTTACTTTAAGCCACGCTGCAAAGGAGCTCAACTGCTGTGCAACATTTCTTGAAAAATTGACTAACCCAATAGATTTTGCAAAGGCGAAATTGATTTGGCTTTGCCCATGCTTGTTTCTATCTTGTATTAGGGCTCATGGCACCCATTGCAGCGCCACTGCCTTCTCATCTTCGAACATCTTTAACACTTAAAGAAACACCTCTGCCTATCTCACCTCACCTTCTCGGACCGCATCACAAGCCGCTGCCCCGGGGGTTCTCCTCTCTCTATCTGCTGATGCCGGGGTTTTGCTGCTCATGTTCCTAAAAGCTCCCAGAAAGCCTGCCTTCATAGTCTTCATTAGCAGCTCAAGGACTGAAATAAAGTACTTGGTAATTTGCAGTAACTATCTTTTAAAATACCAATTAAAAGCTCATATACTATTCTCAAGCTGATACTATTAATAAGAGAGCTATGGAGCGCGCATTGCCCCTGGTGCTCAGGGCGGTAATTGGCCTGTGTGGTCGAAGTGGGAGGGGGGGGGGGGGAGAGGTGCCAGCTCTAGTGGCCAGAGGCTGATAGACCATCATGTTTATGGCTGTAAGGTTTGAGACCTGGGTGTCTGGGAGATGGTCTGGGTTAGAGTTGGTGTCTGACAGGATGGAGGGAGGTTTTCTCTTCTGTGGCTGTAGCTGACTGACAGGGTGAATGGTGGTCGAGCTGTCTGTCCAACATTTTCTTCCTGTACAAGTATTATATCTCCTTCCTTTGGTGGATCCTTTCTTCTTCACCGTTGCCTTCCCCTCGCCCCATGCTACGCTGCACGTTCCATCACAGACCTGACAACTTTAAAAAAAAATCACATTGTAAGTAGGGGACAGGGCCTAGGAGGAGGCTGTACTTCATGCTAAGAACTGCCTAAGAAGAACTTCTGCCCCTACCCCAAAAGGTCTGCTCCACCCCACCCAAAAAATTACAAAAAAAACAAAAGCTTGCTGAAGCTGCCACCAATGGCCTGGGCTGTTTTCACATCCCTTAATGGATGCTTAGATCTTCCAACCCACTCAGTGCAGGGGGTTCCAGCTCGCCTTCCCTGCCACTGTGTGATACCAACTCTTCACCAGTTGACCATGTAAAGAAAGCCAATATTGTGTGGCACACAGTGGCACTGTGTAAATTGGCAGATCTACCACCCATTGTTGGTCCTCTGCCCTGGTCAACTCTACTCACTTGCAGTATGAGGCCTTCCTTAACTCACGGCCGCACACTGTGCCTCTGATGACCTCAAAGCCATCCGAAGAAGTGAGAGCAGACGGGTCTTCTTGATGCTGTCCTAGATGAAGCAATGGAAGCTGTGCTGGATTAGGCTACTTTGGCTTTCACCACATGATCTCTTACAGCCTAGGGGTTACGTAAAATCTAGTCCTTCTAAAGCTGGTGCAGTTTTTGCTCAGATTATAAGTTTGATTATTTTCTCATTTCTTTCCTCATTCATGAGGTGTATTTGTTCAGCAGCAGGCAGGATCCCTGCCTTTAATATAGATGCATGGCTCCTGCTCATGTCTCCAAATTCCACTCTTGCCCATTTGGCATAACTTTACACATTTGACAGGATCTCTGCCTTGTGCGTGTTGCAATATGGATTACTGAGTTCTTTGATTACCCCCGTATTTGATGTACACGTACACAACACCACGCTGTTCCTCTGGCTAGACTGGTGCAGAGTGGGAGAGGTGTGGCGCAGCGGGCAGGGCCAGGGCAGCTGACTCCGCAGCGTAGGGCTCACAGTTTGATCCCCGGCGCCAGCAGCAGCTCAGCTCAGCACCATGTGACTCTGGGCATGAACTCACTTAATCTCCCCGACGGCCCCCAGCACTTTGAGACCCTTAGGGGTGAGAGGTTCGCGCTTTACAAATACCGGATTTAGATTTAGCTGTTAATGTTTTAGGATCAATTATAAATGAAATAAAATATGAATCCCTATCACACCTCCTCGTCCATCCACTGCTAGGCACTGAGCCCTAAGACAATATAAGAAGACCTCTGTGGTCACTCACACACAACACAAAAACACCTAGGATCACAATTAATACAAACATTCAGTCAACCATGCAGCCCACTATGGTATGGCGTGCTACCCACCCAAAAGTGAATTTCAGTGCTCCACATAGGGGTAGGGACATTATATAAATGCTACATTATAATGGAATGCTGAAGTTCTGTGGCTGGGGAGGAGCAGGCTCAGGTCTATGGCTGTGTGATAAGGAGGGGGAAGTATTTCGTTTTATTGTTTGGGTGGAGGAGGGTGAAATGTTTGGGTTCTGTTCTGTGATTGTGTTAGGAGAGTGAAGTTGATTATGACAAGATCTCTTCCCAGGGAAAAGGCAGACAGCTTCTAACAGTATGTGGGAATGCTTGCGTTTTTTACTTTGTTGTATAAAGCAAATACTTTAGCCTTAGAACGTTTGTGGCATTTCCTATTCATGCATCTGTACCCTTATTTGCACTTTGTAGGCATTATCGGATCGATTTTACTACTATACAGGCAGTCACAATTGCAGTTACCTTGCAGTTAAAAGGGGCTTGATTTAAATGGTGATGCAGGTGCAGTGGCATCGGGGCCACAAGTTGTGATAACTCCACTATACACCAAATATTGCTATATTTTACTACTAAACAGGCAGTCATAAGTGCAGTTATCTAGCAGACACTAGGAGTATGATTTCAATAGTGCAGCAAGTGCAGCGGCACAGGGACCAAAAGCTCCATGCACCCCACTAAAAACTGATCATTGCTATATTTTACAACTAAACAGGCAGTCACAAATGCAGTTACCTTGCAGGCAACAGGGTCATGATTTGAATCGTGCAGCAGGTGCAGAGGCACCGGCCCCAAAAGTTGTCAGAACTCCTCTAAACACCAAATATTGCTATATTTTACAACTTAACAGGCAGTCATAAGTGCAGTTATCTAGCAAGCACTAGGGTCATAATTTTAATAGTGCAGCAGGTGCAGTGGCACCGGGACCAAAAGCTCCAAGCACCCCACTAAACACCGATTATTGCTATATTTTACAACTAAAGAGGCAGGCACAAGTGCAGTAATCTTTCAGGCACCTGGGTCGTGATTTGAATGGTGCAGCAGGTGCAGTGGCACCGGGCCCAAATGTTGTCAGAACTCCTGTAAACACTCAATATTGCTATATCTCACTACTAAAGAGGCAGTCACAATTGCAGTTACCTTGCCATTAAAAGAGGCATACTTGGAATGGTGCAGCAGGTGTAGTGGCACTGGGGCCAAAACCTCTGGGGACCCCACTAAACACAGATTATTGCTAAATGTTACTACTAAACAAGACCGTCCCAAGTACAGTTATCTAGTAGGCAATAGGGTCATAATTTCAATGGTGCAGCAGGTGCAGTGACACCGGGACCAAAAGCTCTAGCCACCGCACTAAACACCTATTATTGCTATATTTTACCACTAAACAGGCAGACACAAGTACAGTTACCTTGTAGACAACAGGTTCATGATTTGAATGATGCAGCAGGTGCAGGGACACCGGGGCCCAAAGCTCTAGGAACCACTCTAAACACCAAATATTGCAATAATTAACTACTAAACAGGCAGTCACAAGTGCAGCTACCTTACAGGCAATAGGTCATGATTTGAATGGTGCAGCAGGTGCAGTGGGACCTGGGCCAAAAGTTGTCATAACTTCTCTAAACAACAAATATTGCTATATTTTACTACTAAACAGGCAGTCATAAATGCAATTATCTTGCAGACACTATGGGCATGATTTGAATGGTGCAGCAGGTGCAGTGGCACCGAGCCCAAAAGTTATTAGAACTCCTCTAAACACATAATATTGCTATTATATCTATTAATTCTATTATTTCCTTCTTTCATTTAATTTTTCAAAATATTGCTACTATTTACCCGCACTATACCACTAGTAACCGAACAATATAGTGCCTTTTTGTACATAAGTCATAACACTTTAACAGCCTGCAAGCTGCAACTTAAAACAAAAACAGCTTATTATTAGTCATAATGACAAAACCTAATGCATTTACCAATGCCTGTTCTTTTAGAGTTAAGAGAAGGCTGTGTTTGTTTTACATCATTTTCTTCATGCAGCAGATAGCAGGGCCTGATAATGAGCTGTGCTGAAATCAGATTTATGACCAGGGCACAAAGGTGAAGAACTGAAGCACTGAGGTATTTAACTCTTAAATAAGTACTTGTCAACTCGATCAATCAATCAAAAATCTTTATTCGGAAAACATAAATGTTGACCATAAAAGTACATTACACAATCCAGCAATCACAATATCTTAAAATAATATAAAAATACAATTATCTCAGATTCACATCATAATAGTTTTACGATATTTAAAAATATTTTTTTAAAAGCTGTCACAGAGGCAATCATAAATTCATCATCTAAGGTTTGTAGCGCCAAAAAAGCTGGTCGGCATTGTCTCAAGCCAAATTTTCTCAATACAGGAATAATCCATTTCCTTCTCGGCCTGGTATAAAATTTACAAAAAAACATTATATGTATGGTCGACTGTGCAGAGATATCATCACAGGGGCAATTACATAGAATTTTCGACCAGTCATTCTGTTCGGGAAAGCTTAAGGATCTAAATAAAATATTCAATCTGAAACGCGATAGCAGGAATCTATCATAGTCTCCAGTAACTAACAAAACATATGGTTGTATAGTTGGAGTTGCCAAAATGATATAATGGGTTTGAACCGTTGATTTACTCATTTCTAAGGTGGTTCTGCATTCGCCCAAAAAGCGCAAACAGCTAGCTTTAAGTTCTTTCCTGGGGACTTCACTAAAATATTCTGCATGTCCCATTTTACCGAGAAACATTTTAATATACCCTAACCATCTTATATTCCTAACCCCATAAATCCCCAGGGCGTCCTTCAGGATGTGGCGATTAAAATCGGTCTCATCTGTAGTCCACACTCTATGCCACAATAAGATTGGCTGAATCTTGATAATATCCTCTAAATAGGGCATGCCCAATTCCAAGTGACAAACATGTGTTGAGGTACTATCTGGTACTGCCAGGAGGAACCTAAAAAACTTATTTTCTAGCACTTGTAATGAGCCTACATTGGCATACCCCCATATTCCCGCATTAGCTACACACTTTGCTCTATAGATCTGAAGCAATTCAACCGGGGGCCTGTTCTTTTAGAGTTAAGAGAAGGCTGTGTTTGTTTTACATCATTTTCTTCATGCAGCAGATAGCAGGGCCTGATAATGAGCTGTGCTGAAATCAGATTTATGACCAGGGCACAAAGGTGAAGAACTGAAGCACTGAGGTATTTAACTCTTAAATAAGTACATGTCAACTCAATATTGGAGTGTGCAAACAAAATGATGTTTCTGAATGGTATTAAATGGTAGAACATTAAAATGAAAAGTAACCTTAATGATTAAGTTAACTCTTCATTTTAATTTTCTCTCATTTCAAAGTGTCACATTTACAAACAGAATGCCTCTTGCTCCCAGTAGCCAATAGACACTGTGCCATATTTATTTATTTATTTATTTTATTATTATTATTTTTTTCAAAGTGTTTTATTAAAATTTTATAAACAAGTACATTCGCATTTCCGTTACGGGGTACCAGCCAAACGTGGTTGGTTTTGCAATAGTTACAGGTATTTGGTATGCGTGTCTCGCTGAGCCCCTTTACATTGACTTGCTAGGAAGTTAAGGACAGAGTCAAAGAGAGATAGAGGATAGAAAAGAAAGAGTGGAGATAGGATACAAGAAGTGTACTATAGCAATGAGCCTATTCTGGGTTTGTAGTCTTGTGTGAGAAACTCGACCCCCCCCAAGTGCCCTCACGGGGGTTCATAGGAGTCCAGATATGTATCGAGCGACTTCCACATCCCCCTAGTGGCTGGTCTCCAGGGTGAGTTTTGTAGGGCCGTTTTGTCTGCGCCTCTGAGGTATGTCACCCAGTTAACCCAGTCTTTGTATGATGTCTTAGCGGTATCCTTCCAGTTGGTCAGGACCATTTTCACTGCCGCGGTCAGCAGGAGGTCTAGCAGGTCCCTGTCATGTTGTGAGTCAAGTCCTGTGGTCAAAAATGCGGTGGTGAGGGAAGAGAATTCTGGATTTAGAGTGCATCCCAGCGCCTTTTTTATGAACTCAAAGATTTTTCCCTAGAATAAGTAGAAGATGAGATGTGCTAGATCCCCCTTTTCGCTTCCGCAGTTCCAGCATAGGTCGTTTTCTCTGAGACCTAGTGAGGCTAAACGAGCAGGGGTCCAGTATGTCTTGTGGAGTAGCCAAAACTTTGTTTGGGATAGAACTGGGGAGATTTTATTACGTGAGGGGGAGGCCCAAAGCAGAGCTAGTTCTTTCTCGTCTAGTGAGTTATTGCTTTGCTTTACCCAGTAGTTAGTTGGCTTATCGTTAAGTTTGGTGGTGTTTGGGCATAGAAGTTTGTAGAGGTGCGATACTTGATGCCCTATTCTGTTGATTTTCGCCGTATACCGCATAATTGATGGTTTGGATGTTGATAGTTTGGCTTTTGTTAGGGCCGTTTTGATTTTTAGGAAATTGTAGAACTCATTGTCTGGTAGCTTATGTCTATCTTTTAGTGTGGCAAACGTGATGGGGTGGCCCTCCTCCTCTAGTTGGGCTGGGTAGGAGATGCCTTTCTCCATCCATGTGACGAGGGCCAGGGATTTCCCTTTGTATTTGATCTTACTGTTGGCCCAGAGAGACTCCCATTTCGAGTTCTTTACACTGTTCTCCATTTTTTTGTCTATTTTGAGTAGGGCAATTTTTGCGTTTTTGAAGATTGGGCTGGATGCGTGCGTGTGTTTATTAGCTGTTAGTAGTATTAGCGGGTTGAGGTTGTTTAGTATGGCTCGCTCAACTAGTAGCCATACCGGCATGTACCCTTGAGGTGGTGACACCCAGTAGGCCCCTTGTTTTGCTAGAAAAGCAGATTGGAAAGTTCTATAGTCTGCCAGGTTTAGTCCTCCCAGTTTTTTTTTCTAGTCTTAGTTTTTTTATACTAATCCGTGCCTTCTTTCCCCGCCATAGGAATTTACTAATCAGGTTATCCACTTTGCGGTGGAAGTCATCCGTAAGTAGAAGTGGTAACATGCTCAGCAGGTAATTGATCATTGGGGTGATCATCATCTTGATCGTTTCTATTCTGCCCCACCAGGTTATAAATTTGGGGGACCAGGACTCCACGAGTTTCTTTATTTTCCCTAACAGTAGCTTCTCATTTTGGTCTAGTGTAGACATGAGGTAATTCCCAAAGTAGATCCCTAGGTATTTGATGAACCCTGTTTGCCAGGCCAGGCCCGATCCTTCTAGGGTGTCCCAAGTGGTGTGTATGTTGAGGGGTTTGCATTCTGATTTCTCCCTGTTGAGTTTATATCCTGAATCTCTATGGTATCTATCAGGGCCTCAATAGAGGTCTTAGGTTGCTCTGTCACAATAAGAATGTCGTCCGCGTAAGCGGCTAGTTTTATTTCCACGTCGTTAATTTTGATCCCCTTTATTTCCGTGTTAGACTTGATGTCACTAATCAAGGGCTCCAAAGCTAGTAGGAATAGTGAGGGGGACAGAGGGCAGCCCTGTCTAGTGCCTCGTTGTAATGTGAGTGGTTCGGGGAGTGATCCATTAATGACAATGCGTGCTCTTGGGTTCCCGTATAGCGCCAGCACCTTCCGTATGTACCCTTCCCCTAGGTTGAAAGACTGCATGCATTGTTCCAGGAAGGCCCATGAGACTCTGTCGAAGGCCTTCTCGGCATCTAGTGTAATAGCCACAGCTGGCTCTGCCAGTTTAGCGGTGTGCTCTAGAATGTGGCAGAGGAGTCTCGTGTTGTCATTAGACATACGGGTCTTTAGGAAGTGAGTTGCTTATTAGATTGGGTAGGACAGGGTTTAGTCTTGTTGCCAGGATTTTTGCATATATTTTGCAGTCCACATTAATTAAGGATATGGGCCTGTAATTCTTGGGTAGTAGTTCGTCCTTGCCGTCCTTTGGGATGACAATTATGTTGGCCTCGGATATGGATTGTGATACCAGCCCATTGTCCGCACAGTTGTTGAACACCTTTTTCATGGTGGGTTTCAGGTGAACTAGGAAGGACTTGTAGAAAATGGCTGTGTACCCGTCTGGACCTGGGGCTTTGTTGTCCTTCATCGCCTTGACCGCCATTTCAATCTCGGCCGTACTAATTTCTTGGCCTAGTCTCTGTGCTTCAATATTGGATAGTTTGGGGAGGCCGAGTCTACTAAGGTATTTTGTGCACTCCTCCAGGTCTAAGGACTGGTTGTTTTTATAGAGGTCCTGGTAGAACTCTTGGAAGGTTTTCAGTATATCTTTGTGTCTTGTGTGGGTTTTGTTGTTTGTGTCCGTTATAGATGAGATGGTAAATTGATTACGTTTGTGCTTTAGGTATGAGGCTAGAAGTTTCCCCGCTCTGTTAGCTTCGCAAAGGTTAATGGCCTTGTATTTGTTGACCCACAGTCCGGCCCTCTCACTCAGGATTTTATTGTATTCATACTTTTTCCTGGTTAGGTCTGTTAGGGTTCTAGTATTGTGCGTGTCTCTGGAGTGGGCAGTTTCTAACTTTTTGATGTCCTGTTCGAGCTGGGTCAGCTGTAGGTTGGTGTTTTTGTTAATTTTGGATTTGATTTCGATTATTGTGCCTCTGACTGTCGCCTTGAGTGCGTCCCATAAGGTAGTGGAATCGGTCTCCTCAGTATCATTGTGTCTTGAGGTATTCTTTTATGGCCTCCTCAATCTTTTTTTTGTTATCTGGGTCAGCCAAGACGTCACTGTTAAAACGCCACCTTCGGGGGATGTCCTCGTTGTGGCACCCGCTCAGCTTTAGGGTGATGCATGAATGGTCTGATACTAGCCTAGGCTCTATCTCAGTATGTTCTATCAGGTGTGTGTGTGGGCCTGTGATTAATATGTAGTCTATCCTGCTGTATGAGCTGTGTGGGTTGGAGTAGAAGGTGTAGTCTCTAGTGTCTGGGTGTTGGAGTCGCCATGGGTCCTTAAGGTTGAATTTGGAGCAGATGTTCTTTAGGGTGGCGTGTGCGTTTGTAGGCTGGGAGTGGCAGGTTGATTGTCTGTCCAGTGTATGGTCCAGAGGAATATTAAAGTCCCCCGCCACCACCATAAGGTCGTCCTGTGGGAGGCTATCAAGTTTGTGCGATACCCCCTCCCAGAATACGGAGTCGTCTTTGTTAGGGCCGTAAATGTTGGCAACATGAATGTGCTCCTCCCCCCTTCTCAAGTGTGTTAGCAAGAATCTTCCTACCTAGTCGTGATGCTGCGATTCTATTGTTAGGTTGGAGTTTTTAGATAACAGTGTAATTACCCCGCCTTTCTTCCCTTCTGCCGGTGAGCACGCTACCTGTGATATCCAGTTGGCTTTCATTAGTTTGACATCAACCAGGGATAGTTTGGTTTCCTGTAACAGGACCACATCCCCCTTAAGTTTAGCGAGGTAGTCGAGTATCTTTTTGCGCTTGATGGGGTGGTTGAGTCCCTTGACATTAAGAGATACTATCTTTAGATCGGACGCCAGGTTAAGGTTGTTGGTGGGTGCCATTATCTATGGTGTGTGATCTCTGGTAAACCTAGTCTGCGCCCCCAGCTCTCGTTTATCGTGTTTCCTCCCCTCCCGCTAGTCCCAGTTATCTGGTGTAGGACTGGTTTCTGTCCCGTGCATACCCCAGCATTAGGCCTACTGCTCCTGAGTATGATTCGGGTCAATGTGTATCTTCTTGTAAGGAAATGTGAAAGTAAGGGAGTGAAGATAGAGTAGATGACAGCGACAATAGAGAAAAAAAGGAAAACATTGCCCCCCCCCCTCACCCCCCTTACATAAAAACATTGTATGCTGAACGTGCGACGACAGGGTCGCTGTTCCATCTCCCTGGGAGTTGTTAGTTATTGGTCTGTGTTTTGCCATTCCCAAGATTGCCCCTTTGCAGTCTTTTTACCATCTCTTTGCCGTGCAAAAGTCTGTGTTAGTTTCCCACCCCCTCCCCTCTCTCTCTTATGTCTCCCCGACAGGGTTAGTTAAAAGGATATGATGGTACTGTTCAATTCCGTGCGAGGCGTCGGTGTGGTACTTGCGCTGCTTGCTACTGCAATTGTCTGGGCAGCGTCACCGCTTGGTGTTGCGGAGAGATCTCCATTGGGGTAGTTGTTGTTGGGGTTGTAACGGTATTCTGTGTTCTTGCTTGTCGTCTCGCTTGTGTTGAGTGTTCGGTTCAGTGTTTGGCTTCCGGCTGTGGTGAGCTTTGCTGGCATTTTTGTGCACTTTGTGCCTCTTGTGGGCCATAGAGGTAGTTAGGTAGTTAGCGTCTGCTAGTTACGTCTAGCTAGCTATTGAGGTAGATAAGGTTGCTTGATACTGCGTTGCGAGTGTTCCATTACGGGAGCTTTCACGGTTTTGATCCACTCACTCACTCACTCCGACCTCAGCTACAGTGAGGCTCTTCTCTTACTGGTGCCTGCTGGTGAGGTCTCCATTACTTGTGTAGCTGGGCCCTCCAGGTATCGGCCTAGTTCCTTCGGGTCATCGAAGACATGAGAACGCCCATTGTCGTTTATCCGGAATTTAGCCGGTCCAATGAATGAGAACAGAATGTTTTTCTTCCTCATTTTGTCGCGTAGGGCCAGGAAGCCCTTTCTAATGTCCACTGTGGGCTTAGAGTAGTCCTGCGTGAGAATTATCTTCTGCCCATTCCACACGATCTGGTGGTTTTTTCGTGCGAAACTGAAGATGGCTTCCGTCTGCTGTGTTCTCAGTGGTTTGCATATTATTGGGCGAGCTCCGGTTTTTGTTGCGGATCTGAAGGTAGGGACTCTATAGGCTCTATCCAGCTCGAAGGGGTGGTCAAATTTGAGGTTTGTGATTTTCGGTATCATGTCCTCGAGGAATGTCAGGCATGACCCCGCTTTCTCTTCTGCTCCCTCCGGGACACCTAGGATTCTTATATTCCCCCGTCTATTTCTGTCTTCCAACTCTGCTGTTTGTTTCTGGAGTGTTGCTGTAGCTTTGGTTAAGACTTTTAGTTCCTTGCTTACTAGCCGGTCTGCATCCTCAATGTCGCTTATTCTCTGCTTCGCTGCGGTTAGTCTGTCGTTCGCTGCATGCATGTCAGCCCTAACTGCTGCCAGCTCCAGTTGGATTGCGTCTGTGGACTGTTTTGTGGTTTTGGCCAGATCATGAACCTCCGCCAGCTTTTTTAGAATCATCTCTAGTGTGCTGTTGATGTCTGGTTTCTGCTTGATTGGCGAGTCTGTTGGTGTGGATTCACCTCTGTTTTTTTTTATTTGTTGCTGAAGTCTTGCCTTGCTCCCAGCCATGTTTGCTAGTCCTCTCTTCTCCTGGTGTAGATCAAATCTCCCTTTGCTTCTTGGCGCTACGACCAGCGTTCTATGCTCTCGAGTTATCTTCCCTTGTGTCTTCCCTTGTGTCTGGTGGGGCCGTTTAGCTTCCACCGTTGGTTTAGCTGGATGTTTTTCTTACTCGTCGGGCCCACGCCACTTGCAGGCTTGTTGCGGTGTGTGACTGACTTCCGGCAGGTCCGGTTGCATTCTAGGCGGGTGTTTACTGTTGGCTGTCACGTGGGGGTCTGTACAAGATTGTCTCCTCCGGATAGCTACACTGCTCTGTCTCCTCCCTCCGTTCTCTGTCCACTGAACACAGCAGCTGCTGGTTCCCCCCGTCAGCAGGGGTGCTTGGTACCGTTAGTTCCTGATGTTAGCCCTTGTTGTGGGCTCTCCTCATCTGAGTGTACGTTTGTTTGGTGCTTGGTGAAAACTCTCTGTAATGCAGCGTGCGTAGTACTGAGGGTAGTGGCTGGTTTTGCCGGGGTGTGGTTAGGCAGCTGACCTGCCCTGTGCGGTGGGCGCTGCGGTTTCTCCGCTCTATTCCTGTTGCATCGTTAGTGCGCCTCGCACTGCGGACTGGGTTCCCTCTGGTTCCAATTGTGGCTCCCCCCAAGCCGTGGCCCGGTTCTCTACTCTCCGCTCCTCTCCCGTTACCGCGATAGGCTCTTTGAGTTGTTCGGCGAGCACTGTGGTTCTCCGTTCTACGATCTCCTCCTGCCCAGCGGTGGCGCTCCTCGTATTGCGGGCTGCGTTCTCCTCTGGTTTCGCTGGTTGTGGCTCACCCCAAGCTGGGGGCTGTGAGCAGCGAGCTGTCCTGTTCGGTGACGCCTCACCCGGTTCTCTGCTCTCCGCTCCTCTCCCGTTCCAGCAATGGTGCTCCCTGAGCTGGGGGTTCGGCTCCCAGAGATCCTTCTGCGACTCGGTTGTGTGGTTCCCTGCGCCTCTCTTTGCGCTTGCACTCAGGATCTCCTCTGTGTAATGGCGGCGATTCGCACCTCCTGCTCCTCCCCCTAAGATGGCGGTGTTGTTGAACAGTATGAGTCTGCTGTGTTTCAATTTCGGTTCTGTGTGCTGTGCGTCATTTTCCTTCTTACCCAGTATAACATAGTTTAATACTCGCCCCTGCTATGGCGGTACCAGTGATTTTTTAGCCTCTTCTGGTGTCCGCAGGTCACGCCCCTTTATCACCCTTCATTCCAGTGTTGCACTTTTTGTTCTGGCCACTCTCTGGTTCTCCTCCCACTGACTCCGTAACTGCTATGAGTGTTATGAGTGTTACTCCCCCGCCGCCGGCTATACCAGCTATATGCTCTCAGAGCCGCTTGGTCTGGTTTGCGGTCGGGTGCTCTTGCCTCTGCTCTCCCCTCTTATACAGTGTCGGGCGTCTCATCAATCCGTGTCCTGCAGTCGCTCTCGCTAGCTCGTCGCTCCTTCCCCCCGGCGCGCTTCCTGTTTACCTCTATGAGCGCGGTGGGACGGGGGTGCTGTGACGGGGTGGGCCGAGTGTAGTGGCGTCTCGCTGCTTGCATTCTGATCTTGCCGGGCTCACCGTGGTCGCTTAGCTTTGGGTCTCCCTCGGTTTCAGTTTCGCTTTTGCGGCGCCATTTGCTCGCAGCCTCGGGATCTCCGAGATCTTGGAAACTCGGCAATTACACCCTTATTTTCGGTGGTGGTCGCATGCATATATTGCAGTCGGCTGCAGCAGACATTCCGAACCCCGACAATCTCATTTTGGCTCAGATTGTCCGGCGACAGCTTTCGGGATCGCCAACGTTACTCCCAGGTACGACGGAGCGGCTGACTCAGGCAAGCATCCTCCTTGCCTTCCAAGCCACGCCCCCCACTGTGCCATATTTATAATGGAAAAATACAGTCCTCTTGTTTAAATGGGAGAAATTTAAAATGCAGAAAAATATTTTTATGAAACATTAAGTCTTAATGTTTTTCTCCACTTTCAATGAAGCCAATTACATCTTAATGTTTTATGAAGCATGTTTCTTCACTTTAAATTCCTCCTATTTAAACAAATGGCTGTATTTTTCTGTTATAAATATGGCAAGTTGTCTACAGGCCACTCAGGATGCCTGGTGTTTGTAAATGTGACACTTGGAAATGGGATTAAATTTAAATTATGAATTTTCTGGAATCCATATAAACATAAAGTTAACTCTTCAGTTCAATTTTCTCCCATTTCAGTGTCACCTTTACACACAGCAGGCATTTTGCTCTCAGTGGCTGGTAAACACTGTGCCATATTTATAACTGAAAAATACTGCCATTATTTTAAGTGGGAGAAATTTAAAGTGCAGAAAAATGTTCCATATCACGAACATTTTTGCAGAACGTTTTCTGCACTTTAAATTTCTCCTATTTAAAAAAATGGTTATATGTTTGTATTATACATGTAACGGTGCCACAAATGACGAAAGGTGTTCCACTGCCACAAGTATATATGACATAGGCTTTCAGTCACCCATACATAATAATCCCATTCAAACGCACACATGTTCATACATCCCCAAAGACTACACTGTCATGACACACATGGCAACCTGTCATAGTGCCCCTAGTCAAAGTATTTTGTTCAAACCATGGTATCCGGTTCTATGGACATTAGGCTTAAAGTCAATGGAGCTGGGCATGAGGGTGTCTGGTAACAATGCGCGAGTTGCTTAGCCTTCACTAGCTCATGATTTTCACTGATCAGACGTAGCTCTCACTACAGAAAAAACTGGAGACCCCTGGCCTAGGACTAGAGAAGGGTGAGGCTTACAGTTTTTTTATTGGTGGATGAGGAGAGTAAAGTACATTCATGGAATGATGAGGAGGTTGAAGTTTACAGTACTGTGGCTGGAGAATGAGGAAAGTGAGGTTACAGTTCTGTGGTAAAAGGTTGAGAAGGGTGACGTCGTCGCTGTCTTACACCGACCACTCTTACAACACGTGAAGTTTCTGGCACGCAACTTCTCTTGGAATAAAGAACTTGACAACTCTGATAAAGATTAGGCCTGAGTAAAATTTATGCTACATGGATATAATCTTGCACACTATCGGGTTAAACTTGTTACGTGAAATTGCTGAAATTACGCTATTACGCCATGTTGCTTAAGTACTAGGGATGAGTGAAATATTCCATTCCGCCCATGGAATTGGCAGAATTTTGTCCACTCCGCATTACTCTTTAACGTGGAGTTCTTGCAAAATTCCACCAATCACCACATAGTGGAATTTTTCTCCTGTGAGGCTCCAAAATATGTGAGCTGGCGATCACAAGCGAGATTTGGTGTCCCCTAGCCTGATTTTCTAACGTGGGCGGTCGCCGGCATTCGCAAGCGGTCATGAACAGAGGGCTGCCATTTGAGTAGATTTGCTGCCACTCGAGTAGATTTTCTACTTGGGTAGGGGATG
The DNA here is from genome assembly GCA_963921515.1 of Calotriton arnoldi. Taxonomy (NCBI): domain Eukaryota; kingdom Metazoa; phylum Chordata; class Amphibia; order Caudata; family Salamandridae; genus Calotriton; species Calotriton arnoldi. The sequence continues at coordinate 876,213 of CAWUFW010007844.1, forward strand.
TAGCCTTACGGCTAGAGTGGTCGACTTCGAAGCTGGGTAACCAGGTTTGAGTCTCGGCAACGACGCTCAACATCCTGTGATTCTGGGCAAATCACTTAATCTCCCCGTGCCTAACATAAATGAATGTGCCCATCTGTAACGAAACTGGTGCTCATGTAAAGAGCTCGGATACCCGATGTTTCGGGTCTAGTTCGCGCTATATAAAACTCAAAAAAAAAAAAAAAAAAATTAAAAATCGAATTGCTGCGTGCTCTTGTGCAACGCATGGTGCCATTAGTGCTGATTTTCAGCGCTACCGACGCTAATTTGTAGCGTGAGCTGCATATTTTTCGCCATTGCCAGAATTCTGTGGAATTTTGCAGAGTTTCTCTATAACTCCGTAGAATTCTGCAGAGTGAAACTCTGCAAGTTCCGCCCACCCATAATAATTACATGCAGTCACAGCAAAAATGTTGCGTTAAGTGCACAAGAACAATGTGAACGACCAGAACGTGAGCAGCTGCTGTTTTTGCTGTTTGTTCTTATTTGAGCTATTTTTTTGTGTGAAATGCACCCTTGTGACCAAAATGAATGAAAGGATGAATTTTGCGCTAAAGCAAAGTGCCAAATGTCAGCTTTACATTTCGCACAACTACACGTAATTTTGTGTAATTTTTCCGAAATTATGCATAATTATACACTACACAAATTTTGCACATTCCTAATAATAGTTCCTCTTTCGAAAGAAAAACTTAAACTAGTAGAGCTAACGCCAATGAAATCTAAGGCCATGATGCGGGGGGGGGGGAGAATTGTGAAACCTGTCCCTGATGTCGGCTGTCGAATTCTGTTTGGAGTATATATGGTTGCTAGTTTTTTCATCTTTAGGTAAGTTCAGTTATAGGTGAATGTTTGGAACATAAACCTATTTTGACTTGTACCTCTGTCCGCCCATTTTAGAACTGCGTGACCTCCTCAGTTGTGTCAGTAAAATTGACCTTTTGTTTTGAATTTTTGTCCTGATTTTTGACGCTCTCTCTTGAAGCTTTTACAGCCACTGCCCAGAATTTGCTTTCTTGCTGGGAGGTCACCCTTGTTTACAGTTCAGTGGCTGAGGGCGAGGAGGGTACAGTTTTCTGTTCTGCGACTGGTGGAGGGGGTGGAGCCAGCCGTACTGTGCCTGGGAAGTGGGTGAATTACACAGTTCTGTGACTGAGGGTTGACCTACTCTACGTTCAGTTCCGGTTGCTGGTGGAGCAGGCTTGTGTTTGCAGTTTTACTGCTTGGAGGCTGTGACTGCTGCGGTTCTGTAGCAGCGGAAGAGAGAGGTGAAGTTTGCAGTTCTTTAGGAGTGTACGTCAGTCTCACATACCCCCACTCTGCCGTGACAACTTTAAAACAAACTGCTTAAGACTGTGGCTTCTTCTGAGGCAGGGTATCCTTCCTTTAAATAAAACACTGTGTAAATGGTATGGTTCCTCTGAGATTTGTAACTTGTGTAATAACTCTATCCAGGACATTAATCATGTGCTATTTATCTGTCCCGCTCTATTATTATGCAGGCGTAAATGGGTGAGACCAATCTGTTTACAATTATCTATTCTTTCGGCCTCCGCACTAATTGACTCTATTTATGAGCCTCCCAATGAAATGTTCTGTCACAGGATTTTTAATTTTTTTAAGTGCTTTTTAAATCTATATTAATGTATCTAATATGATGTTTGCAATTATTAATTCTGATTTTACTGGATTTTTATACAGTATTAAGGGCATAAAGGATTGTTATATCTTTTTAATTGCATAAAATATTATAATGTCTCGTAATTTTGTGATTTTTTACTGTTGATTCTTGCTTATATTTGTAGAAACTTTGTTATACAAATTTTTTGTTTTTGTGTTGCTGGTTTATGTGGATCTCTTCGGAGTTCCAAGATCATAATTAAATAAACTTGAAACTTGAAACTGTGGCAGACTCGGAGTGAAAGGAAGTGTCAGCACTGAGTCAGTAGAGGCCCCCCTGGCACGGAACAGCTGGCATTCACCCCCCATCCATACGGTCGCTTTACCAATTGAAGGGGTGTGGGGGTGGGGGGGCTGTCGGTGAAGAAGCTTGCACACAGCTGGGAGCAGCTGGACTGGGTACGAGGAGCGGGCAGGAGGGGGAGGGGGCGCCTGTGCCCACGCCCACAGCTGGATTAAGGGGAGGGGGCTTGATTGCTGGTTAGTTCTAAGGTATTAAACCAGGCGGTGATTTAAGGGAGGAGTGGTTGACAGGCTGTTGCAGGGCATTTCTATTTCAGGCTGATGTTATCATATTGTTATGTCGAATTAGACAAAACTACGCACCTACGCAGCTTGTGTTGAAGAAGGCTTCATAGCCCCCTACCCTCACTCCGTCATAGCCAACATCTCAATCATCTTGTCACTTTTGCCCCCCCTCCCATGTGCCAAGAGTGGGGGTTTCACTGGAGCGGGCAGACGGGAAGGCATTGGTTCCACATTCCTGCAGACTTTGTAAGTGAAAACTTGACTCTGTGGAGAAAGAGACCGGGGGCCAGAACGAAAGGCAGGTTCGCGATTTGTAGAGCTGGAGGGGCCCACGGTGGGGCAGTCCACACGATGAAATATTTTAGTCCCTGCCTTCTTTGCAGAACAGATGCATTATTTACTCCCTGTGCAAGGCTGCGTGTGATAGTAGATCACCTGCTGGGCATAGCTCTTGATCGAAACCACCAATAGCGCCTCTTCTGCTGTCAGCAGGCACCACAAGATGAAGGCACTATGTCTGCGTGGTATTGTAGAAGCAATAGTTTAGGGGGTGCTAAAGCTGAACATTTTTTCTCTCAATCTTTTTATGAAAAACTTTTCAAGCTTCACAAAATTGCACAGATTCAAGTTTTTCTACATTTCTCAAAAAATCGTGACTTTCGAGGCATTTTTTCACAGGAGGAAAAGTCTGTATGCGTTTGCTATTGTGCACAGTAAAGTCTGTTGAGAATAAACATGAAGAGTTGAAGTCTGGAATCATTTTCCGTAAAGGCTGTGATAGAATAATTTGAAAATGATTTTGCAATGTGATGAAAATGATGTCAAAGTGTGCGGGAAAACTTTGCAAGTGCAAACTCACACAGGGAAATCTGGCAAACTTTGCGAAGTGTTAAAATCAAAACCTAAAGCGTTAAAATATCGTGTCCAAATAAATGACCAAGGGGCATATTACCAAGGGCATTATCGCCGCTTTAGCAGCACTTTTTGCCGCTAAAGCGGCGATATTTCTATCGCCCTATTAGCAAGCTGTCGCTAACAGCTGTTAGCGTCAGCTTTATGGCGAAAGCGACCGTTTTGGTGCCGCTTTGCATGTCAGCGATATATATCGCTAATGACATGCAAAGTAGGCGTTCCCAACTTAAAGCGACTGAAAACAGTCGCAAACACAACTTCTCCCTATTAGCAATGCCCGCGAAGCGATAAAATAATTTGCGCTAAGCGCGATTATCACTGGAATCTAACACCTGCTAAAAACCTGACTTAACCATTCTAGTCAATTGGAGGTGGATTGTAAGGTTAAGTCCTCACCTGCCTATTAGCAAGCTTTTCATTAGCGCGTTGAATTTATCGCTGGTTTTCTCGCGCTATTGCTGGGTTTCGCAGCTATTGCTGGATTTTTTATCGCCTTGGAGATAAGCGTTGATAACGCGTTATCTCCGCGATGAAATCCAGCGATAGCCGGCGATAAAAAAAACAGCGCTAAGCGCGCTTTGCGATAATTATCGCAATTCCTTGGTAATATCCCCCCTAATCTGATCCTGTCTCTGTCAGAAAACAAGATATAAAGGTAACACAGACCATAAAAATCTTCCTTCGGAACAGACAGTGCATGTGTCGTGCAAAAGAAGAGTGGCTTCAGCTTGAGGCACAATTAATTGGAGAAAACAAGATGTGAAGCCTGTCCAAGCTAGAGCTCTGCTAATGAACATGAATTAGGTGCCACTTACCTGCCTGCCTCTTTGTATGGCCAACTAACAGAACCAAAAGCGTGCCACCAACAATGCTGGTTTAAACCCTGTGGAGGCCCCCAAGTAGTCGAAATTTTGGGCCCCCCCTCGCAAATTATTTCCTAATACCAAATGCACCAGATTTGTTTTACAAACTGACAGCCGCCAGAAGATGAACTTTTAAGAGACAAACTGTTATGTGAATCTGATGTCTCTGGTTTATGTACTGTAAGTTGTTAATGGGTACATTACTTTAATACAGTATTTGCTCTATTGAGTCATTAATGTGAAGTTTTCGTTTCTTTGAGTTGATTCATTTTTTTCTATCTTTTGGAAACAATATTTAACAATGCTTGATTGTAATTTTCTTTCAAGGTCAAATCAATATTATTTTGATCGTTGTGGCTGGGCCCCTAAAAGAGTGGGGCCCATAGGCCGGTGCCTACTTTGCCTGTTTGATAATCCGGAACTGGCCACCAAACCCTCTAGTCTAGTTCTTGAATCATGCAAGAAAGCATTCCCTAGAACTCAGTGGAAACAACTATGCAAAAGCGTCACAAGCGGGTAATAGATATAGGGTATCCTTGAAACATTGCGGATCTTGGTAGCATATGTAAACTATAATAGGGTTTTGGATAGGAATTGGTTCTAAGAATTATTCAGAGTGTGTGGAATCAGTCGCATTTCCACAGCTACAATTTGCCCATCCTTACTTTATGGAATTCAATCTGTTGTCACGACTTGTAGTGTTCTTACCGGTTCTGGCATGTTGGAGAGATTCTCGACTTCGGTTCTTGAGGGTTCTGGTCTGTCCGAGGTAAGGGCGACCCCTTCTGGTAGCCACGGTGCTGACGACAAGGAAAAAGGCCAAAGCAGACTGTGCCTTCTAAAAGGAGTCTCAAGAGAAAAAACCCTATAGGGAAAAACCTCTGATGGAAGTGGGACTCCAGGAATGAAAAGGAGGAAAGGAGCTACCAGTAAGGAGGAAATAGAAGACAAGAAATCCAAACTAGAATAGTAGACTATAATCAGGAACAAGGAACACCAGCAGGAATCACAGATACACAAGGAGCACAGGATACCAACAGGAGCGAGGACACACCAGCAGGAGCAAAGAGTGTTGCAACGCAAGGAATTGAAGGATTCAGCTCTTTAAATACCCATGAATAGGAAGTGAACAAACAGGAAATGACCACCAAACAGGAAGTAAGTAACCACCATCTTGGATAAGGAAAAGGATAGTGGACGGAACAGGAAGGTAGCCATCTTGAATTGGTAGAGCAGATACTTCCCGAGGCCTTCTGGGAAGAAGACTATAGAATCATGGGAAGGCAAGATAGCCCGAAGAAGAAATGAAGAAATAAATATATATCCAGTGGAAGGAAGGTAAGAATATAGTGCCCCAACATGTGAAAATAGGAAGCCGCAGTTCCAAACCGGAGCTGCGGCATTCCTGTCATGCAAATTGTCAGATAACGGACTGCCGCGTAGGTATGCGGCGTGCCCGACACAGAAAGAGAGCAGGCGCCGCTTGACGCACCCGCGATGCCAATACAGCAACAGTGGGCCGACGCGCCTGAAAAAAAGAGGGAGGGGATGCGGGCTGTATCGCGGCCCAGAAGGAAGAAGCGGTCAGCATTGCGGGCTGAATCACGGCCCGCGGTGCAACATTTGTACTCCTAGACACCTGGAGCGTTCTTCGAGGATGGCAAACTTACACAACCAAATTCTCCTCATATCTAAAATGTATTTTGTCACACTCACAGTCATCTCCTTTTAATGTTTGAAAGCATCTTGCACTTCCACCACAAGTGACTGTAGAACACGCAAATCTCTTTTTTGATAAAACAATGAAACCATCAGATTTCTATGATATATCATTACAGAGACGATATTGGTTCAACTTTTTTATTGTATACCTGAGTCTATTTAGTAGTAATGGTGTTTCTTGCCACCATTGTATTGAATCCATTGCTTAATGTTGCTTATTTTTGCTCAAATGTCCTTATAAATATTTTTAATAATATATTTAACTTAAAAAAAATAAATGGAATGTGTCAATGTGCTTATGTTCTGATCAATTTTTAGGGAAATTCCTTAGGACTGGACCATGCTATCAGAATCTTGGTGATGCACACGTTTTTTTTTTTTTTCGTTTAGAGTTTTATATAGCGCGAACTAGACCCAAAGATATCAGGTATCAGAGCGCTTTAGATGAGCACCAGTTTCGCTACACAAGGACACATTAATTTTTTTTTGTTAGGCACGGGGAGATTAAGTAATTTGCCCAGAATCACAGGATGTTGAGCGTCATTGCCGAGACTCGAACCGGGTTCCCCAGCTTCGAGGTCGACCGCTCTAGCCGTAAGGCTGGGATGAAAGTTCTATATAGAGTTCAAAGTGCACACCATTTATTGTGTATCAATGTTATTCTGGAATGATAGTGTCTGGTAGAAAGATGTCTACCTAGAATCTGTGGAAATTAATGTGTGCATTACCTGAATGGACTTCGCTAGCAAAGTGCCCATGCTAGCTTCAATTGATGAAATAAAAGTAACAAAAATGAATGTGTCCGTCTGTAACACAACTGGTGCTCACGTAAAGCGCTCTGATACCTTCGGGTCGAGTTTGCGCTATATAAAACTCCCACAAAAAAAAAGAATAGGAAAAAAACACAAAAATGCTTCTTCTGGTGTACCTGTTCTCCAAATATCCTTTGAGTACCTCAACAAGGACCAGCAGTTGATTATCAGCAATTGTTACTGTGTTAAGAGCTTTTTGCTTGTGTTGCTGATTGAGGTGAAGAGAGGTAAATGCTCTCAGCCCCTTCCTGGTACATTGCTGCGTTTTCTTGGCAGTGGCATTATTGACTAAAAAAACACAATAAATCCAGAATTGCCACTAAAATAAATTGGAGATGTTTAGGAGGATGATTGCTCTAAAGGCTATTTAATTATATCACCTTCTCTTTTAAGGCTGTGCTTCTGTTGACTGCCTCTGCGAGGACAAGTTATGGGCGCCCAAGGGCATTGAGGGTATACTAGGACTCAATTGTGTCAACTTGTGGTCATTTACCAACGGCAATCTGGAATCCCTGTACTATTGTTAAGTGGAATTGAAAACCAAGCACACACTTCCAGTACTTGGCTTTCAAGGTAGCTAAAGCAGAGTAGTCCAAGGTTCCCTCAGAGAGGTGATGTCAGTAGGTAACTTTTAAAAAGCAAAAGTACAATAATGCACACAGAGCTAAATACTACATGTAGAATAGCAAACATATTCAAAATATACAATTGACAATGCAGTATGACAAATAGTTAACACATTCTTAAAGGGAATACCAGTTCACAAGCCCTCCAAGAGCACAGGAGGTGTAGTTGCAAAATAACCAGAGTGTAAAATGCTAACCCTTTATATGTATCACAAAAGGAATGAACGTCATCAATCTAGGCTGCTGACATTATCTCAGAGGTATCTAATGGCACTCTGCATGACTGCAGAATCCAACAAATGCAAAGAGCAATACCTCTAACCAGGCCAACTGCACTATCACAAACTCTTCAAGATCAACACAGTTAGGCCTGCAGACTTTGTCAGGGAATCACAATCAACAAGAAAGTCCTACTACCTTTGACAAGTCATTCACGTTTGTTAGACCAGACTTTGCTTTTTCTAGACCAGACCTCCAAGCTTTAACACCATAGGAACATTAACCTAAGTCCTTTTCATAAAGAGGCCTAAAAGAACCTTCAAGTGGACCTAATGCATTTAACCAGTAACTAGTGCGTGCATCACCTGAGCGACAAACAAAACAGTGCTGATCTATATGTTTTTTGACACTGGTTGCCAAGCAACTTCCCCATCACACAGACATACAGGGTCACACACTCTAAGGGCCTTCACAGAATCTATACCCCACTGAGTGGTTTGCATGTTGATGAAAGAACTGCCAGCAGTGGCCTGGTCTAGATTTTGGTCTCTCCAGCACCTTTAGTGGTACTGCCAGCAGAGATGAGTCAAGGAGCAGCACACCAACATGGGAGTTTGAATAGCACTGAAGAAAGCTAGCATGGCAGAACTAATCTCTTCTGCTGGGGGCAGAGGGTGGGTGTAGGACATGGTTAAAGGGCAGACCCTCCTTCTACACATGGGCTAGGTACACTAGCCCTGCATGACCATAGTACCAGTGCAGTGATTAATGTAATTCCGGGAACATGTGCACACATTCTGCATCAGACATTATCTTTGTTCATGCACTGCCATCATTGACATCATCACTGATGTCATAAGGTGTAACTGTAGCAACCTTTTGACTGCAGTTTTTTTTAAGTTTGTACTGCCAGCACAGCTGACTGTAAGACCTATTGTTTCCAGCATACAGAGAGTGAACTTTGGGTCAGTTCTATTTAGGAATGGCATGCTTGGGTTAGACACTTCAGCCATTCCTTAAGACTTTGTCAATCACATCTTGGATCAGTTCAGAGTGACATTCATCTCTCTCCTCATGTTATTGGCTCTTTTAGTGTAAGAATCTGACTCCTAGAAATTTATCACGCAGACACCACCAAGGATGGATGTCTCCACTGTACAATCCTCCCTTGAGGTCCCGGACACTCAAAATCTAAAGTGTTTCCCTAAACTGGGTCAGACGGCATAAATCAGCCAACAGAGTAGATACACAGGCAGCACGTTATACCAGTGGCGGCTTCTAAACTTGTAAAAAGGTAGAGCACAAAGTATTGCACTGTGCATCCCAACCCCCTGTGCCCAATACCTCCCACCTCACTGGCTTTCAAATTGAACACACACACACATGCTGAAGTACTTAATCACACACGCAAGCATACAATGACAGTCAAACAGACATACACATACACTCCCTGGCACACACAAAAAAAGACTAACTCATGCAAACACAAAACTTTCCTGCTCCTCTTTGACATGAGAGTGCACGCAGGTTGACTCCTGACTCCTCCATCTCCTTACTCCAGCTAGGCTAGCAGAGCACCAGTACCATGTGCACTGGTGTATATCCAATCTGATGCCAGAATAGGGTTGAACGTACTGATGTAGACCTTTTTTTCTCGATTCTGACTTCTGATTGGGTAAGAGGGCATATGATTTACAAGCCCTGAAGTTCCATTATCTGTCACGCTACACTGCCTGGCGCTAGTGCAGTATGTCAGATATTATTGTGTCTGTGTGAGGTCGGGCTGTAACAGCCCCCGCCTGATGCATGTGATGGAGCATGGTTTGCGTCATGTAAACCTGCTCGGATCAACGCCCCAAGATAACCGCGTGTTTTGTACTAATATGCATTAATACACACAAACACGGGGAGATGCTTTGTGCACGCGTGCATTGCAATTAAGACTAATGCATGAAATGCTTAGGCCGCATATCGCTTTTGCATATTAAAACCGACAAAGTGGAATAATGCTATTGCAAATAATAATGCTTTGCACATTAATGCTCATATGAATTAACATGAGATTAGTGCAATGGTGGGAGGGAAACAGTGTAATTTTCATTTTTGTGTTATTAATATTCTTTATATTTCTCTTTCACCGTAGTTTTAAAAATGGGCCTATGGTGAGCAGTTAGTTGGGTGCTTAAACTTGACATAAGGCCGAAGACAGGCCGTGAAAATGTGACCTATACGTGAACTTTGGTGGGTGTCAGCTGCGGATGAAGGAAACCTTCAAGAGTGAAAGAAAGACGTGCAATATTTCAGGACGTCGAGATGCCTGGGAAAGCTCAAATTGATGAACATTTTATGTCTAGCCGATACATTGTTTGAAATAAAGTTGCTAATACAGGGACAAGCTATTCATCAGAGAATGTGACGTGATGGGGGATAGAGAATCAATTCATAAGCAGTGAAGTAAAACGTGAGAACGAGTTAAGAACAAAGGAGAGCATGTAAAGCCAAATGAAGTAATGGAGGTGTGGTGTAACACCCCACAAAGTGACCAATGAAATGTTGAGATTTTCCCGAATGTTGCAGATTAGTGGTTTGGTCAGGTTGAACTAGGGTATAATTGGGATGCTCTTAGGGGGTGTGGTTACAGCAGTTTTCGTAGGTCCAGAGAGGCAGAGGGTGATCGTCGCTGTCCGTTGGTAGAGGCCTACCTGTTTCCTGATCCTATCTTATCCCGGTTTCTCTTATCGGGTTCCTTTCACTATCCTCGTGGCCAGGGGGTGGTGGTTTTTCTGAACATTTGTCGTTAGGTATGTATCAATAGGGAAATTTGCAAATGTCTGCAAATGTTTTCACTCCATGACTCTTATGTCTCTTCATCTATCCACTCCATAATATTCACTGTGATTCAGATGCTTGTGATCTTGTCTGCATATTTTATGATATTTCTCCTATAATGTGTATTTTCTTTCCCTGTAACTTTGTACCTGAGATTTTCTTATAATTTCTGAAGATAAACAGATTAACGATATTTTGAGTTTGTGATTATTTCTTCATGATAATTGTTAAGATTTTGGTTAATTAGTCATGTCAATAATTTTCACTACTCAATCAATATGATACATCGCCCAAGAGGAAAGTGGTTGACGATATAGGTTGAAGGGCTAAAAATAGAGAAGAAACGATTAGATAATCTGTTTTTCCCTTTAGATGAGTAAAAGACAATCAACGACACACAAACTGCATTTCAGCGTCATTCTCGTAGGGTCTGTTAAATGGTGAGAAATTGTGTATTTGTATGTTTGGGGCCCGTTGTCTGCTATGTCATTCAGAGACCCCCGGTTTGGCGCTGGATCAGTTTTTGGTAGCAGTATGATAGTTTATTATTGATTAGTTGATTATTGATTATTGTTTTGATTATATGTGCTCTAACTCAAAAAGTTAACGTCGTGTTTTTATGTCGTTTTGAATATACAGGCGAGAAGGTTGCCCGGGGTAAAGTCATAGCCTGAAGTAGGCTGGGAATTAGTGTGGATAGACGTATCCCACTACGGAAGTACTTTGTCTGTAAGTCATAACACTGAACAGTGAAAGGCTGTAGGTGTTGCATTAGGGAATATTCGTATGAGAGTAGATTTGGAGTGCTATAGCGAAGGGTCCACCTGTGAAACTTTGGCCTTTTCCCCAGAGAAGTACCAAGACTCCTTTTCATACCAAAAAGTCCTCTTGAGAAACTTTGGCCTTATCACTGGAGAAGTAACAGGTCCTCCCAGAGCTTGATTGAAGGGTGAGATAGTGTTGGGTCGTTATTCTTGCTCGTAGAGAAAATTATTTTTGGAAAAGTGAAAACTATCTCTTTATTTAGAAAACAGACAAGGTAGCATTGTTTTTATGTCGTTATTAACAAGATTTCTTTAAGAAAAAAGCTTAAGAAAAAGTTGCCGAGTCATTTTGTAAAGGGAGGGTCAGTAGAAGGAGTAATACTGACGTCAGAAAATGCCACGCTGGCATTGGTCAGGCAGTGGGAGCTTCTAAAGCTGTGATTGGAGGAGCTATTGTAAACTGTATCTCTATTGGTTGAGACATTGCTGATGTAGCAGTGCTCTGATTGGTAGGTTGGTGTGAGTCGCGCTGGTATTGGACGACAGTTTCCTAATAGAGACTACAGAAGTACGGAGAGTTTGTTGAGATTTTTGAGTCACATTTTGAAGGGACAGTTGAGAAAAAATGAAGTTTATTAATAAAATCAGGAATTTCTTCAAAAAGGACAGACCGATAGTGACAAGGGAGGGAATTCTTATTCCGCCTCCAGGAACTCCCGCATCCTATATGATGCTAGAATGTGGATATCATACGTGCACTTGGTTGGAGAATTGGGTGAAGTATACTGAGAGCGATGGTGTTTTGGCTTTTCCGGAACATGGATCATTTAATATGAGAATTTTACAAAATTTAAGAGATCGGATGAATGTGTTGGAGCCTAGACCTAGACCAACTCAGTATGAGGCACTTGAGGAATGGGAATATGAGGCTTTTGAGCGAGAGAAATACAGGGGTGGAAGAAAATACAGAAATATCATGACCAGATTTCCTTTTGAGAGTAGGCAAGAGAGAGTGAAAAGATGGAGAAGAGCTGTAGTGACGGAAGGATTGTATCCTGTCTTGGTTAATGAGGAGTCAATAGGAGGCAAAAATAAGGAGAAAAAGAATAATATTGAAATGCAAAGAGGGAGTTGTAACATGAATGATTCAGATGACGAGTTATTAGAGGATATTATAACAAAAAGACCTCCACCATATCAGGAAAGTCCAAGAGAAGTAGTTCCAAATGCCCCGATAATGGGATCTCCACTGATTCCGCAAGTTCCCCATATTCCAGTGATTACGAGAGTAGTACCGGATAGAGAGACAGAGTTACGAAACCAAGCAAGAGAAGAATTAATTCAGAAAGTTAAACAGTTAAATCTGAATGCAGAAGCATTATCAGTACCCGTAACAATAGGTCCTATGGTTCCGTTGTATGGGAATAAACAGAGTATATCAGGAGTACATGCTTTGACAGTTCCGACAAGTAGTATGAGGAGTGAGACAATGACTATACCTAGTCCAGTTGAACGAATGGAAGAAAATGTCACCTTAATGGATCTTCCCGTAGGAGAAGTAGTACATTAATCTCCAATAAGAAATGTTCAAATAGATCCTAGGAGAATAGCACAGAGTGGTGATTCCGCATCTGAGAGTTCAGTAGGTCCCACACCAGAAGAGCTGAATGAGTGGATAAAGGGAATGGAAAAACGAAAACCCCTACCACAAAGTATAGATGTGTGTAGATTGAAGGTGGATTTGGAGGAAATGATAATTGGTATGATCAGTCCAGATAGATTAGGTATTTATAGAGATGAGGAATTATTGTTTTTGTGTAAGAATATTACATAGATGGCAAGGAATTTGCATGAGAAGATAGCAGAAGCTGCTGTTGATTACGGAATAGATATTGAGAGATCGAAGGTATTGCAGAAAACATACAGGATGGATTTCACTGACAGGGACTTGGAAAGTTTGAATGTGTCTAGTAAAAGGTTACAGATAAAGGAATTGATGTTGATTCTGAGGAAGTGGGGAGATGTTGATCGCTGGAAAGGAAGATGGTCGAAAAGAAAAATGAATTAAACCCATGTGATAAAGTAGATACTCCGGCATGTGGGATACTAGATGATGATGGGGATTGTGTTTTACATTTTGACCATACTGATTATGGTTCTGGGCTAAATAGACTACTCATCACTAGGAACCTTGTGTTTTTAAATACTATTGATACCTCAACTGGGCACTTAGACTGTACCTTTTTTAGTCGTACCTTCTCTTCTACACTTGACTATATTTTGGTCTCTAATTCAATAAGGAAATACTTTTCCCCACTACAGATTAAATTTTATGTTTTTAGTGACCATGCGGCGATCACCTTTTTTATCTCTTCCTTAAAAAAGGGGGATGTTGTTTAAACCTCCCCATAGTACCAGTGATTGGAAGGGTAAATGGGATCGTCCTGAAATGGGAAAAAGTTGACCCAGAGAAATTTTTGGTTAAAATAGGTAGGAAGTGTGCCTTAGAGATAAGGCTATGCCTAGATCCCTCAATCACTGATGGAATGGTCAATGCTTTTGAACTGATACTGAGGGAAGTTAAGTTTAATCTTATGCGCTCCATACGTAATAGATCCCCTAAGACTTGTACTTGGTTTGATGAGGATTGCCGAACTGCATTTGGAAATCTACATGTGGCCCTTAAAGTAAAACCACGTAACCAGCATCTGATTACATCTCTACGGCAGGTCTATAAGGAAGCCAGAAGGGTAAGGCAAAAAGCTCTAAAAGAAGAATGGTGGGACAGCCTATATGAAGCTGTCCTAATAAAAAGCTCACAGGCATTTTGGTCCGTAATAAATGCACCCTTTTTAAAAGACGAATTAACTATATCTTTAGATAGTCATGTTCTTGAGGAGGATTGGGTCACACATTTTGAAGCTCTGTTTGGGGTCTTGGAGGAGGTATTTATTCAGCCTCCGCCTCCTAGCACTGATAACGTAGGAATAGATGTTTGGTTTACAGTAGACGAAACTAAACACGCTCTCAGCCAATGTAAACGAGGGAAGGCACCAGGGCCGGATGGTGTTCCGATCGACCTTTTTTTAGATAATCAAGACCTTTGGGCTCCGCTTCTAACTAATGTTTTTAACAATATTTCTCAAACTGGAGCGCCCCAGTCGTGGAAAACGACTGTAATTGTCCCAATTTATAAAAGGGAGATAGGACATTGCCAATCAATTACAGGCCGATATCTTTGATAGATTCCACAGCAAAACTAATGGGACGGCTCCTTTTAAATAGACTCGAGGTCTGGGCAATGGAGAAGAATATTATTATCCCTACCCAATATGGTTTTAGGAAAGGGAAAGGAACGGTGGATCAGTGCCTGAACTTGAACCTGATAATAGCAAAATATACGGCTGCGAAAAATGGCCACTTGTATCTTGCCTTCATGGATCTGTCCGCAGCCTTTGACTGCGTGGCACAGCATAGGCTGTGGCAGATCATGGAGGCAATGGGAGTTGAGACCCAGATCATACGTATTATCCAGGATTTGTATGGTGGGGCCTCAGCTTCTGTTCGTTTTGGGAAAAATGGTGAGTGTACGAGACATTTTAAAATTGCAAGAGGTGTACGCCAGGGGTGCGTCCTTGCCCCCTTTTTATTTTCATTGTATACCAATGCTGTTGAATCTGCCCTAATTGGTATTACTCCAGATGTCCCTTACATTAAGTCTATGCAGGTACCACTACTCCTCTATGCGGATGACGCAGTGATCTTAGCTCGCACTGGTAATGCACTGCGTCGGATAGTAAGGGAGTATATTAAATTTATGAACGATCTGGATATGAGAATTAATTTTTCCAAATCTTTTGTGTTAGTGGCAGGTGCTAAACAGAGGAAACAGCCCAATATTCATATTGAAGGGGTAAAATGGAAGTGGTAGATTCTTTTAATTATTTGGGGATTGTGTTTAGTGGACAATGTAATTGGAAGTGTATGATTGAAAATAGGTGTCTGCAGATGGAGAAGACTATTGGGGCCCTTTGTAAATTTGTAAAAAGATTGGATCGAAACCGATTGAAACTATAAAGAAAGTCTATCAGGCTAAAAGTGTATCTGTTGCAACATATGGAGCAGCAGTGTGGGGTGTTGTAGATTGCTCGAAACTACAAATGATTGAGGATACTTTTTGAAGAAATTAGTTTCCTTACCCAAATCTTGTTCTAATTTTATTTGTCACACTGAATTAGATGTCCCTTATATCTGTGACAAAATCTCTATTTCACCCGTCTTATTGTGGCATTCGATTTGGCGTAAGGAAACTCTTGCGCTGACTAGAGATATAATAAATGATGTCCAGAAGTTAGATGGGGCTAGTAGGATTAGATGGATATGTTATGTAGAATCCACACTTAAGGCAGTTGGGTTACATGAATTGTATACTAACCCTGTGTCATGTTGCTCTGTTTCAAAGAAAGAGTTAAAATACCAATTACTGTCTAGATTACAAGTAAGGAGGCAGAACGCTAATTTAGGCTGACAACTGTTAGAACATTTTCTGCTGTTCCAAGTATTACTTCACTGGATTCTAATATAACTTATCTGTCATTTGTCACTAACCAGCAACATAGATTCATATTAGTGAGATTTCGGTTAAATTATATCCCTCTGATGTTAGGTTTTCCATAAAAAATGTATGCACTTTCTGAATTGCCTCTTTGTACATGTGATGATTTATCTATTCAGAATAATCTTCACTTTTTATTCTTTTGTAAATTTTATCAGGAACAAAGAAAAAGGTTTATTATCCCTCTTATACGCAAAATGAATTTTAGACAGTGTCGTGTGGCCCTTTTTACTTACAGCTATTGTCTGACCCTTTTACATGCTTTTCACTGGCGTCCTTTTTCCTGTCGGCATTGAAGAAGAGAAGATTGACTTTTAATCTGTTATTTGATATACTTACTCAAGGATGGACTTATGCATAAGATTATGAGATCAATTGGTTTTTATATTACTGGGTTTGTTAGGAAAAATTGTAATTATATGACTGTGCTATAATGTAACTGTTTTTAGTATACTTTTTATGCCACCATTTTGGTAGGCGAAATAAAGTTATTTTGATGATGATGAAGATGGTCGAAAAGAAAAAATGAATTAAACCCTACAGAAGGTACCTCAATGTATCCATTAAAAACAAATGGACAGGTTGAAATGGTGTGTCCAATGAGGAAGTTCCCGGTGGTGGATATGTTCATGTTCCCTGGAGTAGACAGGACATTTTGTCCTTTACAAATGATTTCCCCAGATTGAGAGAAATACCAGTGGAATGGTATAAACAGGTGGAAAGGTTTGTGTAGGTTTCAAAGGTATTGCTGAAGGACTTAGATGGTCTATTCGAGATTGTAGTTCCAGCTGATTTGTGGACAGAGTGTAAGATAACTGTCGATTGGCCTAAAGAAGAATATCCAAGAGACCCTAAAACTGGTGCACCTTCAGATGAGGTGATGAAAAAGTACAATCAGGTGATTACTTACTTGAAAGGGAAAATTTCCCCGAAGGAAACTGATTGGGTAAAAATAGACAGGGCATCACAGGAGCCAAAAGAGTCAGTGCATGCATACTATGAGCGGTTGTTACAGGTGTTCAAGCAGTATAGCGGATTTGAGAATATAGGTGACAAGGATATGGGACATTTTGTGTATCGTTTTGTGTTTGGACTGAAACCAGAGATTAGTAATATGATTCAACAGCATTTGATTTGCTGGCAAAGCAAAACGATCGATGAGATTTTGAGATATGCAAAGTACTACAGCGATGACATTGATTCAAGACACAAAAAGCTTAAGGAGAAAATGATGTGGGCGCAAGTTAAGGTAGCAGAGCAACAGGAAGCAAATAGTGTCGAGCAGACGAATAATCAGAATCAAAATGGTCAGGTACCAGGTGTTGGAAAGGGTAAAGGAAGATTTGTTAAAGATGATTTGAAAAGAAAATTTCCTTGTCATGCGTGCGGTAAGCTTGGACATTGGAAGAACGAGTGTAGAAGCACTGTAAAAATTAATGGGACAAACCAAAATTTAAATACACAGGTGCAGAATGAAGTGGTTGTGACCCAACAACAACAACAGCCGCAGCAGATAGTTACACCACAGTTACAGGTGCCCCAAGCTCCTATGCAGAGTAATGTAGGTGCTCAGGTACAGAGATACAGTGTGAATACTGGATTTACTCCTATGGAACCACATGGTAAGAACCCAAATGTGCAGATGATTCCACAATATTGGTTGCAGTGTAATGGGAGTGATTCGGAGAGTAGCCAATGACGGTGCCTGAGGGGGGAGGAAGATTGCGTGCTTAGCGCAACTCTGGAGGTAGATCAGTCAGGTCCATTTGTTGATGGGAAGGTGGAAGGTAACAACATTACATTCCTAGTGGACACTGGTGCTACCCGTTCTACTGTGAGAGCAGCAGAAATTCCTAACCTACCCCTCTCGGGAGAAACTATCCAAGTTGTGGGAGTGTCAAATAAGCAGATTAAAACTCCAGTTACAGAACCAATTGAGGTTCACATTGGGAGGTTTAAAGACATGCATCAATTTGTGGTATGTGATTCGAGCCCAGTAAATCTATTGGGACAAGATCTCCTATGCAAAATGAATTGTACCATCTTTTGTACACCTGATGGTATTGCATTTCAGACACCTGATGAGGATGTCGAATTTAAAATGATGCTAGCAAAACA
The DNA here is from genome assembly GCA_963921515.1 of Calotriton arnoldi. NCBI lineage: Eukaryota > Metazoa > Chordata > Amphibia > Caudata > Salamandridae > Calotriton > Calotriton arnoldi. Next base: position 893,940 of record CAWUFW010007844.1, read on the forward strand.
AGGGACGGAAGTGGATGAACTATATTCACTTTTAACAAAGAGACTCCGTATGAATCTAATCAAACTTATTTGGGCAGGCAAACAGGCACGTGTTAGCTTGAATGTTTTAACGCTGCCATATGCAGCAGGGGGATTCGCAGTCCCGGATCTCTACTTATATTATCTATGTGCTCAGGCTCACTTTGCGCACTATTGGTTTCACCCGGTGAAATACCTGCCACACACAGCAGTGGAAGATGGCGATGCGGACCCGATCCCATTAAAAAGTATAATCACACACACCAGACGGCACCTGACACATAGTGAAATAAACACGATACGCTCGACCTCACAGGCTTGGGGTACTATGGCCCGCATAGCGCATAAAACACCTATATACACGCCTAACATGCCGCTAGCTGAGCACCCACAGTTATCCGTTACACAGGAGAGAAACAGTATGATCATACTCGAACGAGTAGGAGTGGCGACGATGGGAGATCTGTATCTCAATGGCAACTTTATCACATTAACTGATTTATCATACATAGGCAACCAGTCGTTACTATTCCGATTCATATACCACAGACTGAAGGCAGCAGTCAAAAGACACTACACTTCCTACCCGACCGAACCACCTACGCTGCAGACATTGCATTATCTAATAGCAACGCCAGATCACAAACATATAGTATCGCGATTATATAAGCAACTACAAGCGGATATAGGTGCGACAACTCTAGAAGCACGTGACAGGTGGAACGCGTTGTTAGACACTGCTATAACAGAGGACGATTGGGTCTCATGCTGCACACTTACCATGCTGCTTACATCGAATGGCAACCTACGAATAATACACTACAAATACCTTCATCAGGTATACTACACGCCGGTAAAGTTGCATAGATACGGGTTGCGGGATGCCTCGAGTTGTAAAAGATGTGGGTCGGAACAGGCAGACTTCCTGCACTTAGCTTGGGGTTGTGAGAAAGTGCATCAATTCTGGGAGGAAGCGACACGACATATAAGTAGGATGATACCCTGTGCATTAGAATGTACGCCGCAAGTATGTCTTTTGGGGTTGTTTATACCTGTAACAGCACTGAAGAAAAAATTAGTTGCGATACTACTGATATTGGCTAAGCGTAGAGTAGCAATGCATTGGGATAGCAGACGTGTACCAAGGATAGGCCAATGGCTGCTGGATGCTGTATACTGTAAAGACAACTTAGCACTGTATGCGGAGGAATTACCGACGATATCTAGGGCCATAAACATATGGGAACCATACACTGTATATCTACGAGAAAACCCGGATTTGATTAAGACCTGAAGGGGATTGTTCTATGTATAACTCTGTAACGGGATTGGCCCAAGGAGCACAGGACTGCATATGTAACTGGGGAAGTGTACAATATCTCCTTAATATTGTGTATGCTAGATAATGTACTGTACTGCAATGGTAACTGGGATGACTGTAGCTGTGTAAGTTAATTGAAAATGTTCAATAAAAAAATAAAAAAAAACTATATTCACTTTTAACAAAACAGAATTTGCCTGATGAGCTGAGAGAGACAGTAAGATCAGATGTTTGGGATTTTACAGGAAAGGAAATAGGGTTAATGAAAAATGTGGATCCTATTCAGGTTACAGTGAAACCTGGTGCTCATTACCCAAACACTCCTCCATATAAAATGAGTCCTGAGACAATGGCAGGAGTTGCTCCTGTGATCGATCAAATGATCCAACAAGGCATTCTAAAAGAAATACTGAGCAGTCCTTGTAACTCACCTATTATGGGAATTAAAAAGCCAAGTGGAAAATACAGAATAGTGCAAGATTTGAGAAAGATCAACAAGATAGTGGTACCTTGTTGTCCAATCGTGCCAAACCCAGCAGTGATCCTTTACCAGATTCCATGTAATGCCAAATGGTACACAGTAATTGATTTGTGTCAAGCATTTTTCTCAATCCCTCTACACCCAGACAGTCAGTTTTTATTTTCATTCCGGTTTGGAAACCGTGTCTTGGCATGGTGCCGAGTTCCTCAAGGGTACACAGAAAGCCCCTCGATTTTCAATCAAATTCTGAAGAAATGTCTAGAAACATTGGTAATGCCAGAAGATTCGGTTTTGGTTCAATACATTGATGACCTACTGTTGGCATCTAAAACTCGAAAAGTGTGTGTAACAGATACCATTGCCTTATTGAACCATCTGGCAGAAGGGGGACATAAAGTGTCACCTGCAAAATTGCAGTTCTGTAAAGAAGAAGTACAATACCTAGGACACAGGATTGAGAAAGGAGTTAGGAAAGTGACACCAGAAAGAATTGAGGCAATTCAACAGATGAAACCTTCAAGAACCCAGAAAGAAGTGCAAATGTTTTTGGGAATGGTCGTTTACTGCAGAAAATGGATAAATGGATTTTCAGTGATTGCAAAACCTTTACAGAGGTTGACGCATAAAGATGTGATTGATCCGATTGATTTGGATGATGAGAGTATGGAAGATTTTGTAAATCTGCGAGACAGTTTGTGCCAAGCACCAGCATTGGGAATGCCTGATTATACAAAAGAATTTGCATTGTTCTGTTGCGAGCGAGATGGATGTGCGTTAGCAGTGTTAACTCAAAGACACAGATTGACTAGACGTCCAGTGGCATATTTTTCTGCTACATTACATTCTGTGGCTGTAGCGTTACCAGGATGTTTGAAAGCAGTTGCTGCTACGTGTGTGAGTTTGGAACAAAGTGAAGCAATTGTGATGGGTTATCCTGTCAAAGTGTATGCCCCACATTCTGTTGAGATTCTTTTAACCAAAACACGAACTCAGCACGACTCCCAGTCGGCTGACTAGCTACGAGAGAGTGATTTTGGGTGCTGAAAATGTGACTGTTGTGAGGTGTACCACCTTAAATCCAGCAACACTACTACCAAATCCTTATGAGGAGGAGGTAACAGAAGAAGCAGATCATGATTGTTTGGATGTGACAGAGTTCTGTACAAAACCTAGGGCAGACATCCAAGATGTGCCTTTGGAAGAATCTGACGATGTTCTGTTTGTTGATGGATCATGTTTGAGGAATAAAAGAGGAGAGTTGAGCGCTGCTTATGCAGTATGCACGGTAACTGGAACATCCTGCCTATTTGGGGTAAAATCAGCACAAATTGCAGAATTATACGCTCTGATTAGAGCCTGTAAAGTTTCCCGAAATTTGAGGGTAACCATATTTAGGGACAGTCAATATGGTTTCGGGGTGGTGCATGATTTTGGCCAATTATGGATGCAAAGGGGATTCATGACTTCATCAGGTTCCCCTATTACAAATAGAAAAATTGTGAACGATTTATTGGATGCCCTGCAATTCCCAAAACAAATTGCAGTGGTAAAATGCTCTGCGCATAAATCAGGAAATGATTATGTGACCAGTGGCAACAGATACGCAGATCAGTTAGCGCATTTCTGTGCGGAAAATTCAGCTGCACTTAACAGGAAAACAGAAAGAAAAATCACTGATTGCCATTTAATGTTTACATCAATAAACAATTGGGATGAGATTAAGCAGTTACAGGAAGAAGCTTGTGAAGAGGAAAAAAAGCTTTGGAGAAAAGCAGGATGCACAAACACACCAGAGGATGAAATTTGGGTATATGTAGATGACAGACCAGTTATGCCCGATTGCATGCTTTCTCATATGGCAAGAATCTATCATGGGATCACTCATGTTGGAAGGGATGCCATGATCAGACTTTTTAAGCAGACCTGGTTTAATCCCTGGTTCAGGTACATTGCAGAGAGTTTGTGCCAAAGGTGCGTTGTTTGCCAGCAGCAGAATCCAGGGAGAAGGACAGTTGTGGGAACAGGAACTATCGGAAAGGCTGCAGGACCATTTACACGTTTGCAACTTGATTTTATTGAGTTGCCTCGGTGTAATGGTTTGAAATATGTACTTGTCATTGTGTGTCTCTTTTCTCGTTGGGTAGAGGCTTATCCTACAAGGAGGAATGACAGCCTTACTGTGGCAAAATTGCTTTTGAGAGAATTAATACCAAGGTACGGATTTCCAGTCACTTTAGTAACAGATAGGGGAACACATTTTAATAATGAAATAATTCGAATAATTTGCGCAGCATTGCAAATTGAACAAAGGCTGCACTGTGCTTACCGACCAGAGGCTTCTGGAATTGTGGAGCAAATCAATGGCACTATAAAATCTAGATTAGGAAAAGTTTGCGCATCCACAACACTGAAATGGCCTGATGCTTTTCCCTTGGTCTTAATGAGTATCAGAAGCATTCCAGACAGGAGAACTGGATTGAGTCCACACGAGGTTCTCATGGGAAGAGTCATGAGACAAGCAATTGTACCAGCAAACAAACTGATGAGCATTTCTGATGATCTGATTCTTGAATATTGTAAAGGACTGGCTGATTTGGTGCTTTCTGTGTCTCGTCAGGTTGGAGCAGACGCAAATGAAATACAACTGAATCCAGTGCATGATCTAAGTCCAGGAGAGTGGGTTCTTGTCAAGAAACACGTGAGGAAGTCATGTTTAGAACCCCGGTGGCATGGACCATACCAGATCATATTGATAACAACAACTGCAGTAAAGTGTGGTGGCCTACCAAATTTGATACACGCCAGCCATACTAGAAGAGTCCCAAGTCCACTTGAAAGAGCTGCTGAACGGCAACTGAAAAAGGAAAAAGAGAGACCAGAAGCCGGAGGTTGTGAGCCTGAACAACCCAGAGAGGCAGATGTCACTGAGCCTGTGGATGATGAACAACCAAGTACCAGCCGAGTAGAGTGGGCACCAGATACTGGGACTGAAAAGACTGCTGTTGGAGAGAGTGAGGAAGAAGCTTCCGAAAATCAAGAAGGAAGCCAACATACAGAGGGATGGATTAAGAGTGATATGCAAAAAGAAGAAGTGGTTGCTGAAAGCCTACAACAAGAAAAAGAGTTGATTAAAGAAGACAATCAACTGACAGAAAAAGCTATCGAAAGCCAAGAACAAAGTTAACAGAGAGAAGAAGTAAAAGAGGGTACTAGTCAATCGGAAATACAAAGAGACTTTGAAAGTGAAAAGGAAGAACAGCCAAGAAAGAGGTTATGCAAAACAACTGTAGAACCAGAAAATCAGGGTGAAGAAGAAGTTCAAACAAAAAGACTGAGGTATAATGATAACTGGCAAAGTGGAGCAAAAAGACTGAGATATATCCTTGAAAGAAGAGGGCCAGAGCAAATAAATGAAATTTCGAGTCAGTCAGATCAAGAAGATTCTCAAAAGAAAATAGTACGCAGAACAACAAGACCAAGAGTTGCAAGTCGAAAGTATACCAGACCTGAGTGGATTTACGTTATCTTAAAGGAAATTGAAAGCCCAGATCAAACAGAAAGAGAAGTTACAGATGATACAGAACGAATTGATGAGAGCAAATTGAAACCACCTTAAAAGAGACTGTAAGAAAAATTAAGGTGCATCATAAGCCAGTCGAATTAAGTTGATACGTCAAGAAGATTTGAAAAAGGACTCGAGAAAGACCTTAAAAGGGGCGACAAAAAAAAAAAAGGCCGAGAAAATATCTAAGTGTGTGGTTGTACAAAAGAAGATTGATTTTGGATTTTTTCCTAGAGTTAGGTTTATAAGAAAATTAATAGTAAGTTAGATTTTTAATTTTTTTAACAAGAAAAATGGTAGAATCTACAGTGACTGAACGTCCAAAACCTAGTCTAAAACGTAAATGTATTAGAGCTTGCTTATGTGGTGTCTTAATAACTATGTCAGTGTGGTTAATACTAACAATTGTTGTTCCAGTTTTGATGGTTACTAATGACAAAAATCAGACTAATAATACGATAAGTATGAAAGTGGAAGTTATTACTAAAAGTCCAACTAATATAGTTCATAATGATGGAAGCATTTATCATCAAGATAGATCAATTACTGATTTCTCATTAAACGTTTTTACTAAATTATTGTATGAATATATTAATACGATGAATGTGAGTGACTGTTATGTTTGCATGCAATTACCATCGTCTGTCTCGGAGGGTGTGACATATCACCACCTTCCTTTAACATATGGTGTTTCGTGTAGTGTACTAACTAGTCTATTTTATGTAACAGGAAAATTAGAATTTTATTATTCTAACTTAGATGTGGTCTTTTCCGAACTTCCTATTAGAAAGAATTTAAATAAAGTATCTAGTAGCTTAGAAGCTGAATATATGGGAGAATTTTTCCATACTACACAAACTTTGGATTTAATATATGCTCACAAAAATAATCTCACCTGTAGTTTACAAATAGAAGAAAAGGATTTCATTAATATGGTAGAGAATAGAAGACAAGAATTCCATAAAAAGCTGCTGAACAGAAAACTAATATACCACATTGGGCTTTTAGAGAAGGAAATTATGAAAAGGCAAGACTTATGCTGCAATGTCTCTGGATTGGAATCACAAGGGAAGCTTTGCTTACTAAGATTAAAAACTAACTATAACAACTATTATTTAGGTACTAGTAAATGTGAACATAATTTCTTAATAACAGGAGGATGGGGATTAAAGGGAGGAACGGACCCTGTCTTTCCTGGTGTATATTATGTGTGTGGGAGGAATGCTTATTATAGACTGCCTGCTCACTGGTACGGTAGTTGTTACTTTGGGATTGTATTTCCTAAAGTATACCACGTAGATAGAAATAATAAAATTAATGAGGTGAAACATGGACTAATACGTAGTAAGAGAGCAAGTTTTTCAAAAATAGTGGGTGATATATTTGGTGCGATAATACCTTCAGTTGGAGTGGTTCTTAATTCACACAAAATTCGAAAATTATCCACAGTGGTTGATTGATTATCAACTGATACTGCTGGAGGGTTCTTATTGATTGATACAGAAATGGTTGCAATTAGATCAATAGTTATGCAAAATCGACTTGCCCTTGATATATTATTGGCAAAAGAGGGTGGAGTCTGTGGAATGCTAAAGGTGCAACATTGCTGCACTTATATTCCTGACAAAAGCAAAGGTATTGAAGGATATATTAAAAATATTACGAATTTACATAGAGAGTTAACACAACTAGAGGTTGATAGTGTCTGGGAGAAAATTAATAAGAGTTTTTCAAAAATAGGTAAATGGTTCACTGATTTTGGTAAGAGTTTATTAGGTGGAGTAATAATACCAATAGTATCAATAGTGATAGTAATCATGCTAATAATAATGACTTACAAATGTTGCAAGAAAAGAAGAGAAAAGATAAGTATGCTAGGTGTAGATAACAAATGTAAAGGTAGAAAAAGGAAATTAGAAGAAATAGAGTTAGAAAACATGAAAGACAAATATTATGACACAATGAAAGATTTAGGTGAAAAGAAGAAACTTAGAAGTGAAAGAAGTACGAGTTTCTGAGAAAGCAAGAAATGGCAATGGGTGACGGATATTTTATGATGGCATAAAAAGCCATCAAAGGGGGGAATTGATGGAGCAGGGTTTGCGTCATGTAAACCTGCTCAGATCAACGCCCCAAGATAACCGTGTGTTTTGTACTAATATGCATTAATACACACAAACACGGGGAGATGCTTTGCGCACGCGTGCATTGCAATTAAGACTAATGCATGAAATGCTTAGGCCGCATATCGCTTTTGCATATTAAAACCGACAAAGTGGAATAATGCTATTGCAAATAATAATGCTTTGCACATTAATGCTCATATGAATTAACATGGGATTAGTCCAATGGTGGGAGGGAAACAGTGTAATTTTCATTTTTGTGTTATTAATATTCTTTATATTTCTCTTTCACCGTAGTTTTAAAAATGGGCCTATGGTGAGCAGTTAGTTGGGTGCTTAAACTTGACATAAGGCCGAAGACAGGCCGTGCAAATGTGACCTATACGTGAATTTTGGTGGGTGTCAGCGGCGGATGAAGGAAACCTTCAAGAGTGAAAGAAAGATGTGCAATATTTCAGGACGTCGAGATGCCTGGGAAAGCTCAAATTGATGAATATTTTATGTCTAGCCGATACATTGTTTGAAATAAAGTTGCTAATGCAGGGACAAGCTATTCATCAGAGAATGTGACGTGATGGGGGATAGAGAATCAATTCATAAGCAGTGAAGTAAAACGTGAGAACGAGTTAAGAACAAAGGAGAGCATGTAAAGCCAAATGAAGTAATGGCAGTGTGGTGTAACACCCCACAAATTGACCAATGAAATGTTGAGATTTTCCCGAATGTTGCAGATTAGTGGTTTGGTCAGGTTGCACTAGGGTATAATTGGGATGCTCTTAGGGGGTGTGGTTACAGCAGTTTTCGTAGGTCCAGAGAGGCAGAGGGTGATCGTCGCTGTCCGTTGGTAGAGGCCTACCTGTTTCCTGATCCTATCTTATCCCGGTTTCTCTTATCGGGTTCCTTTCACTATCCTCGTGGCCAGGGGGTGGTGGTTTTTCTGAACATTTGTCGCTAGGTATGTATCAATAGGGAAATTTGCAAATGTCTGCAAATGTTTTCACTCCATGACTCTTATGTCTCTTCATCTATCCACTCCATAATATTCACTGTGATTCAGATGCTTGTGATCTTGTCTGCATATTTTATGATATTTCTCCTATAATGTGTATTTTCTTTCCCTATAACTTTGTACCTGAGATTTTCTTATAATTTCCGAAGATAAACAGATTAACGATATTTTGAGTTTGTGATTATTTCTTCATGATAATTGTTAAGATTTTGGTTAATTAGTCATGTCAATAATTTTCACTACTCAATCAATATGATTCATCGCCCAAGAGGAAAGTGGTTGACGATATAGGTTGAAGGGCTAAAAATAGAGAAGAAACGATTAGATAATCTGTTTTTCCCTTTAGATGAGTAAAAGACAAAATCAATGACACACAAACCACATTTCAGCGTCATTCTCGTAGGGTCTGTTAAATGGTGAGAAATTGTGTATTTGTATGTTTGGGGCCCGTTGTCTGCTATGTCATTCAGAGACCCCCGGCGCTGGATCACATGTGCAGTACAGCAGTGGTGCCCTCTTCTGCTACTAAGGGTATATTACAGCTTTTTTCATGCAAACAAACGGTCCGTGATGCCGTTTGTTTTCATGCACAAAGCTGTAACATTCCAAGGTGTTCGTGGAAAAGTGCGAGGCAGTGGGTCGACGCCCTGGCGCCCTCTATGGGCAGCTCGCTAGTGGGTAAAATGGAATGCCATATTTTGAAGATTTTTTTTATATGAATAGCTTAAAATGTTGAACGGATGTTCGTCAAATTTTTATGCCACAAAAGCCTTTTTGACAATTGGTGTCTTTTTGCTCAGTTTGGTGGAATCGCGTTTAGTCTTTTTGAAAACCTGAGGCAAAATGTAATTGCTGGTGCCCATGTAAAACTATCAATATACTGGCAGATGTTTGCGAACTGTAGACAACATGGCCGACAAGGTTGCACACGTGGGGTAGAACAAGACAAGGTAACAGTTCAAAAACACTGTGACATAATACCACCTTGAAAGATCAGGTACATTCTCACTTACACAAACACACACTCACACACACGCACACTTCCAGCTATACACACAGTCCAACAACACATGCCCAACTATACCATATACACATGCTTCCATACACAGGCACATACTCTGATTACACCCGTCTGACTACACACACATTCCTGACTTCATGCTCATACATACACACTTTTGAATACTCACTATCAATTGCATATATACTCCTGACTATAAACTCCTGACTACACACACACTTTACAATTTATTCTCTATCACTGACAATCCAGTAGGCACACATCTGATTCATTTCGCTGCCCACTGAAGTTTGTGAGCACATCTGTTTATACTCATTCCCACACACACACACGCACACACACACACACACCTACAATACCAAATACACAATCCCGACTTCAAACACTCTCCTTAATGCATACTCTTCACTAAATACCCCTTACTACACATACACACATGAACACACACAAACATGCCTACTCCTGACTACACATGTCCACTCTCCCAACTAAACAGATATGATTGACTACACACACCTAACTACACTTACACTACTGTGGATACACTCCTGATTAATTTGGCACCCCTTACAAGTTTTCAAACACTCCCAACTACAAATACTCGCAATACAGAAACACACACACACGCACCCACATATACACACTCACATGTCCCCTGGCTCACAAACACATGTCCCCTGGCACACACAATACCATAATGGGACACATGGGGCTTCGCTTTGCACCAAATAACTTTTCATTTTTTGTGTTTGAGAACAGTGTGCAAACTTTACATAATGGATTTAAAATACATATTCCAATGTTGGCGTGGGCATAGTCAATATCTTCTTAAACCATAATCACATATCCCCTGTCACACACAACAATTCATTGGGGCATAACGAGTTTTACTTTGCAGAAAACCAGTTTCCACCATTTTCGATTTCTGGGAACAATGGACTAACAACACAAAAGGAACACATAAGAGACCATCCTCACAAGATAGGCTTGGGTGAAGCCCATACGTAAACAGAACATAATGATGTCCCCTGAAACACACAGAACCTCACTAGGACATTTGTAGTTTTACTTTGCATCAAACCACCTGGCAACATTTTCCCCACAATAACCATCATACACCAAAAAGCACACCACATTATGCAAAGGCAACTAATGTTCATATCGTCATCCTCCACCCAAAAATCACAACTATCTTCATACATCTAAGCAGAAAAAATAGTAAACGCTAAAGATAACCACAATACACACACACACACATACCACATCTAATGCCAACATACTAACCTTTATATACCCACAGTGGTGTAGCGCAAAATGATGCCCTCCTCCCCCCGAATATGATGAAGGGCCCCTGAATTTCCCAAAGCTCACAGGTATTCACTGAGCTTGGACTGCATGGGAACCCCCTGAAGGGTGGGAGTCCTCTGAATGGTTGGGGAACCTTTGTGCCGCAGGGACTGCGCATTCCTGCGTGACGCCTCTATATACCCACACAGGCTCTGTTTACATAATCAGTACTTTCATCCAGCACCATTTTTCAGCCTTACTAAAATAACAACAGTGGAGGAGCAGGCCCATCATATACAGACACAAAGCCACAATTACACACCAGTCTAACTATCTTCGTACATGCAAACACCCACCATCACACATCTACCGTCATACATCCACATCCCAAATTTGTTTAGCAATACAGTAACCATCATGCCACCACACAGTCACAAAACAACAATGCTCTACAGTGTCATGTAATCAAATGAGTCACACCATCATACACCTTTTGACCTATAAAAAAAGAACTAGTCTATAAAACATGTTTCATTTCAGGTTTTCTCAAGAATAAGAGTGGTGGGAGCTAAAGTTGACTTAGTAGGATAGGTTTAAGAGACACAAATTGCAGGTAGCACCTCAACTTTGGAATAAATTAGGCCTAAAGCGCGCTGTGCCACAGGAATGTGGGATTTCAAAGGGACTGCAAAGGAATCTGGGAGATAGAGTGCTCAAGGGGGAGCTGCAGACAGGGGCCAGCAGAGCTGAAACTTCCATCCCCTCTAGAAGGCAGGCCATCAGTTAAAAGTGACAGCTGTGAACTTAGCAATTTTCTTTTCAGAGCAGCCCGATAAGGAGGCAGCGGGGATGAGCGAAATGGGGAGGTAAAGAGATAAGGAGATGGGAGAGGGAGCAGCACCATTCAGAGGCCCTGCTGTGACAAATGTGCCTGCTACTGGGGGAGAACCGGGTGCAGGGGCGCCAGAGGGAGGGGGCGCCACCAGGCCGGCCGGTCCCAAACACCATCTTATTGGTTAAAAAGTATAATAATAATTAGCAATAATAATAACACTAAGAATAAAAAAACAATCATAATAGTGATGATGGTGATAATAACAATAACCCTTAAACACCCACAATTGTGTGGTACTTCACACAACAGTTTTCCGTTTCTGACTAAGCTCTTTACGTAACATGTTGCTTTTACTTAGTTATGTTGGCCAGTTAGACCTAGCTGTTGCCTAAAATTCGTGTGGATGTAATTTTTTTTGGGGGGGGGTTTCCTATTGTGCGAAATTGAGCGAAGGTATAAGAGCGCTTTACATCAGCACCAGTTACGTTACACACTGACACATTCATTTTTGGTAGGCAGTGGGAGATTAGGTGATTTGCTCAGAATCACATGATGTTGAGAGTCCTGCCGAGACCCGAACCCGGTTACCCAGCTTCGAGATCGACCCTTAGGTCACATCCTCTCCCAATTTGCACCTACTTCAACTGGAACACCTCCCAAGAATGCAGCGCAAATTACACTAACTTTGGTTATTTCCAAGACCTTAGCACAAGATCAAATTGTTATCCAAACTCGACAGCGCAACCTCTTCCAGAAAATCAATACGAACAGCTAAGAGCAGGAGAAATCAACTCTTAAGAGTATGGGAGCATGGCCGAGACCATGAGCACGGCATGTCCTGAGACTCCTGGTGCGTGCTGCTCGCTTCTTCGGCATCCATCATCCTTCAGCCGGGGAAAGGAAAGGCACTCTCGTCACCCTCTCAGACACTTTACTTCATTTTATGGAGCTTGGGGTGGAGGGACGCTGCTGTCCTGGGATGGAAACCACAGCCCTGCCAAGTACCACGCATCAGGCATTAGACTAACGCATCTCAGTGATGTGATCCGCATCACCGCACTGAAATGCATTGTCACGCATTTATAGCGCCTCAGCTGTGTGCAGGAGCGCAGCTATTTGGCACCTCCACTGACTGTCAAAGCTCTTAGCTCATGGCAGGCTAAGGGGGGCTGGCTTAGCTTGCGGCAGGCTACAATATTTCACCCGACACCGCGTCAAACACTGAGGTCAAATCACGAGTCTGGCCCATTATTTAATTAGCCCAATCACCATAGGCGCGGTAGGCAGGCGCGGCTGCGCAGCATAGTTTCAGTTCTTTGGCAGCCTGCGCTCTTGGAGCCTGCCTCTGCAGCTCGCAAAACGAGGACCGGCTGGCGAAACGATTCGGCCATGGCCAGAGGGTGGTGGTCACGCATGACTGCCTCAGCTGCCACCCTGCACTCCAGTGCAGCCGATGCCACGCAAGTCGGTAGGAGTGTCCGATCTGGACTGCGGCTGCAGCACTGCCCTGGAGCTGTGGCATGGCCCTTTCCAGCCTCCCTTACCATCTCTACTCTCTTTCAAGATGGCGCGTGGCACCGAGGAGGGTGAAATGGGGAGGAGCACTGCGCCTACCAAGAAAACTATCCCAGCTAGAAACAGACTCATCATGCCTTCCTCCATCTTTCTCGCAAGTACCCAGGTGGACACCTAACTACGAGCGAGGAAAGATGTGATGCAACCAACGGTTAAGCTCTGTGCCTCTTGTGACGCAGCAGGGCGCGACATGTGTTTTTGTTGGTACAAAGTCTGGTGGGCTCCACCAGTGTGTGGCCTCTGCACTGCGCACATCCGGTTCCCTGACCCACTCAGCCTTGGCATAAAAATACTGCATTAGCTCACTGAGTGCCTGGTGCAGGGATCTTCTTGCTCTCATAGTGCCATTGAGGTGGACAAATAAGTATAACGCAGAGTGGAGGGGCAGAAGAGAGAATAAATGTATTTATTTATTTAAGAGTCTTATATAGCGCTGGTCAGACCCGAAGGTATCAGAGCGCTTTACAACATTTATCATGATGCAATTGGACACACACATTGTTTCAATAAACAGCATTGTCTTGTGTCGAATCTTGTTAAGGCCAGGAGGGGTCATATAAGCGAATCAAAAGGCAGGCGATGTAAATGACTTTTTGTTAGGTGGCTATATTATCCGCTGGATGAGATAAAGATATGAGGGAAAGGATGGCAGAGGGACGAGCCAAGGCAGGGCGTTTGAGAACTGAGAAACATAAAGTAATTAATTGAATACATTTATCACTATTCTTTTTTTATGCTGATGTTTAAATATTTACATTCTTAGTTATAAAAATAGAGCTCAGATCACTACAATGTAAAGCGAAGGAGATTTCCAAGAACTACTCACACTTAAATTGCACAGCTCAAAAACACAGAGACATAAAGAAAAGGAGCACTTTAGAGATAGATGGTCAGACCAACATAGAACCTCCTGAAAGCAGGGAGAGAGGGGGAAAGTTGTGAGGAGCTTGTATGTAAAGACAGAATAAAGAGACAAATAAAAAATGAGGGGATAATGGACGAAAGGTGAAGGTGACAAGAAGAAAGGGAGCTGGAAGACAGAGCAGGCATGAAAACCACAGGACGAGGAAGGAAGATGTAGTGATCCGGGTGTAAGCAATGCGGTGTCCTTGTCCCAAACTCAAGGTGATTACTTCACCTAGTAGTGATTGTTTCCCTCATATTCTGGAACTAGTTTTGCATTTCCCACTTAGAAGTATGGGACTAGGTGTACTCCAATGAAAGGAAAATTACTGAATTGGAGCTGTTTCTTGCCTTCAAAACCCTTCTCCATAATTTGGATCCTCACCACATGCCTCAGTCTCGCTCTATATATGCTGCTAACCTGGGCGCAAAGCTGGAATTGGCACTTAATTTATATCAAAGGGCACCATCACTAAAACGGACTCGGAGCCTTAACAACATCTGCTGGGGCAATAGTACCCACTGAATCACTAGCTCAGACTGCGGCACCTGAGGTCGGACGCAGACATGGTGAGGCCTTGGGAGCGGATGCGTCTGTGAGCAGCTAGTTCAACACAGAGGGCCTGAGTCACAAAGGGCCTCAGCACTCATGGCGGAGGTCCTACAGTTGTGGGTGAGTCTCAGCACTTGGGGCGGAATCTTTCTGCCTCCAGTATGGAGGCTCCCCCACGACTCCATCGCCTCCACCACAAGTGCAGAGGCCCCTTGTGAATCAGGCCCAGAGGGAGGATGACTGGCATGCCCTGCAGTGGCTGCCGTGCCTTAGTGGGGTCATCAGCGTGAACTGCAGCGCCGGAATAATAATAGGTGCCAGCGAAGGGGAGTGTGTAGCCAAGATGTGCCGTCGCTTGAATCGGGTCCACTTGAGGTGAGGGCTTCCTGCCGCTGGGCGGGGCCAAGAGACTGATCCAGTCTGTGGCAGATTAGGGCATAGTGTGACACAAATTTCCAACCACACAGCATTCCCCCAAGTCTCCCGATAAAAAATGAAACCTCAGTTGTGTGGGTGGGCCAAGTGCCTGCTACAAGGAAGGGCCCAAAATGTATTGTGGAGACATGAAAATTATCTATCACAAAATGACCTGGTTTTGTAAGGGAGTTACCTGCGTTTTTTGGTCCGGGGCTCGGCGGCCATCTAGGGGAACCAACCAAACCCAGACATTTCTGAAAGCTAGACACCTGGGGGATTCCAGGGAGGAGTGGCTTGCATGGATCCCCTAATGTTTTGTTACACAGAAGCCCCTGCAAACTTCAAATTTAACTACAAATCATATTTTGCTCACATTTCTGTCTGGGAATGTTGTGGGGTCACTGGGCCAACACAAATTTCCTACCACCCAGTGTTCCCCCAGGTCTCCTGATAAAAATGGTACTTCACTTGTGCCACTGCAGACAGTTCATTTTTTGCACAAATTTTGCTTTTATGTTCAATCAGTCTGGCTTTAATTTTTGGTTCAGTTTTACCAACATATGCCAAGCCGCAAAGGCATTTCAACAAATATATCACGTTCATAGTATCACATAAAGTCTGATCTTGATGCCTTTTAATGGATGGGTAATAGTGGTACCTCTAATGATGTTGCTGCAATTTCTGCAATTCAAAGCCCCTTTGTGTGTAAACCTGCTTGTTAAACCTCTTTTGTTCTCCAACAATTCCTTGAGATTTTTAGATCTTTCATACGCAAACAACAGGGTAGGTCATAGATCCCTCTAAAGTCATTTTCGGTTAGGAGCATAGGCCAATGTCTCATTTTGGCTTTTTTTAGTCTAATGCTCCTCGTAGACTATTTCGAAACATACACTATCCTCTTGGTTTCTTTTGGAAATTCCTTAGTTTAAAAAGTTGGGACCTGTCTTTGACGGTGGCCCATGCTTCAGCCTCTTGAATGACACTTTTGGGATAACCACGTTGTGTGAATTTGCTCATCAACACATTTTTACCTACGTCAAAATTGTTGGAATTGGAGACTATGGGGCCGATTCCGATCTCGGCCGGTAGGGCACCGAATCGGATTCGGCTTTACCGGATCCGATTCAGAGCCCTCTTTCCCGACCGATTCGAACGTGCGTCCGGGCGAGCGAGTACGATGCGAGCGCACGTGAAGTCGCCGACCGACTCGTTCGCGGGTCCGAACCGCTCCGACCGACTCGCACGGACACGACTCGCACCGCGCAATGGAGACGTT
This sequence comes from Calotriton arnoldi, assembly GCA_963921515.1. Classification (NCBI taxonomy): domain Eukaryota; kingdom Metazoa; phylum Chordata; class Amphibia; order Caudata; family Salamandridae; genus Calotriton; species Calotriton arnoldi. The sequence goes on from CAWUFW010007844.1 coordinate 910,321, forward strand.
CCCCGGCCGGGCAAGTACGATGCGCGCCTCGAGCAGTCCGACCGACTCGCGCCGTCCGGCTCGGAAAGAGCAGTCGGAGCCGGACTTTGGGGGTCCGTGTCGGACTCCCTGAATGCGTAACCGCGCGAGTCGCACACAGGGGGACCCATGGGTCCCCCTACCTGTGCATGTACGGCGCGAGTCGCATCGACGCGTACCCGCTGTAGGGGGCGCCCTTGTTCGCCTCGCACCCATTGAGTCAATGGGAGCCCGCATACGCGTTGTACGACCGGCTCCCATTGACTTCAATGGGAGTCCGACCGAATAGAGTCCGATTGCATGCGTACGCATCGTACTCGTTCGGTCGGGCTGCTAGAGTCCGATTCGGGCGGAAATCTCTCCGGGTCCGGCTCGGTCGGAGAGATTTCCGGCCTGAATCGGAATCGGCCCCTAAATGTTTGATTCTCAGTGTGAGTATGATAGATGCCTCTTGAGTGAATTCTGATGAAAACTACTATAGTACACGAGGTTGTTGCGGTCAGTTGGTTTTATGTAGATGTGAGTCTCCACTGGCCGGGTGCTTATGGTGATTTCCACATCCAAGAATGTGATGGTATTATCGCTGGTAGTAAACAAAGTATTGAAGAATCTTCATTTAGCCTACCTAAAGGAGCTCGAGGAAGTTCCCCCTCTAGGTGTGCACTCAGGGAATGCCATTCCCCGATTGGGAGGATGCTATAGATTCATATTTACGCCTAGGATCAGAAAGTGACATCCTGAAGCACCCAATAAAAGTTAAGCAACCCAGATCACAACATTTTTGACAACCTATTTTAGAGTGCATTGCCAACATTTTTGTACCATACTGTTTGGGATGCATACATTACAAAGTTACAGGCAAATAATGACAGCAGACCACCTTGAGAAGATGCACAACAGGGCCTGTTGTGGGTAGCATTGATCATGCAGTGTTTGTAATAGGCTGCGCCGGAAATGTACCATGCATGCTTGATCATATTACTGTCTTGCTATCAGTCCTGAACCGACAACCATACCCTGACAATCATGTTGAGGTTACTACAGGTGTCTGTTGTCATACTTAAGAACTGTTAATGAATTAATTCAGTACACAACTGCCATGTGGATTTACATACACATACTTGCCTTCTGGTTTTTGCTTGTCATTTTCTTCACACTTGCCAATAGCCCTGGACATAGGAACGTTCAGACGTGTTTGCCCATACATTGGCAGATATGTTTCTTTGATAAGAGATTGACTGTAATGATACCTCATGTTATGTACACGAATCACACCGACTGAGAAGATATGCATTTATTTAAAACAAAAAAAAAAATATATGTTTTTTTTTTTTTACAAATTAAGCTCGGGATTGCTCTTCATATGGCCTGCCTTCCAAGGGCGTAGTGAAATACGATGAACAGGATGACAAGCTTGTTGGCTTCATTTAAAAACACCGATGTGCTCAAAATGACATATCTCTACTTAAGTGGTGTGACACGGCTTAACTGGTTTTGCTAAATTTCACGGGTTTCCATTGACGTTTCACAAAATTACATGCAATTACATTCTCAGAATGAAATGAGGTTTTCCGGCACCTCATGTGACATTTTTTATTTGAGCGCACAACTCGTATAATGAACCCTTGCATGGTAACAGTAGTAGACTGGTTTGAGCAGACATTGTCTCTCAGCTAAATGTTTTCTGTGCGAACCTGTGTTCCATTGCTATTTTGCAAGACTTTTTCTGTGAGGTGTGCACGCGCGCAAGAAGCTAAGTAAAATTACAAGGTAAGAAATTTCATGAAATTTCGAATATTCTGGAATTTCACAAATTTTTCCAACATAATTAAAGTTTTGCCAGGCTGAATTTAGATTCCTCTCTCAGGAATGTCAGAAAAATGGAAAATCAACCTCTTATTTGAATTGAGGGCGAAGAGAAAAAAGTTTTTGAAGCTTTATCTGTGGTGAGGAATGATCTGGACCAGATTGGTCACAGGATAGCAGAGGTTGAAGAAAAGATATTGGAGGCTTAGAACAATAGAGCGACCGCTAAGTCTCACATCACTGATGTACTACATCTGAAGTGTGAGACCCCGAAAACTGAACCAGATGTAAACCAGCTAAAAATCCTAACCAACAGAAAGGAAGCAAGGGATGGCATTCATGAAATCATACAACTTTTGATCACCACAATTCTCAGTGTCTAATAGGGTTAAGCAATAGGCAGTGAGGAAGTGCAAAAGAGCGGGCTGGAGGACAAAGGCCCGTGACAGCGCCACATGACATAGATGTTAAATGCTCACTATACCCTGAAAGGGAGGGTCTCCTGGGCAAGGTAAGAAGAACGCCCCCACTTGTGTGGTGTGGAGACTAGACCACCTGAACCTGCTTCAGCACTTGGCGCTGAGAAACTGATTAAAGAAGGGAATGTTAAAAACAGTGGTGACCCCTGCAGGTAAGCGCGGTGGGCGGGGCTGGGGAGGGTGGAAGTGATAAACGACGGAATACGGACAATAAAATAAATAAATAAAACCATTTGCATTGCGCGATGCGGCGAGCACAAGGTAAGTGGTTTTATTTATTTATTTTATGTTCCCTATTCAGCCATTTGTCACTTTCAAACCCCCCCCCCCCGCCCCACCGCGCTTACCTGCACGGGCCGCGACTGGTCAAAAACACTTGTTGAGTCCTTGTTCACTAAGGAACTAAAACTCTTTCGGATGTTCTTTGTGGTCTACAGTTTCAAGTCGACATAAAAATTGTCATGTCTTTACAGTGCATTATGGGATTTGAAGAGCCTGCCTTCCTAATGGACGATGAAGATCATGAAAGCACCCAGAATAAGAAAAATAAGGTACTACTTGGCAAACCGCCTTGTGGACAAATTTCCAGCCGCAGAGGACTCTCAAAAGAGTGAAAAGAAGGTTAACTGGTTGTGGAGATTTTCCTTCAGAAACACATTTACCCTTTTTTAACAGCTGGCCTTTCTCTATATCTCCCTGGACCCAGTGATTTTTAATTGCTTCATCAGCAATTAAAAGCCGAGGCAGTGCTGGTGAGGTAGCTGGATGCAGGATGGAGAAGTAGGCTGCAGGGCAACCTGCAGGAGGATGTTCCTGATGCAGGATTGTCAGACATGTTTTTTTCAGAGCCTGGTAAAAAAAACGACATGCAGGTCTCACTACTTTCCTAGTTTTAAAATATTGTTGAGTGGTGAGGGTTGGTGTAGTATTTCATAATAGTTTGTGGGGACTTGGAACCTTGCCGTGCGGTAGTTCCATGTACTCTAGGGGAATGTTGGATGTGACGGTTTAGAAGCAGTTGCTGCCTGGTGTTGTCCTTGATGGCTTGCAGATCTATACAGCTGAGAATAAATTGTCTTATTTGAAGAAACTTACCTTGCCTTCATTTCTCAGATACAACATCTTTTTGATGACGAGTGAGCGAGCCATCTACACAAACCCTCCTGCACAGCACTGATGCCGTATTTTTTTGTTCAATTTTTTTTATTAATTTAAGAGAGTATAAATAATTAAGGTACTACAACATGTAATACATAAAAAAAAAACATCTTGAACAATAAATAATTAATAAAAAGAATAAATATGAGCAATAATATATATAATGGATAAACCCTAATAAAAACAGATAGATAAGAACCTAATCATGTCATTTCATTTGTATTACATTTAAGTAAGAATAATTGATCACAGAAAGGATAAATAAAAAGACCCATAAGAAAAAGAAAAACGAAGAGAGAAAGAAGAAGTAAGGCTGGAGTACCTTTCTCTTTTCTCTTCTTCTTTCTCTCTCTCTATCTTCTTATTCTTTTCTTTCCTGATGCCGTATTTTTGATCGGGCGACACGCTTATCATCTGGCTGGAGAGTTTCTTTGGCTCAAAGATGACCTGACGTGAGGTTGGTATGAATTTCACGAGGCAACAATTTCTTTGCCGACATTGTGACAGTTCAGGGCCTAGAAACTTCTGGGTGCAATGAAGGTGAAACACATTAAATGCGTTGCATTCCATTGTCTAGCCAAGTGTATTCTACGTCTTCTTCGTGGCTGCCATTTTTATGTGATTGCTGGCAGAAATTTCAAAATCTTAAGACGCATAAAGACGTGATTGATGTGGCAGACATTTTGGAAGATATCAGAGGTGAGCAGTCCAGTTTATTTGGTCAGTGTGATCCAGCGCATCAGCGGGCATCGCGTGGAAAGACATCGAGTCGCGTTCCAGCTTAATTGGCCAGCGCGTCTGCTGTCGTGTGGGGAGTGGCTCACCTGATTTGTACGGCACCCAACGTTTTATCCAGATTCCTAATAAACACTGATCCACACAACATAGTCTATACAACAAGTGGACACTTTTATGGTGTGTGTCCTACTTCAAGTGTACTTTCATATGGTGTGTTGGCAGACTGAGGAGACATATTTCTCTAGCGCTGATCTGCACAGTTTGCGAGCACATGTGGGAGAGTTTTCTTTATCTTCAGCGCTGATCTGCACAGCTGTACTACGTAGATCAGAACAGAAATTCAGCACATTGTATGTTTGGATATCAGGTCAACTGTGAATCTTTATTGGTTCTCAGCTGATTTGCACAGCATAGTGTTTGCAGCTCAGACTGTGAATTATTTGTATTGGAGATATTGCCTTGCATTGGTGGTAGGTTCAACTACAAAAAGGTCTTTATATATATATATATATATATATATATATATATTTCTTGCTGGTCTAAAATCGTTTTTAGGTCTGTGTGAATTTTATTCACGGTTTATACATAATTTTGCCACCAGATTGAGACCTCTGTCGTGTATGCTTATGAAAGGGGTTGCATTTGAGTGGGATGGTGAGTGCCAAGAGGTGTTTGATTGGGTGAAAAGACAACTGATCTCACCTAAGGTCCTGAAACATTATGATCTTGAGTTGCAGTGTGTACTAACTGTTGATGCCAGCAATGTCAGGTTAGGAGCTATTCTCCGTCAAGTAGATGGTGGGGAGGTGAGAACCACTGGGAATGTTTCACAAGTGTTAACAGGGGCAGAAAAACAGTATTATGTAATTGAAAAGGAACTGTTAGCCTGCTAGTGGGCGGTTATGAAGTACAGAAATTACATCTGGGGCAAGAAGTTTAGAATTCAAACTGAGCATAAATCTTCAATTTACATTTTGAGTGGTAGAAATCCCAGAGGGTTTACGCCACGTATTGCACGATTGTCATCCAAATTGTTACAATCTGATTTTGTTCCGGAGTATATTCTGGGTAGTAAGAATGGTGGCCCTGACTATGTGTCGCGCTCCTCTGAGTGTGTTGAGATGGGTAATGATGTAGGTGATGAAGACAAGGAGGATTGAATAGTGGCAGCGGCAGACTTACCTCAGATGTGTGCGATTTCTGAAGAAGAATGGCGTAAAGCTGTTGAAGATGATCCTTCCATGCTGTCAATCATCAAATACGTGGAGTGAGGTTGGCTGAGAGAGAAGAATTTCGACTTTGAGTTTAAGGCTTATGTAAAGGTGATTTGTCGGTTGAAGATGGATTGTTAATGAGGGCTGACAAGTTGGTACCTCCTGTTGCTTTGAGGAATGCCATTATAATCTTTGCCCATGAAGGTCATCTTGGTGCTACAATGACAAAAAAAGTGTGAAATTGTCTTTCTGGTGGCCCTCCATGGACAGAGAAATTGATGAGGTAGTTAAGGAATGTGTCATATGTGTGAGCTGTAATAAAACCATGAAGTTGTGCACAACTCCTCTGTGTTCTATAGATTTACTATCTGCACCATGGGAAAAGATTGGTATTGACATTGTGGGACCGTTTAATGTTTTGGCATCCTCCTCTAGGTTTGCATTGGTTATGATGGACTATTAAACCAAATGGCCAGATGTAAAATTTGCAAATGAAGTTACATCTGGAGTGGTGATTGAATTTCTGAAGGATGTGTTTTTAAAGGAAGGATTTCCAGCCACTCTGGTGTCTGATAATGGAACACAGTTCGTTTCAAGTGAGGTGGAGAGTTTCTTGCAAGACAGTGGAGTAAAACATTTGAAAAACTCACTGTATCATCCTCAAACCAATGGCCTGGTTGAGAGAATGAACAGCGTGTTGGGAGAATGTATACAGTGGGATATTGCCAACAGCTGTGTGGTGGCTAATGCACTTAAAGCCATGTTGTGGTTTTACCACACAACTCCATATGCATCTACTGGTGTGCCACTGTTAGACCTGGCATTTTTGGTGTGGTTTTCCCTGACTTTTTGTCTCTACCTCCTGTGTTTTTGATGCTGTGCTGGATTTCGTTTTTGCTGGCTTAGATGCTTTGGGCACTTTGCCACTACTAATCAGTGTCAAAGTGCAAGTGCTCCCTGTGTAAATTGGTATTGTGATTGGTTCTCCCTGATTGGCATATTTGTTTTACCAGTAGGTCCCTAGTAAAGTGCACTGAGTGTGCCAGGGCTGGTAAATCAAATGCTACTAGTGGGCCTGTAGCACTGATTGTGCCACCCACATGAGTAGCCCTGAAAAGAGGTCTCAGGCCTGCCAATGCGGTGACTGTGCGCAGTTTGTTAACTGCCATGTCGACTTGGCAAGTGCACCCACTTGCCAGGCCATACAGTTCCCTTTTCTTACACATAGGACACCCCTATGGTAGGCCCAAGGTACCCTCCTGGGCAGGGTGCAGTGCATGTGAAAGGTAGGACATGTACTGGTGTGTGTAACATGTCCTGATAGTGAAATACTACCAATTTCGTTTTTCACTATTGAAAGGCTATCTTGCCCCATAGGACAGAATGGGGAATGCTTTGTAACATTTTACAAGCATATCTTCCCATAGGGATAAGATTGAAAAATGGAGTTTGGTATCCCTGAACTCAGGATTTAATAACACAATGTTAGAAGGTGGTTCTGACCACCTGAGCCGCCCGGATTTTTCGCTTTTTGAACACCTAATTGTTGAGCTTTTACTGTGGGAGAGCCTCATAAGTTGGGACTCACCCACAGTGAACTCATGATGAAAGAGACTGCATGTGGATTTTACCCGTGTCCCCCTGGTGAGAGTAAGCCGCTGCGCTGCAGCCGGAGTAAGGGGCACCGGGCCGGTTACATGCAGACACGTGTGTACATGCGTGTGCACATGTGTAGGGGCTACGTGGGGGAGATTCCTGGCGTGCGCAGCCCAGGAGCAGGTACAGATAGAATGGTGTGGCAGGAATTATGAAGAGTTGGGTGGTGACATGGAATAGGCTTTATACTATGGGAAGACACATGTAAGGGAAAGTCAGTGTGCTTTACTGTTTTCACTGAAGGAACACTCCATTATTCTCCTATGAAGATGGGGACCACATGGGGTAGTTTCACTTCCCTAGGACCTACAAATTCCAGACACGCACCAAAGTACACTGTAACTTATGTGAGAAGAAGTATTCTGCTGAGTCTAAAGCCGTATCTGTACTGCTTATGGGTCATCCAGAAATGTCATATTCCTCTGACTCAGCTCATAACCAGAGCCTGGCTGGGTGTGCCCCTCCCAGGCTGGGTTAATGACCTTCCTCCCCAAGCTGTAGCATTCTAAGGGCGAAGGTCTCCTCTCCAAGAGGGAGAGAAGGTGGGTGGAGCTGCAGGTTATCCATCAGCAGCTGTCACCTGGTGCCAGGCACCAAGCTGCTCTGGAGAGAAGGCAGCAAGGGGGGAAGGGGGCTTTTCAGAGACCATGTGGCATGAGACCCCTGGACGACGCCATTTTGAACTATCCCAGAGGCCTGGGCAGGAAGGAGGGAGCAGGGGCAGAGAGGTGATGTGTCGCTGCCGGATAGGGCAGCAGAGCCTTCCTGCCAGCCCCCTCCAAATTCTTTAAAAAGGTCTTGCACACGAAGAGGAGCTCTCTCTGGGGTGCGGTCTGCTGAGGAAGACTGGTGCTGGATCCTGGCGCCATGGGCAGTTGGAAGGAAGAACCCCCTGACTGTCCCAGGACCCTGAATTGCACCAAAAGGGGAGTCCAGGACCAGTGCGCAGAAGCCTGGGCCTCTGCGCAAGGAGAAGAGAGGCCTAGGAGGAGAGCCAGGAGTAAGGCTGGCGCAGGGAGCCAGTGAAGACAGCTCCCTGCTGAGTTCACCCTCCTTGAGACCAGGAGGGCAAAGGAAAGTGCTCCCAGTGACTGGGGCGCGCCACCAGGAGCAAGAAGAGGCCAAAATGGTGCAAATCGGCCGCCTGTGGGCCGAGATATGCCTCCAGAAGGTAGGCGAACTTTGACCTCTGAGAGGACCGACGACGAAGCGCGTGGGGCTCCGCCGCCGCTCCAAGATGTGCCCCCGGGGTGGGTCAGGTCCCGGGGGCTGCCCCCGGAGAAAGGGAAAGTCGGGGAGCGCCGTCGCACTTCCCATGAATGAGCCCCAGGGGGCCAGGAGCCTACCCTGGCCCCGATGAACTGAAAGCCGGGGAGCGCCGTCGCGCTCCCTGTGAAGGTGCCCAGGGGGTACCAGGAGCCTACCCTGGCCCCCGAAGGAAGAAGCGGATGCCGGGGAGCGCCATTGCGCTCCCCAAGAAGAATTCTGGGGCCCGGGATCCCCAACTCCGGGCCCCCGGTGGCTGCAGTGTGGAGGGGGGAGTGCCACCGTACTCCCCCACGGCGAGTCGGGCCGAAGCCGGGGAGCGCCGTCGCGCCCCCCGTGAAGACCTCCTGGAGGGGGCCTGGGACCCTCAACCCCGGGCCCCAGTGAAGCCCAGTGGAGGGGGAGTACCGCCGCACTACCCCGTGGAAGGAGAAAGGCTGGGGGAGTGCCATCGCACTCCCCTGAAGACCCGCCACCAAGGTGCTGTCTCCGGGTCTGCCCGCAGGAGCGGGCAGACCAGAAGTGAAACGCTGGCTCCCGCGGCCGCACATGAGGGTGTGGGCTGGCTTGGGAGCCAGCCGGAGCAGCCGGGGGTGGGCTCCCCGAGCTGCGATGAGCTCTCTCCAAAAGATCCTGAGATGCAGGAGGGCCCGGGCCCCCGAAAAGAGGGGAGAAGCAGTGGGAGCGGCCGGGGGTGGTCTCCCCGAGCCGCACATGACGAACCTGCAGGTACGGGGTCCGGGTGGGACCGGACCCCCAACAATGGGCAAATGCGGTGCAGGGCTGCCATCACGGGCTGCGCGGCTCTCCCCGGAGCAGCGGGAGAGCCGATCATCAAAAATGCACGAGATGGGGGGGAAGAGCGCCCCATAATGCTTTGCAGAGCCTGGACAGGCCTGCAGGAAAACCTGGCCGTTTTTTGCGTGTGGTGGCCCCAGGAGGCCGGGGTCACCGCTAAATGCCTACCAAGGTGGGTGGACCTGCAGGAGCCACGCAGACTCCCCCAGCACGAAGAAGTGAAGTCCCTCCCTAAGTCTCTGGGGGACTTGAAAGAAATAACCCCCTAAGGGCTCAGCCAGGCATCAACAGCATCCTGTCGCTGGAACCTTTGTTCTTCAGTTGGGGGTGTGTTTGGGACTGCACCAAGGTATGAAAGGCTGAGCTGGGGATGTCTGGAGAAGGGCATCCTCTGGAAGTGGAGAGGTGCAATTGCACAAGAAGTGCATTTACCTAATGTTATCTCTTTTGAGGTACTGAAAGTCACATGTTTAATGTGAAGTCATAAGCAAAGTGGGGTTATGTTGCTGGACATTCCTGCTAGGTTGTCTGGCTGTATATGCTTAATCCTGTGATTATAACTGTGATGCCTTTTAGGGGCTTTTATTGCAATGCATTATAATGGTTATCAGCTATGATAAGTACTGTCATTTTAAGTGATGCTTAAACATGTATTCTTGCTGCTGCGTTAGGTGAAGAACAACCCAGACGGTTAGCCCCGAAGATGTAGAGATGTATACTGTATGGTCAGTATGAGATGCTCAGTCAGGGTTATGTGTCACCATGGCAGGTGTGCCCATTTTAAATGCTTGTTGAGATAAAGAGGGTGGGTCGTCACTGGGATGGTGCCAGTGGGCAAGGCCCTCGCTCCAGGTTATGGTCAACCTACTGCATTGGGGGCAAGATGATGTGCATACATGGGAGCGGTGGTACTAGGCCACACCCCCTCTGCGGGGGGTGGGAATGTTATGCAATGTCACAAAGTAATTCCAACAGCTTATGCATATTTGTAAATTGTTGCATAGTATTGAGTAGTGTGTGTTTAATAAATGTACTCTTCCTTTTATAAAGCAAAGTACAGACTGGACCATCAATTATTGAGTGTTATCTCTGCGTACTGGTAAATGGCGATTACTAGCCCACACCACCTCACTTGAGTAAGCCTTAGACTGCTCTGCAATGCTACCCTCGGAGCGTCAAGCGATATAATGGGGTGTTTGGTTCCCAGTGAAGGACAAATGTAGTCATGTTATTTGTGCTGGCCTCACAGATACTGCCTCGTTTTCCAACATTGGTGTCTAGCGGCGGGATACATAGTATTCCATTCTGGTAAGCATTTATAGCATTTGATAAGTCCAGTTTTGCCACACATTACCTATGCAGTAATGAGCAAATGGAAGAGCACAAGGCTCTGAGAAGGGTTTAAAAGTTTAGTTATGTGAACTAAAAGTATGGGAAAGGAAAGCCCTGCGCACATATATGTCATGTGAAGATATTATGGTTTAAATGTAAACTGTATTGATATGACTGAGTTATGTTGATTATCATGTGATGGCGGGATGGTGCTTTCCAGGAAATGATTGCATACAAGTGTTCTAAGCCATATTGTACACCTTTGAACCCTAACACTATACACACTACACCTGCATGAGGAGAGTGTCTTCTCAAGAGATAGGTACAGCAACTGATACCTACATCACAGATGGGGGTGTAGGGGTGGATCGGACTTTGGGGGGACAGGAGAGGTAGGAGATCCTGGGAAATTCCTGCGCTTTTTAAGGGCAGGGAGGGTTTCCACAGAAGGGGCCCCAGATATCCTTCCCCCGCTGAAAGTTTTCTTGCCATTGGCGCAGGCCAAAACCACTGGGAGGGTGGGGCAGGAGGAATTCTTTACCCCGAGTAGTAACACTCCAGGGGTTCCCATGGTGGGGGACCCCAAGAAACTTTTCCCACGGTGGGAGGAGGATGCAGTAGAGTTGTGTGTCCGGCAGGCCCCCCAGGTTAACTGGTGGGAGAGGTGAGCAACCCAAGGGTGGCCCATAGAAGTGGGTGGCCCCAAAGGAGGGTAGTTCTCGAGCAAGGGTGTGAGGTGGTAGCCCCTAGGTACACTAGGTGGGCTAGGTAACTGACCCAGTGGAGATCTGAGAGGGGGTGATGTGCTCCCAAGATTCCAGGTGAAGGGTTAGTGGTGGACCCTGAGGTGTCAGGGTTGGGTAGGTGGTTACCCAAGGAAGCAACAGGATGTCATTCTGGAGCTTGTGTTGTGAACCTGAAGTGGTGGCTGGAGTGATACCTAGCCGGTGACCAGTCAGGTAGGTCCTGGGGGGTTGGACCCCAGGACCGGGAGCATGGGGGTGTTCCCCTAGCTCGATGCAGGAGGTGGACATCTGCCTGGTAGTACCACCCTAAAGACAGGTGGTGTCCATCTTAAGTGAAGGGACCCTGTGCTTCAGAGGAGGGTGGTGCAGGCCAAGCCGGGATCTTGAGGGTCCCTGGCTGATGGAGGTAGTACCGCCCTAAAGACAGGTGGGGCCCATCTTAAGTGAAGGGACCCTGTGCTTCAGAGGAGGGTGGTGCAGGCCTAACCGGGATCTTGAGAGTCCCTGGCTGACTGTGGTAGTACCACCCTGAAGGCAGGTGGGGCCTATCTTAAGTGAAGGGACCCTGCACTTCAGAAGGGGGTGGTGCAGGCCATCCAGGGATCATGAGGGTCCCTGGACGGTCTCCCAAGGCGCTGCAGGGAGACCAGGGAGGGCTCTGAGAGGTGGGCCTGGGTGTAGCTAACTCGGGGCCCAAGGGCTCTCTAAGGGTACTCCGGGAGGAGAGCGCACCTCTCGGAGGGAAGGGTGCATAGGCCCTGTTCTCGCAGCGGAGAACAAGGAAAGGGTCTAGGTTCCCGGGGTAGTTTCCGTGTGGAGCTTCTAACGGAGGGAATGAGCTGTAGGATGTCTGACGAGGCACCCTCAGTGTTCCTCCGTGGCACTGCCAGTGTGATGCTGAGGCCGGTCTGAGGTCCTATCAGGGAGCCAGGCCAGTGGCCAAGGGTGCTTCTCTGTAAGGGAGAGCACGAGTGACTGTGCTTTCTTTAGGAAAGACAGTCATCCCGAAAAGGTGGTGGCAGCTGAATGACCCCAGTGGCAGGCTGAGGTTCCGGAGAGGTTGCATCTTTAGGGTGCAAGAACCAAGAGAGAGAGGGTACTGGTTGGAATAATCTCCGGAAGGGGGACCAGCTAGTGACCCAGGGGATGGGGTGTAGACCTATCCCCGGTGACCGCATCAGTGCTCAGGCACTGTACCCTTGTCCAGAGAGGTGGTAAGCATAGTGTTGCGTGACCAAGGGCAAGGGTAGGCCTAGTTAGACTTAGTTCATGTAGACCGTGAGTGACATAGAGGTATCTAACCTAGAGCCCAGAGGGTTCTTAGGGTAGTCTGGGATCCCTGTAATGGATGGATGTCTCATGGATGGATGGAGTAGGTGGTCTGAGCGGATAACTGGTGGGTAAGGGGGGTCTGGTCAGAACCCCTTATACCTAGTTATCGCTGACTACGGGAAGAGTACCCATGCATAGTGGCTATTTCTTCCCTGTAGGAATAAGCTGGGCGCAGCGTGTGTTAGAAGGTGGTTCTGACCATCTGAGCCGCCCGGATTTTTTGCTTTTTGAACACCTAATTGTTGAGCTTTTACTGTGGGAGAGCCTCATAAGTTGGGACTCACCCACAGTGAACTCATGATGAAAGAGACTGCATGTGGATTTTACCTGTGTCCCCCTGGTGAGAGTAGGCCACTGCGCTGCAGCCGGAGTAAGGGGCACCGGGCCGGTTACATGCAGACACATGTGTACATGCGTGTGCACATGTGTAGGGGCTGCGCGGGGGAGATTCCTGGCGTGCGCAGCCCAGGAGCAGGTACAGATAGAATGGTGTGGCAGGAATTATGCAGAGTTGGGTGGTGACATGGCATAGGCTTTAGACTATGGGAAGACACATGTAAGGGAAAGTCAGTGTGCTTTACTGTTTTCACTGAAGGAACACTCCATTATTCTCCTATGAAGATGGGGACCACATGGGGTAGTTTCACTTCCCTAGGGCCTACAAATTCCAGACACGCATCAAAGTACGCTGTAACTTATGTGAGAAGAAGTATTCTGCTGAGTCCAAAGCCGTATGTGTACTGCTTATGGGTCATCCAGAAATGTCATATTCCTCTGACTCAGCTCATAACCAGAGCCTGGCTGGGTGTGATGCTGCCAGGCTGGATTAATGACCTTCCTCCCCAAGCTGTAGCATTCCAAGGGCGAAGGTCTCCTCTCCAAGAGCGAGAGAAGGTGGGTTGAGCTGCAGGTTATCCATCAGCAGCTGTCACCTGGTGCCAGGCACCAACCTGCTCTGGAGAGAAGGCAGCAAGGGGGGAAGGGGACTTTTCAGAGACCATGTGGCATGAGACCCCTGGACGACGCCATTTTGAACTATCCCAGAGACCTGGGCAGGAGGGAGGGAGGGAGCAGGGGCAGAGAGGTGATGTGTCGCTGCCGGATAGGGCAGCAGAGCCTTCCTGCCAGCCCCCTCCAAATTCTTAAAAAAGGTCTTGCACAGGAAGAGGAGCTCTCTCTGGGGTGCGGTCTGCTGAGGAAGACTGGTGCTGGAGCCTGGCGCCATGGGCAGTTGGAAAGAAGAACCCCCTGACTGTCCCAGGACCCTGAATTGCACCAAAAGGGAAGTCCAGGACCAGTGCGCAGAAGCCTGGGCCTCTGCGCAAGGAGAAGAGAGGCCTAGGAGCAGAGCCAGTGAAGACAGCACCCTGCTGAGTTCACCCTCTTTGAGACCAGGAGGGCAAAGGAAAGTGCTCCCAGTGGCTGGGGCGCGCCACCAGGAGCAAGAAGAGGCCAAAATCGTGCAAATCGGCTGCCTGGGGGCCGAGATACGCCCCCCAGAAGGTAGGCGACTTTTGACCTCTGAGAGGACCGACGACGAAGCACGTGGGGCTCCGCCGCCGGTCCAAGATGTGCCCCCGGGGTGGGTCAGGTCCCGTGGGCTGCCCCCGAAGAAAGGGAAAGTTGGGGAGCGCCGTCGCGGTCCCCGTGAATGAGCCCCAGGGGGCCAGGGGCCTACCCTGGGCCCCGACGAACCGAAAGCCGGGGAGTGCCATTGCGCTCCCCGTGAAGGTGCCCAGGGGGTACAAGGAGCCTACCCTGGCCCCCGAAGGAAGAAGCAGAAGCCGGGGAGCGACATTGCGCTCCCAGTGAAGAGTTCTGGGGCCCGGGATCCCCAACTCCAGGCCCCCGGTGGCTGCAGTGTGGGGGGGGAGTGCCGACGCACTACCCCGCGGCGAGTCGGGCCGAGGCCCGGGAGCGCCGGCACGCCCGCCGTGAAGACCTCCTGGAGGGGGCCCGGGCCCCAGTGAAGCCCAGAGGAGAGGGAGAGCCGCCTCACTCCACCGTGGAAGGAGGAAGGCTGGGGGAGTGCCGTCGCACTCCCCTGAAGACCCGCCATCAAGGAGCTGTCTCCGGGTCTGCCCGCAGGAGCGAGCAGATCAGAAGTGAAATGCTGGCTCCCGCGCCCGCACACGAGGGTGCAGGCTGGGCGGGGAGCCAGCCGGAGCAGCCGGGGGTGGGCTCCCCGAGCTGCGATGAGCTCTCCCCAAAAGATCCTGAGATGCAGGGGGGCCCGCAGGGGACCGGGCCCCCGAAAAGAGAGAAGTGGCGGGAGCAGCCGGGGGTGGGCTCCCCGAGCCGCCCATGACGAACCTGCAGGCACGGGGTCCAGGTGGGACCGGACCCCCAACGATGGGCAAATGCAGCGCAGGGCCGCCATCACGGGCAGCGTGGCTCTCCCCGGAGCAGCGGGAGAGCCGCTCATCAAAAATGCACGAGATGGGGGAAGAGCACCCCATAATGCTTTGCAGAGCCTGGACAGGCCTGCAGGAAAACCTGGCCGTTTTTCGCGTGTGGTGGCCCCAGGAGGACGGGGTCACCGCTAAATGCCTACCAAGGTGGGTGGAGCTGCAGGAGCAACACAGACTCCCCCAGCACGAAGATGTGAAGTCCCTCCCTAAGTCTCAGGGGGACTTGAAAGAAATAACCCCTCAAGGGCTCAGCCAGGCGTCAACAGCATCCTGTGGCTGGAACTTTTGTTTTTCAGCTGGGGGTGTGCTTTGGGACTACACCAAGGTATCAAAGGCTGAGCTGGGGCAGTCTGGAGAAGGGCATCCCCTGGAGGTGGAGAGGTGCAATTGCACAAGAAGTGCATTTACCTAATGTTATCTCTTTTGAGGGACTGAAAGTCACATGTATAATGTGAAGTCATAAGCAAAGTGGGGTTATGTTGCTGGACATTCCTGCTAGTTTGTCTGACTGTATATGCTTAATCCTGTGATTATAACTGTGATGCCTTTTAGGGGCTTTTATTGCAATGCATTATAATGGTTATCAGCTATGATAAGTACTGTCATTTTAAGTGATGCTTAAACATGTATTCTTGCTGCTGTGTTAGGTGAAGAACAACCCAGACTGTTAGCCCCGAAGATGTAGAGGTGTATACTGTATGGTCAGTATGAGATGCTCAGTCAGGGTTATGTGTCACCATGGCAGGTGTGCCCATTTTAAATGCTTGTTGAGATAACGGGGGTGGGTCGCCACTGGGATGGTGCCAGTGGGCAAGGCCCTCGCTCCAGGTTATGGTCAACCTACTGCATTGGGGGCAAGTTGATGTGCATATATGGGAGTGGTGGTACTAGGCTCTCCCCCCCTGCGGGAGAGGTGGGAATGTTATGCAATGTCACAAAGTAATTCCAACAGCTTATGTATATTTGTAAATTGTTGCATAGTATTGAGTAGTGTGTGTGTTTAATAAATGTACTCTTCCTTTTATAAAGCAAAGTACAGACTGGACAATCAATTATTGAGTGTTATTTCTGTGTACTGGTAAATGGCGATTACTAGCCCACACCACCTCCCTTGAGTAAGACTTAGACTGCTCTGCAACGCTACCCTCTGAGAGTCAAGCGCTACAATGGGGTGTTTGGTTCCCAGTGAAGGACAAATGTAGTCATGTTATTTGTGCAGGCCTCACAGATACTGCCTCATTTTCCAACACAAATCTTTTAGTAAAGATGGTTTTTAAATTGTGTGTTTGAAAATACCACTTTTAGAAAGTGGCTATTTTCTTGTTCAACCATCCTGTGTGCCTCTGCATGTTTGTGGATTGACTGTCTGGTTTCAGTGTGACAGACACAGAGGATGTGCATTCCCTGTAGACAGCCTCTGGGGGGCTTGAGGTGTGCATGGTCCTTCCTGGATGACCCAGCCCTGAGCTGAATAGACCATGGCTGCATATAGAGTGGAGGGAGGAGATTTACCTTGCACCTGAATGGAGCCTGTCTCCCTTGCACAATGCTGTCTCCACCTCCTGTGGTCATGCTGCACCAGTGAAGGCAGACTGGTTTGAACTGGGTTCAGAGCCCCCTGCACCAAGAGAATAAAGACATTTTCAAGTATCAGACCCAAAACCCCAGACTTTAGACTACATCTGGAATCAAGAGGAACCTTTATCAAGGAGAAGAGCTGGAGAAACTGAGGAGATGTACTGCCCTTGCTGTGTGTCTGGGGTTGGACTGCAGTTGCTGTTTCTGCCAAGGAAAGGAAAGGGACTTTGCTGTGTGCTGTGTCCCCTGCTTGAGGAAGTTCTCCAAGGGCTTGAGTAGAGCTTGCCTCCTGTTTTGAAGTCTCAGGAACACAAAGACTTCACCCCCAACTCCCCTGAACTTTCTTGCTGGGAGTTCTGACCTGCCAAGAGGTGCCTGTGACTGTGTTGGGCCTCTGGAGGTTGTCCTGCTGTTGGGAGCTGGAAAAAACCTAAGAGAAGTAAGAAAACCTGTTTCCGACTCCATCAGCGACGCTGCTGTGATGCCGCGATTTGCACCGAGGCCCGGGGCACCGCTCCTGAAGTGAACAACGCACCGGCCGGCCTGCACCACTGCTCCGACGCCCTTCGATGCAAGACGACGCCTGCAGTTATTGGCCGTGCCTGATGCCAGCGCTCGCACCGACTCAGTCATCGCCAGCTCCTGCATCTTGTTATCGCGCCACCGATAACCGCCGAGGGTGACTCCACGAACTCGCCGACTTCGCATCGTCACCGGAACTGACGCCTCACCGCCGACGCAACCGTCTTCCCCTGGCCTGGACATGATACGTCGCCTCCTCGCGGACACGACGCCTCACCTCCCCCGTGGCAGCCAGGGAGCCGGCCTCGACATGGGCACAGACGCCTCACTTCCTCAACGCTGTGCATCGTCATAGACTTCGTTTCCAAGGTACTATTTGTTTGGGGCTCTGTGTGACTCCGTGCCCGACGCCGCGCTCCTCGCGGTCTGTGCCATACTTTCGATTTATTGCTGTCACGGCGTCGCAATATTTTCACGCGCTACAGCTTGCTTATATGTTAAAATTAAACTGTGGTATTTTAACGCTATTAATGTGGGATAGAATTTGAATTAAACGGGAATAGAGTAGACCTAGTGGGTATACAGTGAGATCATTTATTTTGTGATTTTAATATTTCTTCTTTGACTTTTTATTAGTTCGTAAATGGGCCTGGGTTGGTTGAACTGCAGCTCGAGAGACATTGGTTCTGCACATGCGCCCTGAAAGGCTGACCAGAGAGTGCGATGAAGTCAACTTGGAAGCCCTCCAAGGTCGAGGAGGCTGGTTCACAAGTTCACCCACAATGTACCTGCACTCGATACAATTGTATATAAAAATTGTTGCTGAATCAATGGGAAACGGGTGGGAAATAAAGCCAATGTATTAATTGTGATGGGCGGTATTTAAAGACAATGGGCTTAAAGAAATTGAACTAAATCGACATGGTGTGAGGATCAACCCCCTGTCCCCGTCCAATCAGAAGTAGTGGGCCCACAATTCTGCAACATTAAGGGGAGGTACATGGGCGTAGAAGGGTATAATAGATATAGAATTAGCTAATTAGTGAAAGAGATGCTAGCACAGAGTTCGAGGCTCGAGATCCATGACAAGCTGATCGATTGCAGACTGAACCGCTGTCCAGAGAGGTCCTGAGGTGGGGGCGGCGGAACCTTAGAAGACGACCTGAGAGAAGCAAGGAGAAGTGAAGTATCAGAGAGAGGGGAACGACGCAGGCGTCGTTGATAGAGAGGTCACCGGTCCTGTCCTGAACCTGGAGGAGGTCTTTGCTCTTCATCCTTCCTGGGTCTCACCTTTCAAACTCCTTGGCCAAGGGGTTTGGTTCTCGCACCTTTAGGTAAATATAAATGCAACTCTTAGTTGCGCTGCTGTCTCTATCTTCTCCTTTCTGAGGGACCGTCATTGATCGATAATTGATTATTATCCTTCATCCTTGATATACGATTAAGTATCATATGGTCCTGTATTTTGCTCTGCTAAATCTTTAGATAAACATTTTAAAACTTCCTGACTCAGTGATTATTTCAGGATTATGAATTGTAATGAATGTCACTCATTTTAAACTTCCTAATTAGCAAAGGGTCCATTGGTAAGTCATTACTCTTCAATCAGAAAGGTAATTTGGTAGCAGGGATTTGATAAAGAGTACAGCTGACCCACCAGCGGAAATTGCTAGCGTAGTATGAATGTATGGGCCCAGGTGAGTATTCAGTGTATGAATGGTTGTTGCTAGTAACCCGCTGGATCAGTTTTCTGGTTATCAGAGGATGGTTGTACTTTGTTAATTGGGTAATGAGAGTTTTATTTTTATAAACTAACATCCGTTTGTTCAAAGTTGTTTTATGTTGTCCAGAATTCCCGGGGAAAATTGAATAGCGGATGGTAAGTGGAAGCCATACTGCAGTGAGGTTATCTGTCAGGCAGAAATAGTACTGAAAAGTTAAGTAGGGCTATCAGTACTTGTTAGGGACTCTATGCGTGTGAGTAATAGCAAAAGGAATATGCTGGTAAAAATTTGATGTTATAGCACCTAGAAAGGGTAACATTGAAGAAGTAGCAGGTATTTCGGAAGCTTACGTGAAGGGTAAACGGAAGGGTTTTACTCGCAGTGTATGTTTAGTAAACGGAAAGGGTTTGCTAAGTGTAAATGAAATTATCTTCTCCAAATTAGAGAAACTGACACGATAGCGAATGTTTTATGTTGTTACTGAATTTTAATAAGAAGCGTAGAGAAAATAGAGTTTTTGCGTACGATTTTGTAAAGGGAGGGTCAGCTGCCGGAGAGGAAGCTGACGTCACAGGTGCCGAGCTGGTATTGGTTGAAACCGCGGGTGAGGAACGACTCTTGTAAAGGAGGGGTCAGTAGTCAGGAGTAGTACTGATGTCACAGGTGCCGCACTGGGATTGGTCAAAACAGCGAGGGACAGAGAAGCGCAGATTGTAAAGGAGGTGTTGGCAGACAAACATCACAAAAAGGCTGCGCTAGGATTGGTTCAGAGACAAAAGTTAGCTGGAATTTGATTGGTTGTTACCATAGAAGTAGAAATCCTAGTGGATAGTGGAGATTGTATGTTGAAACGCGATCCGACTTTAATAGGAACTCGTACGGATAGGAGATTCCTAGGTTTTGCAGAATATAATTTTATACACAGAGATTTACCTAAAATGTACGGAGAAAAGAGGAAGATGTCATTTTTACAAAAGATTAAGAATTATTTTAAAAAGGATAAACCAATCAAAACTAGAGAGGGAATTATCATTCCACCAGCTAAAACGCCCGCTTCATTCATGATGATGGAAAGAGGTTATCATACTTGCATATGGTTAGAGAATTGGATAGAATATACCAAAAATGATGGAATATTAGCATTCTCAAAGAATGGCACTTTCAATGGGAGAATTCTTCAAAATTTGAGATTGAGGTTGAATGACTTAGAACCCAGACCAAGATTAACTCAATACGAAGCATTAGAAGAGTGGGAACCGAGGCATTCGAACGTGATCGATCCCGGAGTAGTAGGGGTTATCTGGGATTATTTCCTAGATACCAAAATGAGTCAAGGGATGGTCAGATGAAACAGTGGAGAAGAGCGATGCTTACAGAGGGT
The DNA here is from genome assembly GCA_963921515.1 of Calotriton arnoldi. Taxonomy (NCBI): domain Eukaryota; kingdom Metazoa; phylum Chordata; class Amphibia; order Caudata; family Salamandridae; genus Calotriton; species Calotriton arnoldi. The sequence continues at coordinate 930,480 of CAWUFW010007844.1, forward strand.
TTGTATCCAATATTAATGGAAGAAGAATCGTCAGGGAGCAAATGCACAGAGAAGACAAAACATGTAACAGGATTTGGGGATTCGGAAGATGAATTTATGGAAGAAATATTAAAGAACCCCCCACCATATCAGAAAGGGACAAGTGGATGCACCCCAAGTGCACCACCGTTAAAGACACCATTGGTACCGCAAGTATTGCATAATCCCCCAGTAAATAGGGTACTTCAGGATAAGGAAAAGGAAGCTATAGACAGAAATAGAGCAGAATTGATACAGAAGATAACACAGCTGAATGCACATCCTGATTTCTTGACCATACCTGTAACAATTGGTCCAGTGGTTCCTTTATATGGTGACAAGGTAAATTATCCAAAACCATTAGCAATGCCCACACCTGTAGAAATCCCAAAACCTGAACCTGTAATAATTGAGGATCAATTCAGTGATTGTGAATCTATGATATCATTAATGGATTTACCTATTCGAGGATCTATAAATAGTACTCCTAGAAGAATAACCCCTGGTTGCTCCAAAGATGTAAATATAGTATCCTCATCGGGAACCAAAAGTGCCATAGTAGTAACGCCAGAAGACTTAGAAAGGTGGGCACAAGGATCAGACAAACAAAGTTCACCCCCAAAGATCATGGATATTTACAAATTAAAGGTTGAATTAGAAGAAATGATAGCAGGTAATGTAGGAGTAGATCGTCTAAATACTTACGATGAAGAAGAACTATTGTTTGCATGCAGGAGTATCACTAGAAATGTAAAAATATTTCATGAAAAATTATCAGATTTGGCTTTGCAGATGGGAATTGAAATAGGGAAGTCAAAAGTACTACAGAAACCCTATAGAGCAGATTTTTCGGACAAGGATTTAGAAAACATGAATGCCTCTGGTCGAAAATTACAAGTAAAGGAAATAATGACAGTGTTACAGAAATGGGGAGACCTAGATAAATGGAAGGTTAGATGGACAAAGAAAAAGGAAGAGGCACGGTACAGTAGGACTACTTCTGAATATTTAATGAAGGAAACAGGGAAAGCAGATCAAATGTACCCGATGCGAGAAGTTCCTGGAGGAGGTTATATTCATGTTCCATGGAATAGACAGGATATCTTGTCATTTACGAATGATTTTCCAAAGTTGAGAGAAAAACCAATTGAATGGTACAAGCAGGTTGAGAGGTTTGTGAAAGTGTCAAAAGTATTGTTGAAGGACTTGGATGGTTTGTTCGACATAGTGGTACCTGCCGATTTGTGGACAGATTGTAAAATTACAGTTGACTGGCCGAGTGAAGAGTATCCTAGAGATCCAAAGACAGGTGCCCCATCAAGTGATATGATGAAAAAGTATCAGCAGGTGATAACTTACCTGAAAGGGAAAATACCACCAAAAGAAACAGATTGGGTGAAAATAGACAGGACTACCCAAGAAGCTAGTGAATCAGTACATGCCTATTATGAACGTTTATTGCAGGTATTCAAGCAGTATAGTGGATTTGAGGACATTGGAGATAAAAACATGAGTCAGTTTGTTTACCGATTTGTTTATGGTTTAAAGCCAGAAATTTGTCAGATGATTAAGCAGCACATGCTGTGTTGGCAAGGAAGCCGATTGATGAAATTTTGAAATATGCCAAATATTGTGGAGACGACATTGAGGATAGGCACAAGAAACTGCAAGAGAAAGTGATGTGGGCTCAGGTGAAAATGGCTGAGCGACAGGGAATTAATTTGGATAATCCAGCTGATAATCAGGGAAAAGATTCTGGAACGAATGGTGACGCAGGAAATGGTGGTAAAGTGAGAGGACGAATGAGTAGAGACGAGGCTAAAAAGAAATTTCCTTGTCATGGATGTGGAAAATTGGGGCATTGGAAGGATGAATGTAAAAAGATTCGAAATAATAATGGCCCAAATCAAAATTTAAATCCACAGACGCAGAATGACTCACAGCAGGGTGTAAATTCTCAGAGTCAGTTGCCACCTGCACCTATACAGGGTAATGTAAGCAGAGCAAAGCACGGTACAGACGTCGGATATTAAGGAGGAAGTGGTAAGAATGATTATGTAACCTCACAATTTCTTTTACAGGATGATTTTTGTCCATATAGTCAATGACGGTGCCTAGGAGAGGGGGAGAAAGAGTGCGTACTTGGCGCATCCTTACCGGTAGATCAGTCAGGTCCATATGTCGAAGGAAACGTGAAAGGTAATGATATTACTTTCCTTTTGGACACTGGTGCTACCAGGTCTACTGTGAGAACAGCAGACATCCCAGACCTTCCTCTCTCTGGAGAAGCTATCCAAGTTGTGGGTGTAGCTAATCGTAAGATTAGAACACCGCTTACCGAACCGATGGAAGTAAAAATTGGAAATTTTTGAGAAATGCATCAGTTTGTAGTGTGCGATTCCAGTCCAGTAAATTTATTGGGCCGAGATTTATTGTGCAAAATGAACTGCACAATTTTCTGCACACCGGATGGTGTGGCAGTTCAAACCCCGGATGAAGACCATGTATATAAATTTATGATTGCAAAGCAAGGTACAGAAGTAGATGAGATGTTCTCTTTGATAACAAAAGACGAATTGCCAGAAGAATTAAAAACTGCAGTAAATTCCATGGTATGGGATTTTACGGGAAAGGAAGTCGGACTTATGGCCAAAATAGACCCAGTTAAAATCACTGTAAAGGAAGGTGCAATTTTCCCAAATACCAGGCAGTACAAAATGAGTGTAGAAGTAAAGGCAGGAATTATTGAGGAAATTAATAGAATGGTAAAACAAGGCATACTAAAAGAAGTAATGAGTAGCCCTTGTAATTCACCAATCATGGGTTTGAAGAAACCTAGTGGAAAGTATAGGATTGTTCAAGATCTACGAAAAATAAATAAAATTGTTGAACCTTGTTGTCCTATAGTGCCAAATCCTGCAGTAATCCTATACCAGATTCCTTGGCGTGCAGGATGGTTTACTGTGATTGATTTATGCCAAGCATTCTTTTCAATACCATTGCACCCAGATAGTCAGTATCTTTTTTCATTTAAATTTGAAAACAAAGTCTATGTATGGAATCGTGTTCCTCAGGGGTACACGGAAAGTCCTTCCATTTTTAATCAAATATTGAAAAAGTGCCTAGAGAAACTAGTGATGCCAGGAAGCTAAGTCTTAGTACAATATATAGACGATTTGTTAGTGGCATCTAACACTAGAGAGGACTGTGTTGTCGACTCCATTGCACTATTAAATCACTTGGCAGAAGAAGGGCATAAAGTTTCACCTGAAAAATTGCAGTTTTGTACAACAGCAGTTAAATATCTAGGACACCAAATTGAGAGGGGAAAAAGAAGGATAACCCCCGAAAGAGTAAAATTAATCAAAAGAATGCAAATGCCTGTAACTCAAAGAGAAGTGAGAATGTTCCTTGGAATAGTAGGTTATTGTCGACAATGGATACTAGGGTTTTCTCTGCTAGCAAAGCCTTTAATTCAAATGACGAAAAAGAAGGCAAAGGACCCAGTTGAGTGGGATGATGAGAGTGTAGGAGCTTTTGTAAAATTGAGAAGTGCTTTGTGTGCAGCACCTGCCCTAGGCATGCCTGATTATAAAAGAAGATTCGCATTATTCTGTCATGAGAGAGAAAATTGCGCACTTTCAGTCCTAACCCAGAGACATGGTTTGGACAGACGTCCTATAGCATACTTTTCTGCTACATTGGACCCAGTGGCAGCAGCGTTGCCAGGCTGCTTAAAAGCAGTAGCTGCTACCTGTCTGAGCATTGAGCAATGTGAATCAATCGTAATGGGACATCCTGTAAAGGTATTTGTTCCACACTCAGTTGTGATTCTGCTGACAAGAACCAGAACTCAGCATCTTACTCCTAGTCGACTGACTAAATATGAAAGAATAATTTTGGGTGCTGAAAATGTGACTATTGTAAGGTGTACAATTGTAAACCCTGCTACCTTACTACCAGACCCGTATCATGAAGAAGTTAAAGATGATGAAGAGGAACATGATTGTTTACAAGTCACAGAATTGTGCACAAAACCACGTCCTGACATACAAGAACTACCCCTCAGGGAGCCAGACAGGGAGCTGTTTGTTGATGGTTCGTGCCAAAGGCATAAAGATGGTAAACTAACTGCAGCATATGCAGTATGTGAATTAACTGGAATAGTTGAAGCATCCTATTTACCAGGAGTAAAATCTGCACAAATAGCTGAATTAATTTCTTTAATAAAAGCCTGCAAAATTGGGAAGAATCAGAAAGTAACTATATTTACAGATAGTCAATATGGTTACGGGGTTGTGCATGATTTTGGCCAACTATGGATGCAGAGGGATTTTATGACTTCATCAGGATCCCCTATTAAAAATGGACAGTTTGTAAAGGAATTGCTGGAAGCAATACAATCACCAAAAGAATTGGCTGTGGTGAAATGTGCCGCACACCAGTCAGGAGATGACTGGGTGGTAGTCGGTAACAGATATGCAGATTTGGTAGCTCAACACTGTGCCAAAAACAGGTTGTCAGTCAATAAAAGGGTTGAAAGAATGGGAATCAGCTGCCAACTTATGCTGTATGCACCTCCTGAAACATGGAATGATGTGAAAAGACTCCAAGATGATGCTGATGAGAGTGAAAGAAATGCATGGGTTAAAATGGGATGTTCTCAAAGGGCAGAAGACGATGTATGGATTTATGCTGATGGCAGACCAGTCATGCCCGACTGTCTAATTTCACAAATGGCCAGAATGTATCATGGAGACACTCATGTAGGGAGAGATGCAATGATTAGACTCTTCAGACAAAATTGGTACAATCCAAGGTTTAGAGCTGCAGCAGAGAGTCTTTGCCAGAGATGTTTAACTTGCCAAATGCATAATCCAGGAAGAAAAACAATAATTGGGTTTGGGAAAATTAGAAAGGCAGAGGGTCCATTTGTGAGATTACAGCTTGATTTTATCCAGTTACCACCATGTAGAGGACTGAAATACGTACTTGTTATAGTGTGTCTGTTTTCAAAGTGGGTGGAGGCTTACCCTACCAGGAGGAATGACAGTATTACAGTCGCAAAGTTGTTGTTACGAGAACTCATTCCTAGATTTGGTTTCCCAGTAACTTTGGAATCAGATAGAGGAGGACACTTCAACAATGATGTGATTAGAATAATCTGTGGAGCATTCCAAATTGAGCAAAAATTGCACTGTGCATATCGTCCAGAGGCTTCTGGAGTGGTTGAACAAATGAATGGCACAATAAAATCAAGACTGGCAAAAATGTGTGCATCAACATTGTTAGATTGGCCGGATGCATTGCCACTTGTTTTAATGGGACTCAGAAGCATTCCTGATAGAAATACCGGATTGAGTCCGCACGATATAATCATGGGAAGAGCAATGAGACAAGCACATGTTCCTACAAATAAACTGCTGAATATAACTGATGATATGGTTCTGGATTATTGCAAAGGAGTGGCTGACCTAGTGCGTTCTGTCTATCACCAGGTTGGGGAAGACGCAGTTTCCAGGCAGCCTGAACAAGAGCATGATCTGAATCCCGGAGACTGGGTGGTTGTGAAGCATCACACCAGAGAAACTTGTCTATCACCCAGGTGGGGCGAACCTTGTCAGGTCATACTAATTACGAACACAGCAGTGAAATGTGCAGGATTGCCTAATTGGATCCATGTAAGCCACACCAAAAGAGTACCAGACCCTGAAGAAGAAACTCCTCAGACAGCATCTGTAACTGAGGAAGCTGAAGGTTGCCCAGCTGAAGAATCTCAGGTACGAGATTCCAGGGAAGCTGAAGAAGAACAACCGAGCACAAGTCAGGACTGGATACCGGTGGTGGAAATACCTGAAGTCTACAACAGAACAAGAAGTCAAACAAATTTGGAAGAAATTGAAGAAGATCAGATAGGTGAAGAAGAAGCAGCTCAGGAAGAGGAAGAAGAAACAATAAGAGAATCTGAGCAGGATCAGATAGGGAGAGGAAATTGGGCTCAAATCAACAATGAAACAACAAATTATGAGAAGGGACAGACAGGTCTAGAAGAACCCGGTCAGGCTGCAGAAGTACAAAGTGCAATAAGCCCTGATCAGAACCAGTTAGGTCTAGGAAAATACATTCAAGAAGAAGATCACGAGCATCTTGAGCATGAAGACGTAAATCCTGAACAAGGTCAGTTACTGGAAACTCACAGTGGAGCAGCGGAAGAGAAACCAATAAGACCTGAAAAAGAACAAATAGAAGAAACTGAAATCGAAGAAAACAAAATTGTGCCACAACTTGAAAATAAAAGAATTTCTGAAGAAGAAATAAGAGTGAAGAGACAGTGCAAACAAAGAAGGTCAGAAAAGGTGATCGTTGGCCTAGTGTCATTAAAAGAGTAAAATACCACATAACAACCAGAAGTGAAGATCCAGAACAAGTAAATGAAGTGACAAGCCTAACGGGACAAACAAGTGGAATTGAAAAACGAAAAAGCAAAAGACAAACTTGTGAATAACAAATTTAAAGGTCCTGATTGGACTTATATCATCCTTGAAGACTACGAGAGCTCAGAGTCAAGTGAAAGTGGTGACGAAGGAACAAGTGCGGAACTGACTTATGAGAAAGAAATAAAACCACCTTGATAACGTAAAGAGACTTGAAATAAAGATAAGAAGAAAAATCTTCCTTGTCAAAAATGCCTGACGATAGAGTTTCTGGGAGACCAAAGCAGAAATGTTGTAAAAGACGCTGTGCTATATGCATATGTAGTCTGGTAGTGGTGCTTATAGTATGGTTAGTTGTGATCGTAGCAATTCCTTACCTTCTGATAATGGATAAAAAGATTAACAACGTAACGAAGAGAAGGACAGATAACTTGAAAAGTAATAGAGTAGAACTAAAGGCAGAAGATGAACCAGAGTTTCATCATGAAGTAACAGATAACGACACTAGTTTGAATGTTTTCACAAAATTATTGTTTCAATATGTAGATACCATGGAAGTTAGTAATTGTTATGTTTGTATGAAGTTACCAGAATCAGTAGCAGAAGGGTTAACATATCATCATTTGCCATTAACTTATGGCATATCATGTAGTGTATTGGCTAGTTTATTCTATAAAACAGGGAGACTTCAGTATTACTATTCAAACATAGATGTGATATTTTCTGAGGTTCCGATCCAAAAGAATATGAACCCAGTGCTTAGTAGTCAAGACGCACAGTTTATGGGAGAATTTTTCCTAACAATGAAATCGATAGATATAACACATGCACATAGAAGCAATCTAACATGTTCGTTACATGAAGAAGAAAAGATATTTTTGAATTTAGTAGAAAATAGGAGACAAGATTTCCAAAAGAAAGCATCGGAGCATAAGGCTCATCTGCCACCTTGGGCTGAGAAAGAGGGTAGTTACACACCTGGCAAGGCTCAAGCTGCTATGGCTCTGGATTTTGTAAAGACAGGGAAAATTTGTCTACATAGGTTAAAAACTGAGTATAACAATATTTTCATCGGTACCAGTGAATGTGAACATAATTTCTTAATTCTTGGAGGTTGGGGACTAAAAGGAGGAACGGATTCAGTTTTTCCTGGAGTCTATTATGTGTGTGGGAATAAGGCTTACTTTAGGCTTCCTGCACGGTGGTATGGAAGTTGTTATTTTGGAATAGTATTTCCAAAGATATACCACGTAAAAAGAAACACTGGGAGCAATGAAAATAATAGTGAATTAACACAAAGTAAAAGAGCTAGTTTTTCTGAAATTGTAGGTGATATATTTGGTGCATTGATACCTTCAGTGGGAATAATTCTGAACTCAAGGAAAATATGTAAATTATCTACAGTAGTTGATCGTTTATCAACAGACACTGCTGGAGGATTTCTAATGATTAATGCGGAGATGGTTGCGATTAGATCTATGGTTATGCAGAATCGACTTGCTCTTGATATAATATTAGCAAAAGAGGGCGGAGTCTGTAAATTATTGAAGACGAAACACTGTTGCACTTATATACCTGATAAAAGTGCAGAAATTGGAACATATATACAGAATATAACCAAACTTGAGAAGGAACTAAAACCACTGGAAGTTGATAGTGTATGGGAAAGATTGACAAATAGTATTACGTCAATTGGTACCTGGTTTGCTAATGTAGGGAAAGGACTTATAGGTCAAATATTAGTACCCTTAGCAGGGATAGCAATAATAGTAATGTCAATTATAATATGATGCAAATGTTGTAGAAAGAATGAGATGTATAGAGTGACAGGAAAAGGAAAGAAACGAAAGTTTGATGAAATTGAATTAGAAGATCTGAAAAGCGAATTATACAAGAAACTGAAAGGAGACGATAAAAATAGAAAGTGTAAAAATGAAGCTGAGAAAATTTTATGCTAAAGGTTGGCATCTGGTTGTGGGTAGTATTTGATAGCTCAGAAACGCCATCAGAGAGGGGATTGATGGAGCAAGGACTCACAATGAGACTTGGTCGAAGGCAATCTTCTCACAGTATTAATTTATTAAACTTGTAATGTCTGTAATAACAAATACACACACGAATACAAGTAGAAGGAAGCTTGCCTATGTGTTTAAACTAACAAATAACGCTTGTCTAATCTAAAATGGCCGCTAAAGCGCGGGAAACCTATTGTGCATGTGTCAATCATATCACGTGGTGTGACGTCTTTCTTTGCTTGGAGGAAAATTCTTGCTTCTGCGCAGTGTGTATTAAAATGGCTGCTTAATATTTTCACGCGCTACAGCTTGCTTATATGTTACAATTAAACTGTGATATTTTAACGCTATTAATGCGGGATAGAATTTGAATTAAACGGGAATAGAGTAGACCTAGTGGGTATACAGTGAGATCATTTATTTTGTGATTTTAATATTTCTTCTTTGACTTTTTATTAGTTCGTAAATGGGCCTGGGTTGGTTGAACTGCAGCTCGAGAGACATTGGTTCTGCACATGCGCCCTGAAAGGCTGACCAGAGAGTGCGATGAAGTCAACTTGGAAGCCCTCCAAGGTCGAGGAGGCTGGTTCACAAGTTCACCCACAATGTACCTGCACTCGATACAATTGTATATAAAAATTGTTGCTGAATCAATGGGAAACGGGTGGGAAATAAAGCCAATGTATTCATTGTGATGGGCGCTATTTAAAGACAATGGGCTTAAAGAAATTGAACTAAATCGACATGGTGTGAGGATCAACCCCCTGTCCCCGTCCAATCACAAGTAGTGGGCCTACAATTCTGCAACATTAAGGGGAGGTACATGGGCGTAGAAGGGTATACTAAATATAGAATTAGCTAATTAGTGAAAGAGATGCTAGCACAGAGTTCGAGGCTTGAGATCCATGACAAGCTGATCGATTGCAGACTGAACCGCTGTCCAGAGAGGTCCTGAGGTGGGGGCGGCGGAGTACCTTAGAAGACGACCTGAGAGAAGCAAGGAGAAGTGAAGTATCAGAGAGAGGGGAACGACGCAGGCGTCGTTGATAGAGAGGTCACCGATCCTGTCCTGAACCTGGAGGAGGTCTTTGCTCTTCATCCTTCCTGGGTCTCACCTTTCAAACTCCTTGGCCAAGGGGTTTGGTTCTCGCACCTTTAGGTAAATATAAATGCAACTCTTAGTTGCGCTGCTGTCTCTATCTTCTCCTTTCTGAGGGACCGTCATTGATCGATAATTGATTATTATGCTTCATCCTTGATATACGATTAAGTATCATATGGTTCTGTATTTTGCTCTGCTAAATCTTTAGATAAACATTTTAAAACTTCCTGACTCAGTGATTATTTCAGGATTATGAATTGTAATGAATATCACTCATTTTAAACTTCCCAATTAGCAAAGGGTCCATTGGTAAGTCATTACTCTTCAATCAGAAAGGTAATTTGGTAGCAGGGATTTGATAAAGAGTACAACTGACCCACCAGCGGAAATTGCTAGCGTAGTATGAATGTATGGGCCCAGGTGAGTATTCAGTGTATGAATGGTTGTTGCTAGTAACCCGCTGGATCAAAGGTACCTTTTCATTTTAGACAATGATTCAGGAGTATGGTCTTGTTTGACTGACATTCTTTAGGCTTTTTTCTGTAAGATGTTTGATGTTTGGTGATGATTAGCTGCAGTTGGGATATCGTAGTTGATTATCATATTGAAACTTTGTTTTTGTAAATTATCATATTGAAACTTTGTTTTTGTAAAATATGTATGCATAATTCGTTTTTTTGTTTATTATTCTTAGCTTTTGTGTTAGAACATTTCTGTAGGGATTATTTGTTGTCCTGCTGCTTTTAGTACAAGTTGTTAATTGCTTTGTTTATTAAAAGGGGAAACCCATGTAGTATTTCATAATAGTTTGTGGGGACTTGGAACCTTGCCGTGCGGTAGTTCCATGTTCTCTAGGGGAATGTTAGAAGCAGTTGTTGCCTGGTGTTGTCCCTGATGGCTCGCAGAACTATGCAGCTGAGAATAAATTGTCTTATTTGAAGAAACCTACCTTGTCTTTGTTTCTCAGTTACAACAGTTGGCACGTTTAGTTTAAAATAGCAGGTGTTGTATTTTGCTTTGTCATTGAAGCCTTGGGTAATTTGACCTCATTCTCTTCTGTTCATGGTGCTTACACTTAACATTAAAAAGCTTTGGATGGTGCTAACGTTGTTGTACTTCAGGGAACTCATTCCATTAAAGTGTAGTCAGGCAGAATTAGGTCGTGGATATATTACCCGCAACTGCCACCCACTCAGCGGCTGTCACCGAAGTGTGTGGGGCTGCTGTCCTATTCTCCAGCTTCCTGGGTTTGATTTAGCAAAGAATGAAAATGAAAACAAAAAAAGAGGGGAGGAGTGTTTTAGTCAAGTGTAAGGAGTGTTGGAAGATGAGTAAGGAAAAAGTGGTGCACGTCCACATCTGAAACAGGATGAAAAAGAGGTTCTGCGTTCTCAAAGCGCATCACAACTTCAGATTAGTACTAATTAGAACATTAGTAGATCTAGGCCTAAAAGACGTACGAAGATTATTGAATTCGGAGAGAGGGTTACTCACATGTTAGCCAGTGATTAAGCGGTTTCTTCCTCGCTCACTGTCTCAAGGAAAAGGTGAGGCAGGAATTCCCAAGCTGCCTCTACTACAGTGATAGACAATGCCCAGGTGATGGTTACTCTGAAGGGCATTGTGGAAAGGTGATGGAAGTTAGGTAGATAACTACTTGAAGACATAGATAGCAGGGCCAAAATCTCCAAATAAATATTTGATTATTTGGGAAATTAATGAAATCTCCGAAACCCCAGAGCATGCATTACAGTATGCACTAAAACATGTTGTTTGTGGCAAACTTATAACACAGGCAACAGGAGCCAAAAGAGAGCGAGTTCTCTTACAAAAGAGGCTAGCAAATAAAATAAAATTAGCTGCAGACATTCACAAACCCTTTGCAATGGACTATAGGCACCTGACAAATACTAGCGGTCAAATAGAAGTCCTTGATTCATAAGTCGGAAAGGGCACTGCTGTTTCTTAAAAAGAGGAAAGTTGACACAAAGCTCACAAGGTGTTGGCCAATGCACCTAAAGCCAAGAGGAATAAACACGGGAGGAGTGATGTTTGTTAGAGCCAGTTTCATAAGAACTGACAGAAGACAAACAAAATTTGTCACTTCAACAACTCTTTCTGATCTCCTGGTGAGGAAAAAGATGACATTGGACCAATAGGACCCTAATGACTACAGGCTAATTTCTAATGGAGCCTTCCTTGGCAAATTCTTTGATTGAGCAGCTTTTCTTAGATCCAGCAATCCTAGAAAATAACCACATACTCTCAGAGTACTAACAATATTCCACCTGGAAAGAGGCTCAGATACTTCTCTAATCGCCCTATGGGATGACTTTAAAAACACAGTTGAAAAATATTACATAGCAGCACTACTTCTTCTGGATCTCTCTACAGCAGTGGTTCCCAAACTTTTGACTCCCGAGGACCCTCATTGAGTCACTACTGGAAACCGTAGCCATTTGTACTATTTAAATTTCAAACATTTAAAGAGTAATTTGCAAAAAATACACAAACAACTGCACACCAAACAAATACTCAAATTACTAACAATTGTATTTTATGTTGAAAAATTTTGCAAAAATCAACAGATTTGAATGGGAATGTTGGTGCTGTATCTCGGTGACTGACTTTTCAATGTTTGGTTTTATTTCACAATACGAGGCTCCTGCCAGGGCTGGACTGGAAACCCAAAGCAGCCCTGGCAAATGTTGTTCGACCAGTCCCGTACTGTGCACACCAAGTGCAATGAGTGAGCCTGACCATTACAAAAAGGGCTTTGGGGGGCTATCCCCCCATGAATATTAGGGGAAAATGGTGCATTCTACAACACATTTGTCGTTATATATTTAATTGTATTAGCTTTTAAAACATAGTAAACGATGACCTTACTATGCACCAGGATACCACAATCTTTGTTGGGGCTCGTCAATGATTCCCTCACCATCACCCTCCAACAGTGCCTCTCATCTCTCCATAGCCCTTCAATCACATGTATTTCATTTGTTTTCTACCACCTCTTATACCAGTGTAGGGTGTCGGAGCACTTTACATCACACACATACAGAGACAATGAATCATACCTGTGTACATCAGTGTATAGAAAATGTTACATAACACAAAGGGGAACTACAAGGTGTAGGATTCACATGCCATCCATACTGGCAGGCATTTTTAAGAGTGCTTGGTCTGGAGAAGGGCAATCTCAAGATTTAGAACATAACACAGTGGTTAGCGTTGACTTTTATAATACAAATTTATTTCTACCTAAACAAACCATTTTTTAGCAACATCAGGATAATGAAAGACTGGGAAAAAACATAACTTACTAACATGTACCATGCAGTTTGCATGCAGCTCTTTGATGGCAGTTCATAGCTCACTGTGCTAGAGTTCGATTGTTAATTATGAACTGCACAGTAACAACAGAATCTCTGTGACAAAAGCAGTAACCCACTGAGCTATGCACATAAAATATTGTTTTTTGAAATGCATGGTACATGTTCTTTGCAGCAGGCATATTAACCCTCTGTGCTACCTTGGATGAGTCAACGCTGCAACTGGACAAAACTCCCATCTCCCTTTGGCAGGGACATCAATCACAGGAGTTATCGTGACACTATTATTGCTGCCCAAAAACTGCTGATTATACAAGGAACTTTGCAGTGCTTTTAAAACTGCTGCCTGTGAACACAGACCCCTGGGGGTCCGCTGACCACAATTTGGGGACCACTGCTCTACAGCTTTCAACACAGTTCATCATCCAACCTTAATTTTTAAACTTAAAGAATTCCGTATTGATGGTAAACTCATGCTTGGATATGATCTTATCGTCCTGACAGGGCTAACATGATATGTATGTCCCCTTCCACATGACACCTTATAAAATATAACCTGGGGTGCCCCAGGGATCTATCATTGCTCCTCTCCTCTTTGGCATATACATGAAATCACTATCAGAGCTAATTAAGAGTTTTGAGCATATTTACTACAATTATGTGGAGGACACATAAATAATACTCAAACTGGAAAATCTCAAAGAACAAGCAAAAAGTCAAAACTCAACAACTGCCTCAAAGCCATAGACCAATGGATGGCATGGAATTATCTTAAACTAAATGCATCAAATTGAAATACGCACTTGTGAATATTAGAAACATTATGGTCCATTAATACTATGGGTGAATAATTTAGGATTAAAACCAAAATATCAAAAGAAGTACTAAACTTGTTATTGTCATCGACGTGACACTCTTAACACATGCCAAAGTGGACAAACTAACCAAGCTGACCTTCTGCACTATGAAGACACTCCATCTCATTGCTCTCCATCTTGAATAAAAAAAAAAAACTCAAGCAACAAAAGAACTCATCCTCTCAAATGTTGATAATGTAAATGTCTGTATCATGGTGTTCCTCTCTAAACAATGAGATGACCCCAGAGAATTCAGAACTCAGTCTCAAGATTACTTTTATGCGTAAAGAGATACCCACACCTGCTCTTTCTTCAATGGTGTCCATTGGTGACCAGTCACAAGAAGATAGATCTTCATTCAAACTATTCTGTATGACATGTAATACATAATTAAGGTCCTGAATTCCTCTGGATGAAAATCGACAAATACTCCAACCCTAAGAATCTACAGTTCCAAACTGGCACCTTAATTAGTCATTCTACCTTGTAAAAAGAAAAGAGTTGGCAGTGTTACATTCTCTGCAAGGGCTACAGAATGATGGATTTCTCTCCCAGCAAACTTAAGAGCCAATGCCAACTGGCTGGAATTTAGAAGAATGGTTTAGAGCTGTATGTTCCTGAACTGACCATCGTGGATACTCTGAGATAACATCTTCCACAAAACAGGACACACAACAAGAAAAAAAGCTTGTTCTGTCCACAAACCGAAACTCTGGCCAGCTCATGAAGATCCTATGCAAGAACTCAATCAATCCTAACTGCGGACAGATCTATCTTTATCTCACCCCTTCCGTGTATAACTAATGTACAATGAAAGTGCTATAAAAACACCCAAATACTCTTTTTTCCTACAATCACCTGTACCAGACTGCACAAAATCCAATAAGCTCCTTCTCACCATATTCCATAATCAGTACACAATCAGACAGGACTTTTATTCATGAAAATCAAATGCCTACCATCTCTTGCATGCCCCGCTCCCTTTCTTTGACTCCTATTCTAAACTGCATGTCTGTCTTCAGTGCCTTCAAAAAAGCAGCATGCCCTTTGACTTACTTTTCTATATGTACTTTTATATATTGCTCATGTCTTAATCAACAGCCCATAACCCCTTGCTTGTCAAAACTCAGTCATCATTTGTCTGCAGGATATAAATGCTCTAAGCTTCCTCTAACCTATATATTCACCCCCACATTAATTTGCACGAAGTAACATAGCCGGGTCTGGTGGCTCAGTGGACTAATGTGTCCACTTTAGGGGCCTGTATTTGACCTCATGGTCACAGGGTCAAATCCCGGCGCGTTCACCTTTCATCCATCTGAGGTAGATAAAATGAGTACCATTGACAATAAACATCTGTTATTCAGCGCCAAGATGCCTACGGGTGAACGTGCGCTTTACCAATACACATGTTATGTTATTTATGTACCCCCACCCCCACTAGCAAAGACATTTAACTCCCCCAACCCCACAACAAACAACTGGTGTAATCAGTGGTTGAAATGGAATTAAAGAAGAGTAGTACTCGTTGCCTCAGAGTTCCGGTGTGCTACAGAGAAGTGCTGGTACTCGCCCATTAAAAGTATTGTAGGTAAGGGTCTCTTCTGAGACACGGGATTAAACTGAAACAATTAACGAAACCACAAAATTAACCACTAGCCTTGGGCTTCGAAGTAATGTGTTGCTTGTCACATCACACTTGAAGGCTTTATCAGGGGCAGGAAGTGCTACATTATGTAATTACAACACAATACTACACAGGATCTCAATTCAGGTAGGACCTCAAGACCTAGATCTTCGGCTGACCGGCAGGTCCACCCCCTCCCCCCTCTCAGCGCCTTGAGACCCTAACGGGTGAGTAGTCGTGCTTTAGAAGAAACCCGATTGGTTTGATTGAGTATCTCTAAGAACAACTAGAACACATACCCCACAGCTGAACTCTCCACATATGCAAAGATCACGGCTCCATTGCACTGGCAGAAACGCAACTCATATACTCCACAAAACCATCATCTACTTGCTCCTCAGGACAACAATTACATCTACCCAAAGTTATGCTTTCCAACGGCCTGATTATGAGTAGGTCCTATCAGCTGAGATAGTTATTGCACCCGATAAAAATTAGACACTGAGGTGTTTGGCGTTTTTGAGATTTGATCATTATCACCTATTTGGCTGTCATGGGGAAAACGTGGATTGTGGTACTTTCCACACCAAAATCTGCATGCCCCAGTAAATACCTGGGGCTGCATCATGAAGGGCTGCTCTGGCTTAGTGCAGTGCTCAGTGCAGTGCTCAGTGCAGGTCCTGTTTCTTTGCATTTGAGATGTCTAAAGTTCATACATGTAACTCGGAGATTCTTTAAATGAATGCATGAACTTCAGACTGCACAAGTTGGAAACAGAGAGAGGCAATCCCTGCTGTCTGCATTTCATGCATTAATTTGGAGAACTTGCAAGTTATATATATATATATTAACTTTAGACACCTCAAACTAAAAAAAAAACAAGCACTCGACTCTGCTGAGCCAGGGCATCTTGTCCCCTGTTAAGATCCCTGTGCAAATAAGTGGCAATTTAAAGGGCCCCTGTAATCGGGCCCTTAATGTGCAAAGATCACAGATGCATTTAATATGCAGAATCGAGGTCTACAAATCCTACAAATCTACAATCCACATTTTCAACAGAACCACAGCCGCATACCCAGACGCGGTCCGTGCAGGTAACAGAGGTGGGGCGTGGGGCCGGGTGGGGGTATCCGACGGACGATGACGAGGGTAAATTAATTATTTATTTAATTTTCCCTCTGCATCGTCCCTCGAAATCCCCTCCCACCCAGCCCCACCCAGCCCCACCGCTGTTACTTGCACGGACCGCGGCAGCGCACACCCAATAGAATTACAATCTTCATACCCAACGGAGCCAGAATCCAGAGACTACCAGAACTATAGATCACATACCCTACAGAACCGCCTTATACATACCCCACAGAACACCAGTCCACCCACTGAACTACACTTCACTTATTCTGCTGAACCATAATCTACACATCTGACAGACCACATACCACATGCCTGCTGAAGCACAGCCCGCATACCCCACAGAACCACAATCTCAAGGCCCATGGAGCCACATTAAAAAACACAGACACAACTACAGTCCACATACCCCAGAAAACCCCATAGAAGATCATTCCACCTTCTGAATCACACTTTACATACCCAGCAGAACCATAATCTACATACTGGGCTGAATGGCAGGCCACATACCCCACTGAACCACAGTCTTCGTAGCCCATAGAACCACAATCCACATACCCACAATCTTCACAACCCAAAGATGAAAGGTTCACAAACCCTACAAACGCAAAGGTTGCTGGTGCCCGTGTATACACTTGGGCTGCTTTTCTTCTCATAGGTCACCTTTTTCTTGCCCCCCCTCACCTTCCCCATACCATAGCACTTTTTTTTAACACATAGAGAGTTAAAGAGGACAAATGGGGGGAGGGGAGAGGGGGAAATTTGGTTTCGCCCAGGGCACTCTCTGAGCAAAGCCAGCTCTGATCCTACAACACTTATTGCAGTTTCTCAAGGTCTGAAATTGCTTTTAGATTGTCTGAGAGCTGCTGTGAGCCCAAAGGAATTACTTATGAGCACTGTCAAAAAAGCTATAACGAGGGACTTTTATATATTTCTTTCAAGCAGATTACATCGCTGGAGCACTGAGAGGCGCCGTGGTGTCTGCCGCTGGCCCATACCTTCACAACGTACACTCCGAGGAGAGGGCAGACAAAACGCGTACCCCTCAATGAGCGGGAGTGGAAACGGAACAGACAATTGACCTGAGTGACAGTATTACCTGATGTCACGCGGGAAGCTGCGTTACTTCTGCCGCAATCTTTCCGTCAATAACCGAATGGATTCTGGGGGTTGTAGAGTTAATACAATAGAGAGGCAGTTACTGTTAATTACTTGTGGCAATGGTTTGCAGTGGTTAATTTGTAAAAAAAAAAAGAAGTGCCGGAGCTTTCGTCAGGAGGCAGCTTCCACCAGCCCATTTCTCCTGTTAGCGCCACCTAAAACAGAACCAACTACCATGAAAGTGGGAAGAGGATGTGGCATAATGGCCAGAGCTGCTGATTTTGGAGATGGGGAACCAGGTTCGAGTCTCGGCGTCGGCTCAACATCCTGTGATTCTGGGCAAATCACTTAATCTCCCTGTGTGTCCTTAACTGATGCTCATGAAAAGCACTGGTGTCGATGATTAAGCTCCGGTAAACCACTGCCTCAAATTAAGCACTGATGGTCTGAAAAACTGTTTCCTCAGAAATGGAGTGTCACACACACAGTGTTTAATTTGTGAAAGAAAGAGTGCCTGAAGCTCTGCTCCAAAGCTGGTGGCTGGAGCAATTAAATATCGGAGCGCCGAATACCATGGCTGGCACTCTTTAATCCACTTTCAGACACCCCCTGCCTCTTTTTCTCACTCTTGCAAGTTCCTGCTTCCTTCCTTTTCAATGGTTTTGCCATCTTTCTCTTCCTCTGTCTTTCCAATGTGTGTGCTTTTACCTCTCTTGCACTCATCAAATATCTGATGTGGAAAAATAAGTGCCAGTCCCCAAAAATAAGTGCTGGTGGCCCCCCAATGCCAACCACTATCTCAAATTAAGCACTGGTATTAGGTGTGATCACTAAGCACTCATGTGAACCTGTAAAAACGTAAACAAATACAAAGAAATAAAATGTCAAGCAATGTTCCTCTAGTCACCAGACGTGAATTATGCACAAGAAGTTTGTCTACCGCAGGAGGTGAAACATTACATGTACTCCTGTGGTTTTTATGAAAGCAAGTCAATACATTAGATTTGATTTGCTGTTACAGGTTGCTAAATATCAGTGTGTCAAAGGGCCTGCAAGAGAACAGGCCCAAAACCCGACTTGTCGAACGGAGGGAAGCTCTAAGAAATAAACTGGATGAATAGGGCTTTAAGTGGATTGGCTCCTGCCAGGTCTTAGACCCGGCAGTAATTAAAAACTGACTTTGAAACAATGGCCTATTGGGTCCTAACTTCATGTCCTTAATTTTATAGGCAAAAACACAGATTGATTTCTCAGGAATGACTGTAAAAACCCTTAAAATAATCCACGTCGGGGGGCGTGGCCTAGCGATCCATCATGGTGGACGCGTGTTAGGCGAGCTCCGCTCAGCCCTTTACAATATCCTGAATTTATCCTGCCTCATGGGCCGCTTCGCCCCCGAAACGACTTCCGCTACCGTGGTAGAATCGGGTGGCGGTGATCACGGCGAACAGGAGCGCCGAAAGGAGATCCGCAAGCGGCAGCAGTGGCCCACGGGCTGAGTGGCCTGGTGAGCGGCATCGTGGCGGAGCTTCCAGGGCGGCTGCAAGAGGCGAGAACGGTGGACCCAGCACCGCTGAGAGAGCCGCGAGTGTGAGGCCTGGCTGGGGGCCGTAATAGCTCCTTGGGGCATGCCCGGAGAATCGGCAACGGCGGAGATGGCGTATGTGAGGCCGGGAGGATTTCGGCGACGGCCCGGTGAGTGTCCTCCTTTCCCCTCCCCCCATCCATTGCCTCATCCCGGCGGTCAGATCGGGCCGCGCGGGGGGTAGACAGTGACATGCAGAGGGATCGGACCGGGCACCGGGTCGCTGGGGGCCGTGCTGACCACTGTGTGGCCTAGAGAGTGAGAGGAGCCCCAAGCAAGAGAGATCTGACGTGCACCCATGACCATACCTCCCGGCCTGCACTGGATATAGGCCCTCGGGGCCGACGCTGTAATGATCGCGGTTAAGGCCCACAGGAAGTGGTGATTTATCCTGCGGAGGCGGCCCATAGACGGCACACACTGGGCTGGAGTCGGGCGCAGGCCCCGTGACGCACCATCCTTAAAGATCGGGAGCGGTGACCAGGCAGGGAGCGGGACACCCATTGGTGGGGGAGGAGGTGCGACTGCCTGCAGAAGCGGGCGGGTTAGATCTCGGTGCGGCTTGTGGGCGGGAGGCCTCAGCCCGGGGCCCGCTACCCTAGGATCCAATGTGCAGAGACGGACACAAGAGAAAAAGAAGGGAAGATCCCCAAACTGCGGGATATACTAGCGCGGTTGTGCTGCGGGCCCGACTCGGACGGCCTAGTGGTGTCATATTGAAGACCTAGCATTAAGTGTGCATCATGACGAAGGACAAGACGTTGGGAGGGTCCTCCAAGCAGAGTACACTGGACCGCTACACCGGAGCAGGAGCCCCGCCATCAGAACAAGGGAGCGCAGCGGGAGGCATGCCAGATAACGCCGCACTAATGGCGGCTATAACGCAGTCTAGAGACGCCTTAGATGCAAAAATTGGGGCGGTGGGCTCGGACGTCATACTCATTAGAAAGATCTGCGGAATGCGGTGGAGCGTATCACAGAGACTGAGACCAGGATATCAGAGGTGGAAGACTCGGTCACTACTTTAAAGAAAAAGGTGGCGTCATTGGAAACCATAACCAGAGGTCTGGCATCTCGTGTGGAAGATGCGGAAGGCAGGGCCAGAAGAAATAAACTACGCTTTGTGGGGTTCCCTGAAGGGTGTGAAGGGGGGATATGGAACAGTTCCTGACCCAGTGGCTCACAGACTGGCTCCCCCCGGAATCGTTGTCCCGCTGTTACATTATCGAGAGGGCTCATAGGGTCTTGATCCAGAAGCCGCCCCAGGGCGCCAGGCTGCGGCCTGTCATCGCAAAGATCTTAAACTACCAAGACAGGGACACAATCTTAAAGCAAGCCAGAGCTAAGGAACCCCTGACCTATGCCTCCAATCGTATCCTTATATGTCCAGACTACACGCGAATAGTCCAGCAGAAGCGACAATCATTCATGGCAGCCAAAGCCCGACTCCGAGACCTAAAACTTCCATACGCTTTGCTATACCCAGCCAGGCTGAGGGTAGTGTACCAATCACGCATGCTATTTTTCGAGACGCCAGAAGACGTTTTCAGCTGGACGGACGAGGCAGTGAAGACTCGGCCCCCTACGCCGCCCAGGATGGAATCGGACTCGTCATCTAGCGACGCCATTCAAAGACCACCAAAGCCCAAACCTAAAGGAAACAGAAGGTCGAGATCCAGACGGCGATCCAAGTTCTGTAGTGACTCTAACAGGTCCACACCGATGCCTCAACAAGGGACCTCGGCTTCCTAGCCGCTACAAAAGAAGGGGGTAGTTGGAGACACATGCCCAGGCCGATGAGGCGAGGGGGGGGCTAGTACCTTTGTTAGACTCTCTATAGTCAAAGGGAACGCCCGTTAATTATGGGCTGGTTATTGGGAAACCATTGGCGGGGCGGGCGTGGGGCTCCCGTTGGGGTCCGCAAGCCACCCTCGCCGCGACAGGTACTTCAGCAGTTTTCAGGTATTGGGGGGGAGGGGGGAAGTTGGGGAACACATTTTGTTTATTTTCGCTGCGTCACTGCCTTGCACGGTCACTGCTCACACTTTGTATAATAAACGTCCCACATGGCATAGTTCCCGGATCTACCGATGGTGGTCCCCATAGATAAGGTGCGGGCCCCTGTGTGCGACCTTCGAATAGTGAGTTGGAGCATCAGAGGGTCATTAGACAAAGTAAAAAGAGGAGTTATACTTCAGCAAGCCAAGCGTTATCATGCGGACATCCTGATGCTCCAGGAGACTCATCTAATGGGATCCAAAGCGCTGTGTCTTCTTAGATATGGCTATACTCAAGTGTCCACTCTGGTTTCACCAGGGGGTCTCGGGGGTCGCGATCCTGATTCATCGTAGGATCCCATACACACACGTTAAGACATGGACAGACTCTCAGGGAAGATACATCTTCATTACGGGCTCCCTATACGAGGAACGGGTGGTGCTGGGTTGCGGGTATGCCCCCCGCCACTGTCGTGGACCCTAGTTGAGCGCCTCACGACCCTGTGGTCTGACATTCCGGATGGGTTAACGTTAGTGGGGGGGACTAGAACGACGTAATGGACCTGGCCAGAGATAGATGGAGAGCTGGGGGCTACTCTAATGCTCACCAAGTCACCAAACTGAACTCCCTGGTGGCGGGGTTGGGCTGGACGGATCCATGGAGGCGGTTGCATGGGGAGGAACAGGGGTACACTTATCTCTCGGCCTGGATTATATATTCGTGCCTGCGGGTGCCGCCAGTAGAGTAAGGTCTGCTGAGATCCTCCCAAGGGGTCAGTCGGATCATTCCCTGGTGGTCCTTATGCTACAGATAGGCCCGAGAGGCAGGCCTTTCGTTGGCTTCTCTCCCCCTGGCACTTGCAAGATGAGAAATATCAGACGAATATGGAGCAGGCAATCGAGCATTACTTAGACTTTAATGTGGGATTGGTAAAAGAGGCGGAAATCCTGTGGGAGGCCATGAAGCCAAACCTACGGGGTGTCGACATTTCCTATTGCACGGCGGCACGTAAACTCCGTCGGGAATCAATCTTGAGGTCAGAGGCCCAAATGATAGAACTCGAGCAGCGTAGTAGGGGGGGTGGAGGGGGTCTGGTGTGCCGTCAACTGTTGTTGGCACAGCAAACTCATGCTAGTATCTTGCTGGATAAGGCCCGATTGGTATGGCTGGCATCCCGTAGCAGAATTTATCAATGGGGCGACAAGTCCAGCAAACTTCTACATAGACTGTGTCAAGGGGCCCTGCACCCCCAGGTTGTCCCCAGTATACTGGGCCCGGATGGGAGAGCTCTTAGTGACCCCTCCTTAATAGCTGAGAGCTTCGCAAGCTATTTCGCAGAACTCTACACCCCAAAGGAACTCCTGCAGGAAGGCACGATACAACGTTTCATAGATGACCTACCACCCCGGGCCCTTTCAGATGAGGCAAGGGCGGACCTTGACGTCCCACTCACCACGGAAGAGCTTTGCACGGCATTGGGGGATTTGAACTCTGGTAAGGCGCCGGGTCCTAATGGAGTCCCGTGCAAATGTTTTAAGAAATATTTCTCCAAATTGGGACCCCATTTTCTCAGGGTAGTGGAAGAGGCGACGGAGCGGGGTCGCCTTCCGCAGGAGTGGAGACACACTGAGGTGGTTGTTTTTCATAAACCCAGCCGACCTACGGAACAACACGCATCATATCGCCCCATTTCGCTTTTGAACGTTGAGGCCAAAATTTTGGCCAAAGCGTTGGCCAATCGCCTCCAATCACATAACAAATCTGATCCATCCCGATCAAGCGGGCTTTATGCCTCAGAGAGCTACGCGCCATAATATCCGACGTGCCCACATCGCCATAGCCTCCATCCAGGGAGTAGGGGACCAGGCCGCCCTGTTATTGGCAGATGTGGATAGGGCGTTTGATTCCCTCAGCTGGGTGTACCTGTTCGCATTACTAGACTGCCTCAATATTGGACCCCGATATTTGTCATACTTAAAATTGCTGTATACAGACCTTATGGCATCAGTCCGAATTGCAGGGTCCACCTCCTGCACATTTCCAATCGGAAGGGGCACCCGTCAGGGGTGCCCCTTGTTGCCGTATTTATTTGCTTTAGCAATGGAGCCTTTGGCGGCATGCGTACGGATGGATGCACAGGTAAAGGGCTTCGAGTGGGCTCACGGACTCTCAGACCGCATCGCACTATATGTGGATGAAGTATTATTATTTTTAACGGACATCACCAGGACGGGGCCGAGACTGCTCCGCATCATGCAAATCTTTGGGGAGTCCTTGGGCTTATTTATGAATCCCTGTAAGTCTACCTTATGGGTATTGGGGGGGATGATCTATATTGGGGTCCTGGGCATCGGCGGTACAGGTAACAACGGAGGGGTAAAGTACCTGGGAGTCTTCCTGTCGGATATACCACGCATGGCATGGGACAGGAATATTGCGCCGATATGGGCGCGGGTGCGAGAGGAGATGAAAACTTGGTCACACATACCTCTCTCCATTTATGGCAGGTCGGCTATCTTTAAAATGGTATCGTTGCCGCGCTTGCTCTACCAGTTGCAGAACCATCCATTACCGATTCTCCATACTTGGTTTTGCCAGGTTAATGCGGCGTTGGGCCAGTTTCTGTGGGTAGGGGTGGGCTTCCAGGGTTGCTCTGCGGACTTGCTTCCAGTCCACGTATTGCGGGGGGTTGGCTACATCGGACATCCAATCGTACTATATGGCATCCCATCTGCTAGTACTGAATGAATGGTGGTATGGGGATAGGGGGGACCCCGCATATGCAGTGGAGCAATGGCACATGGGAGAGACTACCCTTCATACCATTTTGTACTCAGCATCCTTGCGCAACTCTCTGCCGCCGGCCACGTGGGTGGTATTCCAGCTCTGGAAACAGCCACTCCGCAAGATGGGGTAGTGGGGCAAACTAACGGGGGAAACCCCACTGTGGCATAATGGTCGACTACCACAACAGGCCGCGCTCTCTGGGTTTCGCGGGTGGGATAACGTAGGGATCTCTACACTAAGAGATGTGATGCGAGGCGCTGCCCTGAAATCCTTCCAGGATCTACAAAGAGATTACCAGATGCCTAAAACTCAATTTTATAAGTACCTCCAATTTCGGCATGCTGTCTCTCCTAGCATTTCAGGGATAGAGGCTCTCCCCATATTTAATCCTATCGAAGCCAAGGTGTTTATGTGTGATCTACACGACCATAAAATCGCAAAAATCTACCAATCACTGGTGACAAATAGTTCTACCACGCAGGACAAGCTTAGAGAAGTATGGGTGCGCGATCTCGGCCAAATCGATGGGGATGATTGGGCGGAGGCGCTTGCCTCCCCTCGGGAGGCGGTGATAGCAACTCGGCTATGCCTTATCCAATTCCAATACCTACACTGGGCCTTTTACACCCGGTTATGGCTGTGGAGGGCGGGCCTGGTGTCATCCCCGATGTGCTTGCGGTGTGGCCGGGAGGAGGGGTCCCTCATGCATACGATTTGGCACTGTACAGCGCTGATGATGTTTTGGCGGGGGGTCCTGACTTGCCTTACAGAGGTGTTGGGCTGGGAGCTCCCCACCTCACCAAGATTCGCAATTCTAAACATCATGGAGGGTATCGGGGGCAATATCTATAAACGGCATTTGTTGCTGCTGGGGCTTACTCTGGCTGAAAGAGATATTGCAAGGTTGTGGAAAGCATCAGCCCCACCTTCTGTATCGGCATGGAAGAACGGACTAGACTTCTGTATGGGCTTGGATGTACCAATATTTAAAGCCAGGGGATGCCCGCAAAAGCACCCCAAAATTTGGAAGCGATGGGCGGATTACCGGGGTCTGTACTTGTAGCCTGTGACCCCTGCGGATGCGTCTACGCCCTCACTGCCATGGGGGCCATCGGGTGAGGGAGCAATCATGTAGTTATGGGACTCATTTGTTGGGGTGGGTGATGTGGTGGCAAAAGAGACACAGCAGTGGAACAGTGCAAAGGGAAAGGGTTCAATATGTTCATGTTGTTTTGTTCTGTATATTTTCCATTTTGATAACATGTAACCTAAATGTCAATGACAATGCTTTGCAGTGTATGATATGGCGGATGCCTTTTGTATTAAGGGGCTTTGCCCTATGTTGGACTATTGACACAATAAAATTTGTTTATAAAAAAAAAAAATCCACGTCAGCGAAGTAGTGGCAGTTTACATTTCACATTTTATTTCCTCTTGCATTCCCTCAGAGTATTTGTTTTTGCTAGATGTTGTGTTTCTGTACTTCCTTTTCATGCAAAATAGGACTCTTGTATAGTGCATAGTGTGAATCAAGTCCCCACTAGGTGTCTGGTTGATGTCATGTTGCAGGTGTTCATGACAGGGCAGGAGTCAGAGCTCTAGAGCTGAGACTGAAGGCTGCGAGCTGCTCACAGTGCCTTTCAGGAGACCATAAAGGTGTTCGACTACATGCACATCCAATCCTTGGCCTCACTCCTCAGTGCACACAGCGAAGACCACGTGTGCCAATTGTAATTGTGATTCAATGAAAAAGAATGCAAAAGGGATACACGCCTGAGGAAAAAACAATGCAGTGCTTACAACTGAGATGGTGTGAGATACGTGCAAAGAAAGGGTTTCGGGTGCTGTGGGAGGAAAGAATAAAGGTTTCCAACAGAGTGAGAGGCTGCAAAGGAAAGTGGTGTGAACGGGAGAATGGAGTGACCGAGACACTCTGAAGACCTCTACCCCTTCCACAGTCCTTCGTAATATTTATTTCACATTTTCATCATTTCTGAAATTCAATATTTTCAATTCTAGTTATTCCCAGCAAAATCATTGTTGTTACTCATTTATTTGATACTGCTAATAAGCATTGCCAAAGTCACAGGATCTGGCTTATTTTAGGCACATGTTTGTTGTTGTGTTATATGTAAAGATGCAATAACAGAAAACTCACGAAGAGGCACCTAGATATTAAGCTTGTGGCACAGGATTTCAGTTGACATGTTTGAAGCTATGTCCTTAATTACATATGGCTTGCCACCCGACCTCACACAGAACCGCACGGCGGTCTGTTTAGGAGCAATTTTTGCCCAATAGGTATATTTCGTGCCGATAGCTAATTGATGTGCTATCTTTCACCGTACAAGATCCCTTTACCTTCAAAGAGAGCCCATTACCGTTTAAGGGACTTATAAGGAGATTGCCGCCCCAACCAATCTTAATCCAGATATTGCTCAACTGAGAACAACTATTGTGGATACATATAGTGGGCCTACCTTCCGAAACTGGGCCTCCACTACCTCAGCCAACCCCAGGCATTTCAGTCCTGATGAGACCCTATTTATTCTTCCAAGGGTCGAAAACGTTGTCAACAAATGAACAAAGACAGATTGTTTCTTTGAACTGTGATACAATGATTAATTCCTTGTGTCTCTAATTTTATTGAATAGAAAACTGATATCTTTTGTTGTAAAGCAACCAATATACCGTGTATGTTCACATTGCACCTTACCTTCTCACCTTCAAATTGTGGGTATGGTTTGTCTTTTCACCTGGGGTATACCCACTCTTCCTGTTTTCCTTAAGAAACACTCCCATCTGTTTGTCTAAACAAATAATCCTTGTTTAATAAGCTCGGTTCGGCTGAACCGTGGTTGTTTATAAATACTGGCTGCTCTGGAATCTTCTTTTCTCTATTCGATAGTATTAGTGATGTGATTACACAGGTTGTTTAAAAGATTCATTCCGCACAGAAAAGCCTGTGAACAAAAAAAACCTTTTCCAAAAGTGAGTTCCATGTGAACACTTGTTAAGGTTGCCTTGATTCCCCTGTCCACATGGACCTACGGGGTGGGGTGCTCTTGTTCTTGTGTTACCTTAATTACATATGGCACAGCTTTTGGAGAGGATTCCTAGTAAAGCTTCTTTGGGCATTGCCCTTTAAGAGACACCCCACTATCTTTTCATCTTGCTTAAAGCACTGTGGAGGAAAACTCTGAAAGAAATGCATAGGTTAAACTCTAGGTTTAAACGTTCTTAACTGTATGCTAGGCCTTAGAGTAGATATGGTTCAGAGAAGGGGAACAAGAACGCCAAAGGAACGTCTCCCTAAGTATTTGCATTGCAAGCTTGGGATGCAAAAAAAGCAGCATTTGCTGAAAGTCTGATTGCCGGGTCCAGTGGACTCATTTTTGTTACCAAGGTAGATGCGCTCCAGTCAGACTCCACTGCAATAGCATAAGTGGGTAATCCCAAATAAACTGAAAAGTTACTCACATGGCATTTCTGAAAGAAGATGGAATATGTCAGCTGTTTGAAAATGTTATGCAAAAAGAGGAAAATATATTTATGGTTACCCAGCTCGAAGGATGAAAGGCATAGTGAACCCATCTAGAACTGAATCTATGACCACGAAGCGGAGGTGCGCCACTGCAGTGAATGCATTTGCTCCAGTCCCTTATGGAAATCGAGAAAATATATATAT